>JAFBJS010000757.1:0-66034 GCA_016785265.1 Paraplagusia blochii
CTTGCACCTTTGAATCTTGCGTCTTGCATTTTGAATCTTGCTCCTTTGAATCTTGAATCTTTGAATCTTGAACCTTTGAATCTTGGATTTTTGAATCTTGAACCTTTGAATCTTGAGTCTTGCATTTTGAATCTTGCACCTTTGAGTCTTGCATTTTGCACTTTGAATCTTGCACCGTGCACCTTTGAATCTTGAACCTTTGAATCTTTCATCTTTGAATCTTGCACCTTTGAATCTTGAACCTTTGAATCTTTCATCTTTGAATCTTGCATTTTTGAATCTTGAACCTTTGAATCTTGAGTCTTGCATTTTGAATCTTGCACCTTTGAATCTTGCATCTTTGAATCTTGAACCTTTGAATCTTTGAATCTTTCATCGTTGAATCTTGAACCTTTGAATCTTGAATCTTTGAATCTTGCATCTTTGAATTTTGAACCTTTGAATCTTGGATCTTGAACCTTTTAATCTTGCATCTTTGAATCTTGAACCTTTGAATCTTGCATCTTTGAATCTTGAACCTTTGAATCTTTGAATCTTGAATCTTTGAATCTTCAATCTTTGAATCTTGAACCTTGAACCATGAATCTTGAATCTTGAGTCTTGAATCTTGAACCTTTGAATCTTGAACCTTTGAATCTTGAACTTTTGAATCTTGAACCTTTGAATCTTTCATCTTTGAATCTTGCACCTTTGAATCTTGAACCTTTGAATCTTGCATCTTTGAATCTTGAACCTTTGAATCTTTCATCTTTGAATCTTGAACCTTTGAATCTTGCATTTTTGAATCTTTGAATCTTGAACCTTTGAATCTTGGACCTTTGAATCTTTAATCTTTGAATCTTGAACCTTGAACCATGAATCTTGAATCTTTGAATCTTGAGTCTTGAATCTTGAACCTTTGAATCTTGAATCTTGAGTATCACCATATGATCAGTTAATATAATGTGTCCAGTTGTGTCCTGGTAACAGTAAAACTCTGACCCACTCAGGCCAAAACACCACTCAAAGTAATTGACTCTAAGCTGCAGCAGCTGAACATACTCTGAAGTGGAGGTTCTTGTTGTTCTACCACCGAGCCTGCAGCTGTTTGTGTCCCTGTCAGCCATGTTTCTAGCAGCGTGCCTCTGCAAACTTGGCTTTTCTTCATCATCTCTATGTCACAACACTTGCCAGACAGTAGAGCTCCTAAAATAGTCCCGTTATCTGTTTTATCTAAAATGAAAACACAGTGCAGCATGGGCTGTGCAAAGTCCAAAATAATCCGAACGATAATTGACTCGTTTTAATTGCAGTAAGCTGCTACAGTGAGGAGACGAGAGTTCATCTGGTTCACAGACAAACAAATAAAATAATATTGATAAATGTCAACAGGGTGATGGGCCAAAAGTGCTGACAGTAGTTTTCATCTACTTCAGTTGAAATCTTGATTTTATTTGAAAGGATGCCTGCCTCTAATTTTAGATTCTAGTAAACTTTTTTATTTATATTTACTCGCCTTGGCTCCATCTGGTCCACTCAGTCCGGCCTCCCCATCAATCCCTGGCTCACCCTGTGAGAGAAACCATTAAAAAATAAGTAAAAACATGTGGATTAAAAATAAATGTTAGAGATAAAGATAAAACAGATGAAATGATGGCAGAAAATGACGCGAATTAGCAAAAATCCATTAAGTAATAATTTGTAAATTCCATGATGACGGTAAGACGATACATCTCAGTATCTGGTATTGTTTTAACGTTAATAAAAATTGTGTGTCAGACTTGTGGGTGACAGGAGGCTGGTGCATCGGATCGAACTGGATCGATCCGATACACCAGCGATACACCGTTTGATATTTTTTATGAATTGTTCCTGAATCAGATCATGGCCTGTGAATCGAGATATGAATCAGATCGTTATATGAGTGAATCGTCACACCCCTATTATACACTATATACATTAGGGGTGTGCAAATTAATCGTTTTGGATCGGTTTGAATCAGACTGAACCGAATCGGATCGAACTGGATCGATCATTTAATATTTTTTATGAATCGTTCCTGAATCAGATCGTAGCCTGTGAATCGAGATATGAATCGGATCGTTATGTGAGTGAATCGTCACACCCCTAGTACATACACATATAAATATGTATGTGCATACATGTGCACAAATATGTATACTGTACATACATAAATATGTACATGCATGTATATGCACAAACATGTATACTATACATAAATACATACATCTATGTACATACAAACATACAGAACACACATGCATACTTACGTGAAGTACACGCATATATACATATGTACATCCATACCTCTACACATACAAACATACATTCCATAAGTACATAAATACATACGTACATACTTAAATATATAGTGTACATACATGCATACATACATGCATGCTTTTGTCCACATATACAAGTTGAACTACTCACTCTCTGGCCAATCAAACCCTGTTCACCCATGTTTCCGGGCAGACCAAGGTCACCCTAGGAAGAGTAAAAAAAATAAACATTGTGTTACTGATACAGATTCCAATCAGAGTAGTTTAGTTCTTAGTTGTTCCTATCGTTTCAGCTTGTTCCTTTTTTTCAGGGGTTGCCACAGCGAGTCAACATTTTCCATCCCCTCCTGTCCTCGGTATCTTCTAATATAAAACTGGATTAAATCAACAACTTGAATATAAATGAATGAATAAATAACAGTATATCTGACAGTGTTTCCTCATCCAAAGTGTTTTCCACAATGTCACAGACCGTCTTGATCTCCACTAAAAATCTGATTTCATGGTGGAGTCCAAAGACCAAAGTCATTTCCTCCGACAACAGATGTGATGATATGACCATCCTCCTGTGACCAGTATTTCACTAGTACAGTACATCATCATTTTCACCTTCTCCCCAGTTTCACCAGGCAGCCCTCTCTCTCCAGTGCTCCCTGGTGGACCCTGTCAAAAACATTATCAGCCTTCAGCTTTTAGTGCTAATGAAAAAGAGAGAGTTCTGACACCAGCTGTTTCATTTAAACTCACCAACGGCCCCATCTCCCCGAGAGGACCGATTGTTCCTGGTGGACCTGCTGGTCCCTGCGGAGACAAATAAACACATCAAAAAAGGTTACAAAAACCTTTTATTATCTTGAGCGAACACCTCCAAAAGTTGACAGTGGGAGGGGGGGGCGGCGGACCAGGAATGAGGAGCGGTTGGAAAGCGTGGATTTGTGGAGATAAGTTAATCTTCAGGGATAAGGGCTTTCAAAATTCGGAGCCAAAGCTCCTGTAAAAAGATGGAAACAGGCCTGCTGTTATCAAGTCTCATCCAGGCCACAATACAGCTGCCTCTTCAGGAAGGAGGTGGTGTAAATCAAAGTGTGTCTGACTCACTTCTCCCCTGCATCAGTCTGTGGGCCATATAATAGAGGAGAATATGGGATGTAGTCAGGTGTACCTGAACAGGCTTCTGAGAATCCTCCTCATGAAAGATGTCAAGGCTCAGTATAAAAGATCTCCAATATTAACCTTTACTGGTATTGTTGGCACAAACCTTCAATTCCATCATAAACCAATACTGATATCTGCAGCTGTTTACGTCCAAAACTGACCAAAAAAATTATTGTGTCAACAGGTTTTCATTATTAGAGGAGAAAGCGATAAAGATCAGATGTTTCACAATTTAGATCAGGCTGAAAAGATCAGAAGGACCTGAATGACATTATTGGACATCAGGTGAGGTACTAGCAACAGGCAGAAGACAGGAGGCAGAGCTGGAGGTGGAGGAGTTAAAGATGCTGAGGTTCTCTTTAGGAGAGACAAGGATGGACAGGATCAGTGATGAGGTGATTAGAGGGACAACACAGACAGGAAGGTTTGGAGAAAAAGCTAGAGAAGACAGATTGAGATGGTAAAGACGGACAGTGGAGACATTGGTAGAAGAATGATCCTAGAGATGGAGCAACCAGGTAGAAGACAAAGAGGACATGGTAGTTGGAGTTAAAGTTGAAGATATAGAGGACAGGGGGAGACTGTGGCAATCCAAGAAGAAGACTTCTAAATATGTCAGGACAAGGAGATGGACATGGACAGTTGCAGGGTCTGAGATGTTTAGAAACAAGGCAGAATGTCTCATATTCAAAAACTATTTCTCAAAAGTTTCAAAATCATGCAGCAAAACTCACAGGTTCGCCTGCAATCCCTTTGGCTCCTGGAGGTCCTGATGGTCCTTGAACACCCTGCAAATAAAAAATGTCCACACTGGTTCACAGCAACAAAAAGTTCAAGTCCACATAAAGGACAACAATTAGCCACAAGACCTTCCTGTCAACATCCCAGGAACTATGGTCTGCCATCATCATGAACTTACTGTTACTCCCTTGGCTCCGGCCTCACCCGGCTCACCCAGCTTCCCCTGCAGAGGTCGGTAAAAACACGGTTGTCACACAGGGTGAAATGATGTATTAATCCTAAAACGTGACATATTTGTAACAAAGTATTTGCTGGTGTATGTTGGAGCAAACTCGAGGTAATCCTTGCAAGGGAAGCAGGGGGCGCTACACTCCATTTTATTTAGAATATAATGGAAAAAGTTCTGCTGTTTTTCCCTTCCCTTCTTGATCTTTTAGTCTCCCCTATTTTCCCCCATTTACACTGACTGCTAAAACAAAGCAAGGGCTCTAGAGTCATAAGATTTTGCCTGACATGAATAAGGTCGAGGGCTCAATTCCACCAATTTGGACGTGCCGGAAAAAGCAGTAAAAACATTTGTATTTCTTGTTTTCTTCTAATAATACATTTTTCATAAAAGTGATATAATAAAAATGTATTTAATCCTTTGTATTTTCATCCTTATTTTTCTTTTTTCGATTGATTTGATAAGATTGATCTGCTCTGTAATGTATTTTAACGCTCAAATCTGTTCAGGTCTGTTGGGCAATAAAACATGATTTCATTTCATTTAGAGCGCTGAAGTTAAAAGCTCAGCCCAACTAAATTAAAACGCCTGCAAAATCCCTGAACAATTACTATGGATGAGATGAATTAAATTAAACACAAGAAAATACAAAATATGATGCAGGTTTGTAAAACAATAACTCCCATAAAATGCAAAGAGAAAGACTTTATTGAATTTAACCTATGGGCTTGTTTTATATCCGCTGTGAATATTGTTCTTCATTAGAGCCAAAGGTTTTTGAGCCACATTTAATTTGGTCTCAGATGATCGAGGTTTATTAGACGTACTCCAACAGCAGCTGGTTGTTCTAATATTACCATTAAAGTTTCAGTGCTGGTAAGAAAACCTGATTTTTCTCACCACTTCTCCAGGGACGCCCAATTTTCCAAGTGGACCTTCGGGGCCCTGAGAAAGATAGAAAAAAAAAAAACATCAGCATACTCCAGGGACAGATCGCCGGCAACCGCACAGCAGTACAGGCGGCATCAATATTTTAGGAGTCAGATTCAACGATCCTGCACTTTGATTTGTCGTTAATGAGAGCCCTGAGAAGATTCTTTAGATGTTAAAAATAGTTCATCAGTGTCAGACTGCTGAACAAAGCTAGAAAAGTTTGCTGAATTTCCTTTCCTTGTGTTTTGTGCCATGGTTGAGTCATTATGTGAACTAAGGTCCACTATGTGAGTGATCTAATCCACTCACCCCAAGGACGGGGGTGTCACTGGTAATGCAGTTTCCCTCCAAGAACCAGTTAGAACTTAAGGACTTTATATATAAGGTTAAAACAATTCTATTGCACGGAAAAAAGTCAGTTTTTTATTACAAGTTCTCATGGACCACACAAAAATGATGAAGCGGACCATCTTTGGTCCACGGCCCTCAAGTTTGCCATGTGCTTTAGCATGTTGACGATTATGGCAAAAATAATTGATAAAAAAATCACTGTTAAAATATTTTTTCAACTTATTATTATTATTCTAATGCAGTGGTGCCCAACCACTGGGCCGGGGACCAGTACTGGCCCATGGGTGAATTGGTTCCGGGCCGCAGAGAAATAATGTTTCCTTTTGTCCCCATCTGTCTATTACTTCCAATTGATCCATACCCATATCAACAAAATAACTGACCAACTGATCAATAATGCAACTATATTTGATTAGGAAATATTTTCTCAGTGAAGACAACAACAATAAACTCAAAATGACGCAGAGTCATTGATACAAGATTCTAACCTTGTATACTGGTCTGGTAGTAGAAAATTATAGGTTGTGTGCACTTGAGAAATCCCTGTTGCGTGCATGCATAGGTAATTTGGGTAGGAAGATTTTATAGGTAGGAAAATATTTCAGAACAACGTAAATTGAGTTTAATTAAGGGGTATTTATCTGCCACAACTCAAACAAGTTTAAAAAACATTGAACATACAAAGTGTATTCTTTCACTTTCAAATTCCAACTTAAATTTTTTTTTACTACACGAACACCATTAACAACACTGGACATGTTCACCTTTATTCCTACACGGCCGTCCTCCCCCACCGGGCCTTCTGGACCCCTTGGGCCCTGAAGAGAGAAGTTAGAGTTGACAGTGAATGTGATGAATATCTTTAAAAACAATGAAGCTTCTGGAATGACTCTAAGGGCTGATGTTTAAAACATGGACTCAATTAACGGAGCACAGTCGCTGCACGTGTCGTCCTCATCTCGTGAACCTGTTCAACAACTTTTTATTTTATTTGAATTTTTATTTACAGCAAAGCGCATCAGCCCACGTTGGCAAGACTTTGCAAATAGTTGGCATTCATAAATAAATACCACGTTGTGCCCGGTCCACACAGGACTGGACTTTGTTTTCACTGTTCCATGATCGCACAGCAAGATAACTGGCACACTGTGGTTTTTGTACAAAAAAGAAAGAAAAAAATCCTCAGTGGAAAAGGTCAGCCATGGAGTGGCTGATTCATCTTCAGAAAACCACACAGCACACTCAGAGAAGTGACTGAAAGTCTTTGACATGGTTCATGTCAGTGGTGTCTCCAATCCAATGACCTCATGAGAAGGTCACATGTAAAAGGGACCAGTTATCGAGGGAGTGTCACAAAACTATCAATTTTATTTTTCCACAAATTATTTTATATAAAACATTTCCATGTTTCTCAGACAATGTTTATATATTTATTTGTGAGTATATGGTTATATAAAGGTATATATTTGTGGGTTACTCACCATTATCCCTTTAGGACCCCTGATGCCAATGGATCCCCTCGTACCAGGAGGACCCTGGGAGGTTGGGTTGAAAACATCATGTTTTTGCTTTTATGAATCATAAATGATCAATTGTTTTAAGGTAAATTAATATTTAATCCTTAGTTATAACAACAGTTCATTGTATTTCAAGGGTTTTATTTAGACTTTAGTCTGTGTTTGTTTGTATCACAGTGAATGAAGCCAAGAGCAAAACAATCTCAGATGAAAATAATTGCAAACATGTGACTTTTGTTTTTACAACTTTATAAGTTTTTTTTTGCTATTATTTGTTATATTTATAACCACATAATTGTTACCATTTGGGACCAAACAAAGTGTAAGTCAGTAAATGTGGGGATTTAATGTAATGTCGTATTTAGAATTAAATTAAAAGTGAACTTACTGAACTTCCCTGCAGTCCTGGTGACCCTGGATCTCCAGGTAATCCCATGTGACCCTTGAAGATACAGCGATCATGAATTGATGTTAACAACTTCTTGGAATAATGGGATTAATCTACAATGTTTTCTTTATTAATGAATCAAATCAGTCTCTCTTAACATACACTTCCCTTACGTATGTGGAATTGAACGCCCCACGGTACGAGAGAGACGGGGTCCAGACTTACTCCTTACCATCGGGCCCCGTTCCCCTGGAGGCCCAGGGATCCCTATTTTCCCTCGATCCCCCTGAGAAATCACAAAAACACACTTCAAGCAGGGCAATCACGTGGAATTGTCGTACTTCACGGATCGTTTTCACTGAATTATCACAGAGGGGGAAATAAGAGAGTGAGTCATATATAAAGAGTGAGTATTTCCATTTGTAGGACGGTAACAGATCATGTCAATGCAAATCCACAGGTTGATTTTACTGACATCATGATTTTCCACAACTTTATCATGTGAAAAAAAAATCACCAAACTGAAGCCAACTCTCACTGCCATGTTATTCTTGTCAGGTGCTAAGAGCTGCTCAGTGAGTTGAGATACTTTAGGACAGGGGTCTCAAACATGTGGCCCGTGGGCCATTTGCAGCCCGCGGAACAATAATTTGCGGCCCCCACCTTGATGTGAAAGTTGAATTTATAATAATATAGTTCTGAAAACCCTGATCACACAGACTCCTTCTGTTTCAGTGTTGTATTACACAGAATCTATGGAAAACTGATTTTTTATTAATTTTTTTTTTTCTTTTGTATTGAACAGTGAAAGCGAGATGTGGCCCTTTGGGTTGAAATGATAGTGTGGTTGGTGGCCATCAACTTATATGCATTGGTGACCCCTGCTATAGGATGTTTACTAGGCTACAAAAACAGGTTACCATTGTATTCTAACATAGGGTTCGCAACCCTACATGGGGCACCCGGAGTTCAAACTGGGCCACCTTAAATGTCTAAAATATTCTTTCACTTTCATGATCAAAATAAAATCTTACAAAACTGTCAAAAAAGGGTCACCATTCCAAAAAAAATGGGAACCACTGAGGTAGACCTTTGAAGTCACCCCAATTCTGATGCTGCTTTAGCAATATTTAAGTTGCAATAATTACAAGTGCCACCAGAGCCTTATGTCCGTAGGCAAAAAAACCTGATATATCATTAGGATTTTTTTTTTGCTAAGTAAAATACAGTGATTTCTATAAAAGTGGGCCACCACCAGAGAGAAAGAGTTATAACACAAACTAACCTTTTCGCCGATGCTGCCCATCTCTCCAATAGGCGCGGTAAAACCAGGTGGTCCCTGAAGGAGACAAAACTCACGCCGTCACAAATTATTCCAATTTCTTCGGGTGATGCTTAAAGGTGATTTTTGTCATAATGACCTACTCCGCTTTGGGGCTCCAACAAAACTGACGTACAGACACACATGGACACACATTTAGCATCAAACAGATGTCAGCAGAAAGAGGGAGAAAAGCCTTTACCCTCTCGCCAATCTTTCCGACCTCGCCAGTTATCCCAGTCTCGCCCTACAGCAGAGCAGCCAATTAGCATATCACAAACTTATTCATGCCTTTCGTTTTAACTTCAAATCAGTTGAAACGGGCTCAGAGGCTCGTTCCCTTGTGGTGAAAAGGGAATTAACATCTAATTTACACATATTCAGATGATATATTATCATAAAAGAGAAGCAGGGAGAAAATGTTCACTTAAGGAGGACAGCGGTTAAGTGGTAGATATTAGGCTCTCGTGTCTGACCTTGAGTCCGTCTGGTCCCGTCAATCCCGGGAATCCCTGCCTCCCAGGCCTGCCCTGAACAAAAAGCAAAAGTGACACATGGAAGTGCACCGCGGCTGGGAACGTCGAGATAATCATGTCTCTGCAGTAAACGCCCTCTGTTTAGGAAGTTCACGCCGTGCCTCCGTAGGCCATGGAACAACTGGAAGAAACCAACAACCGGTGCCAGAAACGGCAACAAGAATAAAAACATCCTTTGAAGAAAGTTAATTATGCGGAGAACAAAAGCAGCCGGAAGCATCCGAGGACTTCATACTCGTCTCCGAATGTCATTGGGTCACTTTTGTGTTTTGTTTTCCAAAGTCACCTGTGGGCCACTCATGTGGGACGCTGCAGTCAACAATTACAAAAGAAAAATCTATTGTGAGCTCAGTAAACTCCAAATAAAGATATAAACAAAGAGTCGCCACGGAGGGCTTTCATTGAAGTCTTTGTGACATCGGTGCTTTGTCTACTGTTGTGTGAAACAGGGGAAACAAAGTAAACTAATGGAGTTGTTAGAAAGTGTCCATGTGTTGCATTCGTTATTGTTACTATAAAATAGCTACTTTTTTCTACAGAAGATAACTGGACAATTTAAAAGAAACATTTGCTTTGGCAGAACAGCTTTTCATATTTTGTTCTTCATCATTGGAGGGTAAAATACAGTACATGCCTAACATAGTTCTAATCTCCAACACATCTGTTACAGGACTCTAGAGAAAGAGAAAAACTCACATGCAAAATTGCTCACAGTTTATATTCAAAGACCTTGATGTTTTTATTTTATTAAATTAATTCATTAAAGCAGTTCCCATGATCTACTGCAGGGGTGTCAAACTCAATTTCACTGTGGGTCAGAATTTATACCTGGCATGAAGTGAAATTAACTGTAAACCTGCATGTTTTCCTTTCTCTCCGTGTAATAAATATTGGTTTTTCATATGACGACATTGGATCTAGAACAGCCAAAACTTAATGTTATAAACACATGAGAAATAACATTAGAAATAATTCACTTAGCAGTGTTTTTTTTTTCTTATTCTGTCTCTACACAGACTTTCCTCATCTTTAATGAAAATTGTTCTATACAGAACGATGTGCTTTAACAAAAAGCATGCATTATCTTTTATTTTGTAAGGTCTACATACTGGTGGGCCAACTATAGTACACATTTGATTTTATCTCACGGCCAGATAAAATTACACTGCGGGCCAGATTTGGCCCTCGGGCCTGAGTTTGACATCTACTGTTTCAATTTCTTCTCGTTATATAATTTATCTTATCGTTTCAATATACTCACAAAATACCAACTCAGTGTAAAACCTGGGCCAGTTTAGTTGAACACATCTCTGATATACTTACAGATATTGAAGAAAGATACAGGAAGAGCTGAACTATCTAGTGCCAACTAGTGGAAAACATTCTATTCTGCTCCTAGCCTCCCTGCATGAGGAGAAGTCATTTGAAGTTACAAAAAAATTCCTTTTCAAACCAATCCAAGAAACTCAATCTTTTTTCTCCTTTCCTGATAGAATCCAAAGAGAAAAGATGTCTCCGCAACAGTAACTCCAGATCTTTAGCATTTGTTTCTAAATCCCCAAATTCTTTTTGTCCGGAAACCAGGATTTTGCGACTGGAAATATTATCAATGACAACATTTAAATGAGCGCAAAGGAGAAGAAGCCAGAGAAGCCAGATTAAGATGATTTGGACATGTGATGGAACGAAGAGGAAGGTAAAGATTTATGGACGCAGTGAGGGAGGACATGGAGGTGGTTGGATACAGAGGACAGGGTGAGATGGAAATTGTTGACTCACTGTGGCAAACCCTGAAAAAGGGACAAGCCGAAAGGAGAGGAAGATTTAAATGAGCCCAAAATAAAAACAGTTCCTAACTAGGTAAAAGAAAAACAAATAAAATGCATTTTCCTTTATAACAACATGTTTCTCTGCCTTTTTACGACAGAGAAGAAAACAACAATTTGCTGACCAATCTGGTGATATGAGTGTAGAGCGTCCAATAGAAAGTCTTTCAAAACAGATTCAGAACAATAGAAGAATTTGACATCCAGTAAACCTGGGTTCATAACAGACCTTGGAACGAAAATTAGACCAGGACTAAATATAGGATGAGACAAATAGAGCTGTGGTGGAGACCGAGCTGCGGCCTGGTGTGTTTACGTAGCAGATGTCGTATGATTATGGCTTTAGGATGTCTTTTGGGATCATCCAGTCAACACTCACCTCCTGTCCATCCGGTCCAGCTGGCCCCTGTGGTCCCTCGTCACCCTGAGAAAAGAAGATACAGCACCAATTCAGGAGGAGAAAATGTTTATCTGAGTATTTTTCAATTAAAACATTACAAAGTCCAACGTACCACAAGTCCAAGTGAGCCTTTCAGCCCAGGTATTCCTTGTATCCCCTGCTTTCCCTACAGAAGACAAAACCTTGAGTGTGTCCTCATCGATAACTCATCACAAAATAACTATAGATCATCTTCTAACCTTGGGTCCTTGCTGTCCATTTGGTCCTGGTGCTCCGATGTCTCCTGGAAAACCCTAAGCAAACCAACATGTCAAACATTTCAAATACTACAGTATATACAGATCCAATATGGCCCAGTAAATTTACACTGACTTACCTCTGGGCCAATGGGACCACGTACACCATTAGGGCCACTCTCCCCTGGTTTTCCCTGTGAAGTTTCAAACCCAAAAAATAAAAAAAACAGTGATATTGACAATAACCCAGGGGTTATTGGATCACAGCTATGGGCAATCATGCAGAAGTTCCAAAATCTGCATTAATGCTATATCCTTTATTTAAAGTATATTTTTTGGATGCTAAAAAATCAAACAAATACCTGTGGTCCTGGTTTTCCCCGTGGACCTGGTGGCCCTGGTAGTCCAAAGATTCCCTATAAACAAAGGTCTAGTTAATGTAAAATAACAGAGAAGAAACATATAAAACAACATTGTTATGCTTTAGAACAGTGGTGTTCGCCTTGAAGGGCCATTTGTATATAAGAATGTACAGGTTTTGGGTGCCAAACCACTGGTCTAGGGGCCAGTACCAGTCTGTGGGTCATTTGGTACAGGGCCACAGTGGGACACAGTGAAAAAATACACATTATATTTACTAATCAACTGCATTCACAGAAGGTGTAAAGTAGAAAGTGTAATAAAAACTTTAATTTTTTCATCTTGCGGACCACAAAAAAGACTCGGCGGACCACATTTGGCCCCCGGGCCTTGAGTTTGACACATATTCTTTAGAATAAGACAAAACATAGTGATGTTTTTCAAGCTTTATAGGAAAGGAGGGATACTTTAGGCTCTGTTAGAGGTGATGTCAGAAACACAGCTCTTTTCTCATCACTACAAACCAACTCTTGTATCTGTTAGACTCAGCCTGACAACAGCACAACATACCTTGTCCCCTTTAAATCCAAACTCTCCTGGTTCTCCTGCCAAGCCCATATCCCCCTGAGGAAAACACAAAAATAACACAGACTTTATTAGCAAAAAAAAAAAAAAAAAATCCAACAAACTACTCCATCCACCTGCACTGCAGAAGAGCTGAGTCATTTCAGCTGCTACAGATTTGTGGGAAAGTGATGGAACTGCAGCATTTAGAAGGTTAGGGGTCTAAGAAAGACGTATGCAGATCACCTTATCACCTTTCAGTCCAGGATCGCCTGGGTTTCCAGCCACTCCCTTGGACAAAAGAAGGAGAAAAACCTAAATCAGTTACAAATTATCGAAACCACAGACCCACAAAATGAAAACTGTGTTTACCTTGATTCCTGGAAGTCCTTCTAAGCCGAGAATACCAGCAGGGCCCAGGTCTCCCTGTAACCAACGTCATACACAGAAGAGTGAGACTGACAGCTGAAGAAACAGCAATGGTTTCTAATGAAAATAGATCTTTCTATCTATCTATCTATCTATCTATGTATCTAACTATAGGTCAATCTGCCATCCATCTTCATGCAGACTAAAAATCTTGATGTTGCAATTGAGGTGTTCCTCCCCATTAATTAAGTTACACCATTTCTCAGGAACGTAAAAAATAAAAATTCCCCCGTGTTCTAAAAAAGTGATAGAGCAGATTTTCCTCGTTCTTAGTCCTTGATTGGTCTCAATATTCCATATTTATTGGACTTAAAAGGAACTTGCTGATATTTTTCAAGATAAAGTAGAAGGAGAACACCAAAGAATAAATAAGAAAATTTAAACAACACTCACAATAAGACCAGGGACTCCACGTGGCCCAGGAGGACCCAGTTCTCCCTAAACAGGAGGATGAGCCATAGAGGTAATTGGAGTAAAAGAGGAGACAAGAAGGAACAAAAGGAGAACGTGAGAGATGTACCCAAGATCAGAATTTATCAGAGCTGGATAAAGGGTTAGAGCTGCAGCTCCTCAGGCCACTATGAGGTGTCTTCATCTGGTTTATTCGCTGGTCGGTTCCTCCTTCAGAGCTTGACTAATGTGTTTCTACCCACAGACGAGCATTCGTAGCAGGCACTTGGCTCCTGACACAGAGGCATGTTGTCCAAAC
Source organism: Paraplagusia blochii (assembly GCA_016785265.1). NCBI lineage: Eukaryota > Metazoa > Chordata > Actinopteri > Pleuronectiformes > Cynoglossidae > Paraplagusia > Paraplagusia blochii. The sequence continues at coordinate 13,975 of JAFBJS010000757.1, forward strand.
GATGCACCCCACAGACACATACCATGTCTACATCCTCTCCAAACTGTGCATCCAGTGGAGAGACGGATGACATGCGGCTCAGCGGGGCCTTCCTGTCACCTCCTGTTTCTCCGTGAATGAAAGGGGATGATTTCGGCCAAATGAACGTCCCCGTGGCCCTGCGGTGCAGGAGGAAATGAGGACTGGAAAAAAGGTACTTGGCGGCGGGCCAACTGAAATCTAACCGCTGATGGTGTCAATCAGAAGGGGGCGGCGGCGGGTCAGAGGATGAGGGGAGCGGAGGTGAGGAGAAAAACTCCTGACGCTGCCCCAGTATTACTGCAGGTGATGATGGTTGAGCGAGTTACCAGCGCACGGGTTTGACTCGCACTCTGTCTTGTCCAGGAATAAAATGTTCCCTGTGTAAAAGTGAGCTCCGACTGTGTCCCTCTCCTCTCAGACAAGTGCAGGAGTCTCACTGGACCCAAACTGAAGACGGGGAAAAGTGCTGAGGTTGCACTTTTTATGGACATCACACAATAGAGTGAACTTTTTAGGCAAAGATGTCCTGGATTTCATTGTCTACGTCAGTAAACAACTCATCATTTAGTGAGGGAATAAGGTGGTGGTTCTCAAATGGTGGGTCCCGACCCAAAAGTGGGTCGCAGACCTGTTCTGAATGGGTCGCATACAGCTGGTCAAAAATCAGAATAATGTGAATCAGCTGTTGAGCATGTGTTTTATTTTAGAAAATCTCTTATTTTGAAAGGCCCACTCTGCTGAATAGAATGAGTATGTTAAATAGTTGAGGATGAAAAGAAGTGATTTTTTTTTTATTCTATAAGAGTGGGTCACAACTTAATGACAACAGCGTGGGTCCCAGCTCAGAACCACTGGATTAAGGGATAATGATTAACTGGACAGTAGGAGGAGGTCAAGTGCATAACAGACCCAACACATCAACTATATTGCCAATATAGCATATAATGTACATATATAACTTTATATTTGTGTTGCAGGATTGAATGCACATTCAGAGACCTCTAAAAGAAAGTAAATTCTCCAACTAGACCTACATAAATTGAAACACGCTGCACTGCATTTTATGTAATTAGTTTAAAGAGGTAACAGACAAAAGGGATTGTTTTTCAAAATAAAATATCTAGGAAAAAAAATCTGTGTGTTTCAATACATAATGATGCATGGCTCAGTTCTGGTCCCCGACCCAGTGGTTGCCAATCCTTGGCAGAGAAGATCCTCTACATTTAGCCAATCTTCACCATAATGTGTGGGTGGGCAGCTCAAGCTAGGTGTCTGGAGAGGGTTGATTGCTCAGTAGATTGGGGGCTGAGGGATTTGTACCTGTGACCTTCAGGACAAAGTCCACTTCCTTAAAGACTAGACTACAGCTCTGCCAAAATATATAGTCAAAAAAAATAGTTAAATTCATAATTTTACTTACTGGGTTTCCATCAGGCCCAGGAGGACCTCTCTCTCCCAAGTCCCCAGGAAAACCCTGAAGACAGAGACAAACAGGAGAATAAGGACAACTATTTCTGTCATGTTAGTCTGATAATTAAGATTTAAAGAAGAAATGACTGGCTGTGACTTCAACTCAACAATAAACATAGAACAAAAGCGATATAATATAATAAAATTATTGTGCAGCATGGCTACAAGAATGAAAAATGTTAGAAATGTATGTATGAATAAATCTTTTGTGACTGAAACTCACAATACTGTAATGAAAAAGGAACAAAAACAGATTTTAATTCTAAATAGAAAAGCTTCTACTATGCAGCAACACAGCTGAAACTGGATTTGCAGAATTCCTAGGAAAATGACAGGAAATGATATGGAAGTTTCAGAATCCCTGTCTTCAAATGGCCTGAGTCTCCATGTGTGCTCACACTGGCTGTGAGTGCAGCAGACATTCAGGATTTGTCTAAAAAGAATAAAGCTGCTTGGCCCTGGAATCGCTGACAGTAGAATTTTTCTCTTTTTTTTTCGCTTTCCAATTCCAATGCAGAAACAGAACAAAAGGTGTGACGACCCTGATGTGAGGGCGCGAAGAGCAACACCTGCTTTTTATCATGCAAGGTTGACTTGCAACATCCCAAATTAGTACATGCCCACGGAGGTTGAGGATCAGGGTTTGTTAAAATGATAAAAGACAGAGGAGGACAGTGATCCGTCTCTTTCTTTGTCTCTGTCTGCAGAATTAAATGGGGTCCAATAAAAATGCAGACAGAATTTGGAGCTGGAACCTTTGAATATTAGATACCACTTCCTAAGGAACTTGTGGATAATAAAATTCAATGGAGGAGAAGTGGAGACCTGCAGGAAATGTGGAAAATTTAGCCAGTTTTCAAAATTGTCAACTACATATTTGGTTTGGATCGAAAGTTTTTTAATAGCTCTTTTCATTAAAAGTCTTTCTTTTTAGCTGACTGTGCAATAAGGCTTCTAACAATAATTACGTTAGAAAAAAAGTGAATAAACACGTGTTTTGCGGTTTCGTCTTTTTTAAAGTGCTTTGTTTTACAACTTCTGTCACTGATTGTCATTCTGTGCTAAATTACCAGACATAATCAAGATTTTTTCTTGACAAAAACAAAACACTGTGCTCCTCCCTTTTGTAGACCTTTTTAGTAACACGTGTAGATAAACTTCAAGCTTAAAAATATTAAATTTGACATGGAAAACTGATCTTGATTTTGACAGTAATAGTTGATTTTCCTCTTAATCTTAAGACAAAATAAACCTAACATACAAAAGGACGTTTTTGTAGCCAAATGGCGATGACCTTTGCAGTCATCAATCAAAATGATCAGCCAGGGATAAAATCAGAGCCACTTTCATCATGAAACGACACAGAAGAAATCAGGGCAAGAACCAAGACCAACATGGACTTCCATAGATGCAGAATAAGTAAATAAAGAGCCAATCAGAGCCCAGCAGTGTCCAGAAGTCCAGAAAAGTGTTAACTAAGTGGTAGGGGAATTCAGACCGGGGACCTTGTGGACACTAGTCTGCTTTCTTAACCACTAGGCCACCAACTACACAGTTGCTGGAAGGTTCTACAGAGAAGGTTCTTCTTAAGTCACAGTGTTGGGACCAAAACTAGGCATAAAAGCCCAAAACTAAATTGAAAACAGTTGTATAAATAATAATTGCACAAAGGCAGCTGTTTGGTTGTGGCTAACGCCTTAGGATAGAGCAGACCTGGACAAAGGACAGTCCAAAGGCTGGTTGCAGCCCGTTTGGCATCGTAATCCCGCCCACCAAACTAATCTAATTTATGCTATTTTTTTATTATATCATTTTACAGCTGCCTTTTCCTGCAATGTCAGTATTTTACCAATAGATGGCATCAAAAAAGCCTTTAAACCATGTTAGTTTAATTATTTATTCAGGAATAAGGTGATTGGGGGACAACACAGACAGGAAGGTTTGGACAAAAAGAGAAGACAGATTGAGATGGTTGGGACATGTTCAGAGGTGGGACAGTGGAGACATTGGTAGAAGAATGATCCTAGAGATGGAGCTACCAGGTAGGAGACAAAGAGGAGATTGATGGATGCAGTGAGGGAGGACATGGAGGTAGTTGGAGTTAGAGTAGATGCTACAGAGAACAGGGGGAGATGGAAATTGTTGAATCGCCATGGCAACCCCTAAAAACAGGGACAAGCCAAAAGGAGAAGAAAAAGACGTCTTCATAACACGAATGCCCTGGTGCCAGATTTTAGTATTCATTGGGGCCCAGGAGTCACATTATTTGCCAATGTCTTGGCTGAAGAGACAAATGTCTCCTGGTTCCTGAACTGAGTTGCTTAGAACGAGCCTGTGGTTATGCCTTTGTTGACGTATTGTATTTGTGAATAAATGTGTCTTCAGATGATGTGTCCATGAGGTGACACAGCAGGGACATCACTTATATGAGACAAAGTCCTCCAAAGGTCAGACCAAAATATTACTACTCTGACAGCAGCTGTAAAACATAATTCATATGCATTTACGCCGCGTGTCTGTTCACACTGTGTCAATGCTGACTCAGAAGAGCAGCATAAATGCTTATTACACAAAGTGACTGACCTCACTCTTCGCCGCCGTGGGACAGAAAAGTCTTAGTCATGGTTTGGCTACAGAAAGATATATTTTTGGACCTCAGCCTAAGTCACAGACAATTTCTCCGGGGTAATATTTTAGTAGAAAAAAAAAAAACGTTGGTACCATCTGACTGAGCCTGTGAAAATATAGAAGTTACTCAAGCGGTTTTGAGCACTTGGATTTTCTTCATGTAAGCCAGTAAGGATGGGAAACGAATTTCCAGGCGCCAATGACGATAGACTTTCCTGCTCTGTGGGAAGAGACTCTGAAGAGCCGAGGCCAGAGCTGACACATAACATTTCCATCACAAGAGCCTAACGCAAAACAAGCAGAGCAATAAATTTGAGTTGGTGTCATAATCAACTTCAACTGAAGATGATGGAAAAGGACAGGAGCTGAGGACGTTAGGCAGTGCATGGTATTTGATTTGAAAGGTGAGAATATATGAATGTTAAAATAACTATTGAACATGAACTGGATAAAACATCATTGTTGTGCAAGAAACTACTTTATCTACAGTATCTTATTCCACGTTTTTCCCTTTGGGGTGAATGGGATCGGGAAGATTCTAGACAAATGTTTTAAAACTCCAAACTGCTGCCCTGTACTGCGGCCTGTAAAGCGTTGCGTTTTATTCTGTTGTTGAAAGGCAATCTTATGTAAAGACATTCAAATATCAACACAAAACATTTGCTCTATCATTGGAGTTAAAACAATGAATTCTGAAAATGTTGGGAGAAAACATTACCGGCCTACCCATCTCGCCCTTCCTTCCATGAACGCCTGGGACGCCCTGAAGACACAAGAAGAGACGAGAGACCAATAAAAAGACATACTTATTATTGTTGTTTTTTTAAAGAAACAACTTTTATCTTTGATAAAATAAATAATGTTCTACTTAGTGTTTAACCCTTTATTCTATTTTGATGAAATATAGTATGTATTCCTTTTCTTCCCATGCCTTTCAATTGCCTTTGGATAAAAACAAAATTGCCAATGGAAATCTGATCCACTAGGTGGCAGTAATAAAACTCAAATATTTCAAAATAAGAGTATGGGGCAGTGCAGAGCTTGTCCACATTGCCCAAGACTCTGAAAAAATGACTTTTCTTAGTACAAAGTGCACAAATAAAACTGAATTTCATTACCTAATAAGATAACATTAATATATATATATATATACATATACATATACATATATATATAGATAGATCAATCTGTGGTAAATGCAAGAAAATGTTGACAAGTTTAGTCTGTGTTTCTGCAGCCACCTGCCCCAAGAAAAAAACAAAATCTTCTTCTCTGATCATCTATATTTACTGGAGTTCCACTTCTAGGTCTAGGTCTATCTGGGTCTAGCAGACCTCTGGTTCTTTATATTAAAAAGGCAGTGAACCTATAGCTGTGTGGTTTTCACCTGGTCTGAACCTGCAATCAGTAATTCTACCTGTGAAAACTGACTTCTGAAACGCGGCCTAGTTCCAATTTAACTTATCTGGCCTATGGCCCATGGAGAGTCATATAATCCCAGCCAGCAGGCTTTCACTCTCAGAGTAGCTGATACTCACTCTGTCTCCATTAGGACCATAGCGACCAGGAAGCCCAGGGACGCCAATGTGACCCTGAAGAGATGAATGAAAAATAGAATGAGAATCAGGTTATCAGGGACAGGCAAAAAAAAACAAAAATAAAAAGAGTCAGAGCAAAAAGTGAACAAAGACAGAAATGAAGATTCTTAGATGGAGACACCACTGAAATGATCTGTGAAAGTGTAGATACAATACTTTGATGAGATCAGAACACTGCAGGCCTCCTGCTGTAGCTGTGAGTACTGTGGAGGAGCCAAAACCTTGAGGCAAGTGTATATGCCCATGGACTGCATGGTGCCAGCTTCCACGATGTAGTCCAAGGGCACATACCCTCACATCAGGGTCCTCTGAAGATCCCACCGCCCTACCTGTGGAAGAGTGCTGTAGGGAGGAATTACACTGACATTATGTGTTGAGAGACAAACTTCTAAAAGCACAACGCTCGGGCTTGGAAGCAGAGCAATATAGTTTTATGATGTTTGCCTTGGAGGAGCAGCAGGCGTGGAAACCATTTAAAGAAGTCAATTGCTCCTGCAGTGCATTAAATACACATTAAATAAACCATATGTCATAATCATCATCCAGTCAAGTGTCGTCTGAGGCACTGGTGGTTTCACGCACCCACAGTGGTTGCGGGTTTGGGGTTTGTTGGGCATCGACTTTACAGTTTGTTCCAAGAAGTTCAGGGTTCAACAGCAGAGCATTCATCAATGAGCAGGGACAAGGTCAATAAAGGGACGGAAGACAGTCCTGTCAGGAGTGTCTTCAATAAACAAAGACAAACTTGAACAAACATTGTCAACGGGTGGATACTGTGTAAAGTAACTGATTGTGACACAGGATCTATGTCCAAGAAGATACTTGAAAGTCTTTGGACTATTCTTGGACATTGTCTTTTATTATTCTTCTCAGTCTTAGTACACACTTGATGTGTAAAAACCATTCGATTGTCTCTTAGTAAAGTCTCCACTGCTTCAGAACATACAGCGTACTGACCATCAATACCATCTACGACAATTCATTTGATTACGATGAGTTTACGACGAGCAGAGTCTCGACGCGCTGTGTTCAAGGACAGGCAGCATCAACAGATCAACTTTAACTGAGACCTAACTCAAAAATATGCCATATTTTTCAGGCCATAAAGTGCAGTTAAAAACATATAATTTTATCATGTATTGTGAGTGTGTCTTTAAACGCGGTGCGCCTCATGTCTGGATTATGGTTGTTTTTACTGGATTTAAACGGCGCTCAGAGATCTGTAAGTACAACTTTGGTGAGCTGTGATGCTATGAAGGATTGCCAGAGCATTAAGGCTACTGTAGGCAGAACCCTTGCGGAACAGTATGTCATCATACTGTTTTGATGAAGTATAACAAAATGCTCTAGACCAGAGGTTTCAAACTCGAATTAGTTGAGGGCCACCACCCACATTATCATTTCACTGAAGGGCCGCGTCAGCTTTCAGTGTTCAATACAGAAGAAAAAAATGTAATAAAAATTAGATTCTGTGTAATACGACACTGAACCAGAAGGAGACCAAGGATCAGGGTTTGGAGAACTATAGGATTTACCATAAAACGTGAAAAACAAATCTGTGAAATATTATTATAAATTCAAGTTTCACATCAAGGTAAAGGCCACAAAATATGATTCCACGGACCGCAATTGGGCCCACGGACCACGAGTTTGAGACCCCTTCTATATATCATCTTAACATGAAAACAAAAAGTTTGTGTGCAGTGGTGTGAACCACACCTCATAATGAAAAGGAGTTTACTTTCTCTTATTTCCTTTATAGATAATCATGTTATGATTGAAATGGTTTGACTAAACCATGAGTACCCCTGGTACGGACTATGGTCCAGATTTAGAACAAATCAGCATTTGTTAAATGATGATTTAAGTCGGGTTGTTAAGTAAAGATAACACCACAAAAAATGCAACAGAATTTCCAGTAATCATCATCAAATTCTTAGAAATTCATTTTTCCAGCAGTGTCTACTCACTGTGACTCCTTTTGGTCCCATCTGACCTACAGGTCCAGGAAAACCCTGAATGAAAACAACGACAGGAGACATTTCCGTGGTCATACACACAGACACGACTTCAGCAACAGTGTTGTTGGAAGTTCTCAACTTGTGAAAAACAAAAGCCGTTAAGCACTCTCCCAACCTAATGATTCACGTAATGGCTTTTCAAAAATTAAACGAGTGTCTTGGGCTGACATTTGCAGAATTAATACTTTGGTGGCACCACATCAATTTCTCACAGATGTCGTCAACAAACCTGCCCAAGCAGAAAGATATCTCCCCCTGCAACTATAAAGATCAGCTCGCTGCTTGGGAGGAGTCCCCACAGCAAAGTGCAGCATCTTCACAAACACCTCAAGCCCCAGTGATTCACTGCCTACAGATGGTAGGGGGTGCTAAAACCTCACCCATCACTCACCGCTAACTGTCCAAGGATATTAGAGCTTGGACATCAGGGACGTACTGAACCACTGAGACATGACGCCAAGTCCATTAACCTGTGATAGCACAGACACTGAAGTGGCTGCATCATTTAGATTTAGTTTAGAATTATTTAAAAAATCCAAGTAATGTCGACGTTTTCACACTGTAACGTTCCATTTCTAGAAATTGGGTCAGGATTCGTCTGCTACAGCTTTGCAGGACAGAGTAAACGCAGCTGTATCTGGGGACTTGGGCGTTAGTCACACTTTTATTACCTTTACCTTTCTCCGGGCTAGTGCTTACTATGGAAACCTTTTGACATTTTATTTCTTCTCTGCACCACAGACATCCATTACTAGAAGCCATTGTCTACCTTCTCAGGCTCTTCCCTCACCGCCTTCATAAAGCTGAGGGAAACTTTTTATTTTGATTTACAAAATTAGTTTAGTTTTTTTTCTGTGTTCAGACTGAAATCCCTGAAGCCGTGTTTTATTTCCCTCCAGTTTCCAATAGTTTTAAAGGGATTTAGTAGCAAAAAGTTCTCACATGTTTCCTTCTCTCTTCATCAGTGTGGCAGTAGGTAAAAATTACCGTCTGACATTTTATTTATTAAAACGTTTGAGTCATGTTTCAAGAACTCAACGCTGTATTGTCCCTCTGTCTATTTCTGTGTGTGTCCACGAGTGCACGTCTGAGTAACTCTTTTCAACCAGCACCACAACACTAGATTTACTGCACCTGCCTGCCAGGATAGCCTTTGGCCCCAGGGCTTCCATCATCTCCAGGTTCACCCTGTGGAGAGACAGATAGAGCAGAAGTCAGCGCTCGAGAGGAGCAGGGGACGGTGAGACGGGGAAAATAATGGAATGAAGGACTGACAGATGAGTTGGAAAGAGGGGAGGGGAATAACGGGGTGGTGTCCAATCAGGCCGTTGCTTCTTCTCAATGCATATGGTTTCTGTAGGGTTCTTTGGGCAGAAGAATTGAACAGTAATCTGAACTGAAAAAATAAGCACCTAGAAATCTGTCAATCGTCATTCATTCATTCATCTCCATCTGCTTATCTGTTACCGGGGTCACGGGGGCAGCTGTCGCCACCCAAATCACACTGCACCACACTGTGAGCTTACCTGTGGTCACATGACATTTGTCAACTCATTGTGGTCAAATGACTAGAGATGCCACCACAGACACAGCCCTTCATACATTTAGTCAATCCCACATTGTGAGGAAACATTTGTCCAGATGATGATGCTAACACAGTGCTTCTCAAACTGTGGGGCGGGCCCCCCTGGGGGAGCGTGGTGTGATGCTGCGGGGGCCGCGTGTGACCCTGGGGAACATGCTTTTTTTTTCTGCCGTAAATTCACATCCTTATAAGTTGAATTATCTCTTTCTTTTTGTTTTCTTTATGTTAACAATGATACGATGTTATGCAGAGGTGTAGCTAGAACTATTTTATAGACAAATATTATTATTCATAGTTGCGGCGAAGAGTGCGTGGTGGGTTGAGGGGCACGAATCGTTTTCTTCTTGCTAAGGGAGGAGCGTGACAGAAAATAATTGAGAAGCACTGTGCTAACACAACTTTTTAGCACAGACCACCCTCTGCTTTATTATACTTGGGGCAGTTGTGGCCTAGTGGTTAAGGAACCGGACTGGGACCTCAGGGTTCCAAGTTCGAATCACAATGTCACAATGACAAGGAGTTTGCTTTCCTCCCTTCTTTCACTCCTTTTTTATACGTTTGTTCTGCTCAACACAGACAGTCACAGGAGTCACTCCTTTCCTTGTGTTGAGTCCAAACCACAGGCATCACACTGGAGGACATTGACTCCTGTGGTTGGGGTTAAACTGCAGCAGTTGGTGAAGTTATGTAAGAAATAATAGACACGATGGTTTGCCATCGTGTATTAGGTCTAGTTTGATTGCTGGTCTTTAAGTGTTCTCTCACAATGAACCCATAGATTCAAGATTGTGGTTAATCACACTTTTATCAACAGGAATCAAATACATGATTACTCTTCAACAAACTGCTCTCACAGCTGACAACGACACAATGTTTCCAAAAAGAAATGCAAAAAATACGGCGCACCTGACTATATCTCCTGGAACAGTAGTTGAAAAACACTACAGGATACTTCAAACCCAGGACCCCGTGAGTGTAAGGCAGGTCTAATAACCACTGATTACTGTTGGTCAACCACAATGTGAAAGAAAGGCCTTGAAATGATCAGGCAGTAGAAGAGTGAATGAATGATTAATGTAAGTTATTTAATATTCAGCGAGTAGAATGGATTTAATGAGACTTTTAAATGCAGTCACCGTTATGCTAATAGTTGTGACAGGAAGTGCAATCACACGTCATTTGTGGTCATTAGCGATCCGAGGCACTGGAAATTTTCCAAAGGAGACAGGAAAAGTTTTTGTTTTCCTTGTGACACAGCAGAATTTTGTAGACCGAGAGAGAGAGACAGAGAGAGAGAGAGTAGTGAAAAGGACTAACCTTTGCTCTCCAAACTTTTTTCATTCCAGTAGCAACATTGCCAAAAAATCCCTTGCTCAGTTTCCTGCTAACAACTCCCAAAAGACTAATCTGTCTGTTTTATAACTTTAACCCACTCACACCCATCGTCCATATTATTTAACTATAAACATGCACTGGGCTCTTTTGGGACCATTCCCTGCAAACTTCCATTCAACAAAACCCACATTCACTGAATAGCAGCACAGCCATAAAAACACACACAGTGTATACAGTGATTTTATGAGTCAAGCAGAGAGAAGCAATGAGGAGATATTAAAGTTGTTGTGAGGAAAAACAAAGAAATTTGTGTTGCTAAGAGGACGATTTCCTCCGTTTACAGGACAGTTGTGAGACCAGCCTTGATGGATGGTTTGGAGATTGGAAATTGGTGAATGAAATCCTTCATATTTTCAATGTTAATAGTAAAAAATGTTCAAAAAAATGTTCAATCAATCATCAGTGGTTACTTACAGTTTCACCTTGAAGACCACTGGGACCTGGGTGACCTTTCTGTCCCTAACGAGGAGAAAGAAGAAAAGTCGGTCAGATTTTAACAAAGCATTGCACGAAAATGGAATGAAAAAAAAATTAATTAAACTAGACCTAATTTCAGTCTCTCATTAATTTGTAATAAAAAATCCCTCAACACCACAGGGACTGAAAGTGTGTAGACGGGCAGATTAGTTCTCAAATTAAACAATAATAAATGAATAATTTCACAGAGCCTCCATGTTATGAAACCAAGTGCTTTTTTTTCGCACTGCATGTCCTGCTTGTTTGGTGATTATTACACTAAAGTGGATTACACAAATGAGAGAAAACATTTGAATTTATCTATGAGTCGTGCTTTCATTTCACTGAGGAGAAATAGAATAAAAGAGAAAAAGGGAATCATTTACTAAACCACCACATTTCTTTGTATTACAGTTGTCAAATTAGACGCAGATGTAATTATAAAGAATATATTTACTGTATATGAGTTTGATTGAATATGTAAAACAAGCGTTTTTAAACCTTTCTCGGCTAAGGAGAGCAGCAGTTTGATTGAATTGCAATTGCATTGCTGTAAAGTCAAAGGTAAAATATATAATGTAACAATTTAGATATTATATTATCTTTACTACAGTTATCCTGGAGTCCTTCAAGCTTCACTTTGAAAACCCCTGATCTAAAACTTTGTTTATGAGTAAAGTCTTATTGGTCCAAAATGATGACAGAATCTAAAAAGTCCAGCTGTTAGACATGTACCAGACCTGAATAAATGTCCCTGATTCAGCCTGAATAGACTGGCTGGTTTTCAACAGCTATACAGTAAGAGCTTATCATGGGCTGCAACTACCAAGCTGACACGTCAACATAACTGATCTCCCTTCAAATGTTTCAAATACCTGACCAAAGATGCCAAACCTGGCCGATCCCCCATAGGTGCGCCTCAAGAGACAGCAACAAAAACAAACCTGAACACTCAAAATCAGCCTGAATGTTCACTAAAAGTAGTGTCTGGACCAGCCTGTTTTCTTCGGGTAAGGAAAAACCTTAAAAAAAAAACCTCTTTATGAGTGTCTAGTGTTTAAACCAAAGAAATGAGGCTGAATCTTAGCTGCAGCAGAATTGAGAGCAAAAAAACCTTACTACACTTACGACACTGATTACACAATTTCAGGCCTAGGTAAAAACAGAAAATAGCTTTTGATTTGTGTACATGTTTGTGTGCGTATACAAGTATGATATAATAATTAAAACAATTATCTTTTAAAGAAGTGTCATTTACAGTAAATTGATACAAATGATGCATTAAAAATTGGATCAATTCTTAGATTCTGTCGGTAAAGTGATAACAATAGTAATAACGGTAAAGGACTTCTGCTCTGGGTAATATGTTCATAGTTTCATGATCTTTATATTAAATTAATGTGTAAAAAACAATGATTACACAACAAGCTTAGTGGTTAAAAAAAAACAATGTTTTAGGATTCCAATTAAAATAAGTTAAAATATATCTGACATTTGTGTGCGATTGGTAATTTGGTAAAATGTCCAAACTGACTGATGTCCATGTTATTGAATTATTTAGCAGAGGTCTGATGTAACGCAGTGTGACGTTTGTCTTTGGAATCTTTGGACATTTGGTTTGAATTTTAAATAAGATGTTGTAGGCTTAAACACACTTGACGCTCATTTGAAGACACATATTTGACCGCACGACTGAGTTAATATTGATGAGGCACCGATTGTGGCAGGATTGAGGGAGTGAAACAGAGTGAGACTATCGTGGGTAGAAACCGTCAGATATAATCATGCTTCTACAGAGGGGGCTAGAGGCTAAGGCCAGTCTACTGGAGCAGTCCTGTCATAACACGCAAGAAGGAACATTTTCCCCTGGAATAGTTGGTAAAGTTAGGTATGGTCTGGTATGGAATGGTGTGGCATGATATGATATGGTATAAAATAGCAATCTGTTCTATGGTATCTTATGGTATGGAATGGTGAAGTAGGAAAGAGTATGGTATGGCATGGCATGATATGGTACGGTGTGGTACAGTATGGTGCAGTACGGTAAAGTCAGGTATGGCATGGTATACTATGGTATATTATAGTATGGAATGGTAAAGTAGGAAAGAATATGGTATGAAAAGGTATGGTATGGAATGGTAAGGTAGGTATGCCATAGAAAGTTATGGCATGGTCTTTTTCTTTTCCTTTCCACTTATCCCTTTTCACAGGGGTTGTTTCAGCAAGACAACAATTTCCATCTCACCCTGTCTCGGGTTGGGAGATCCTTTTGTTGTCTCACATCTTTGATTTAGCCAAAGTTTATGCTGGATGCCCTTCCTGACGCAACCCTCATCTTTTATCCTGGCTTGGGACCGGCATCAAAAAAAAAAAAAAAAACACTGGCTTGTGCCCCCTAGTGGCTGGTTTCATGGTATGGTATGGTAAAGTTAGGTATGGCATGGAATGGAATAGTATGGTGTGATATAGTATAATATAATATAGCTTTCTATGGTACCATATGGTATGGAATGGTAGAGTAGGAAAGAGTATGGTATGAAAGAGCATGGTGTGGTAAAGTTAGGTATGGCATGGAATGGTATGGCATGATATATGGTATAATATAGTATAGTTTTCTACAGTATCAAACTGTATGGAATGGTAAAGTAAGGAAAGAGCATGGTGGAGTATGGTATGGTGGAGTATGATATGATAGAATACATTGGCATGGTTGGCTACATTGTTACATTTTGCTATGCTAGGGTACGCTTTTGTTGTGGTAAACGAAAAGTCTGTCTTGAATCAAGGTCTTGAAAGAACACGAGAACTTCCTGGACCACACTGCATGGCAGGTCCAGATGAATACAGTACAATAAAGAAGAATAAAATCTCTCCCTGGATTGTGCAGCACTTCAGTTAATCCACTGTGAGACATGTAGTTGGCACAGACTCCTGCACTCTATTAGGTTTCCCTCTCAGAGAAGGGCAAAAAAAAAATTGTAATTAGAGTAACTAAGAGCAGATCCACTCTGGACGTGAAAGGCACAGTGTGACAGCGAAGGTGCTGTGATTCCAAAGTGAGAAACAGACTTTATTTAGCAGCCAGAAAACAAGTCGTTCTTTCCACATTTTTTCCCTTTTAACAAACAACTGACAGTTCATGTTTCAAGGAGAAAAAAAGAGTGTAACATTGTTAATGTGATGAGGAATTAAGGGGTCTTGGTTATATAAATGTCCACTGTGACTCCAAGGTGGCGTGATCACAGCTGACGGAATAAGGAAGTTAGCTGGAAATACTGTAAACTGTGTTTTACCTTCATACCCACATGACACACGCGGTTTCTTTTCTCGTTTTTACAGAGCTGACTGACTCCCAGGCTGCCACCCTGTTACTTTACTACATGTTTTCCAAGGTGAGAAAAAGTCCTCCTCTGGCAGCAGACCAGGGACCGAGCACGAAAACTCTGCAAAAAGGCTGCAGCGTGTCATAGGTTTTACTGTCTGTGACAGGAGAACAAACCTCTGACTTCATAAAAGTCTGCTGTATGGACCTTTGGCTTCCAATCCTCCAGTAAGATATAAAAAAAGCACTCAGAGTTTAGGCACAGCTGAGCACAGCTGCAAGCAATGAGGTGTCTGGTGGGTTTGGACAGAGCCAAGCTGACTTTACTTTATTAGCTGGATACAGAGTGCGTTTTAATAATTTGTGTCGCTGTCAGCAGTTGCTGGTGTGTACGCAAGCAATTAGGAGGCGGGGCGTTAGGGACCGGTGGAGATGAACGGAATGGTACCTGAACTCATCGTGACACAAAGATCTGTTACGGTCGTCCTCTACAGAGAGGATGTCTATACCCGACAGAGTTTCACAATCAACATTAATCAACAGGAAAAATATCAGCTTTTCCCATGATTCCATGTTCCATGACTCATAAAGTGAGCTGTCCCCCTTTTTAGAACAGCACGCCCCTCCCTCACCACTCCAGTGAATCAAGGCTCCCAGATTTCCTTCTGCCACAGACTGCACTGTCTCTCTGCACAGTAGTTCTTCAGAAGAACTGCATTAATACACAATTGAGCTCAAACTGTTGTTCCCAAAATTACAAAGTGTTGTTCATCTGTGGGTTCTTTGGTTACCTCTGAGCCACTTCTTCAAAGTGAACATACTTCCGTAATAATCCCCTCCGTCATCTTTAATAGATCTGAGAAAGTAAGTCATGCTGTATTGTATTGTATGTGTCCCTCAGCTTTACCTTTATTAACATCTTTTTGGTATTTTGGTAAGTTAAAATGTTGGATAAAATCAACCCAGCAGGTGGCGGTATAGCAAATGTAATTATTTTGATCGCTGTTTGGTCTTAAAATGCAAAATAAACCTTGTATTGTTGCAACATTTATGTTTGTTGATTATGAAACACTGTTGTATGTTCATAAATGTAGAGCTAATCTATCACACGGAGCTTAGTAACCTTAAAGATGATTGGTGGTTTGATTCCAGTTGGTTACAGTGATTGGGTGTTTTTGGGTTGGGTCACTATTTGATGAGTGTATGTCAATGAACCCCGTCCTCGTCCAATTGACAAGTTGGATTGTCTTGAATGGTCAAAATTGGACCTACCGGTAATTAATAATATCACATGACATGGTAAAAAAGACACAGTTCCACAAACCAGGTGAACTGAAGGTGAACCAGCTGAACTCAAAACATTTTCCTCACAAGAGTTCTTGATTTAAACAGCAAAAAAAAGCATGCTAGTCAAAAGGACTGCAGTAGATGACGTAGATGGCGCTATATGCACAGCCACTGCCTTTAAGTGCATTCTAGCCTCGCTGTGACCTTTATTGTGCTGATGTAATTTCCTCTTTCCTCCATCTCCACCGCACTGTAACCCCAACAGCCGACACACAAAAGGCACAGTGTTGTATATAATTTAAAGCGGGTCTGTCTGAGGAAGTTTTATGACTTTGTTGTTGTTGCTGCTGCAATAGCTCCGAGGTATCGGATCGTCTGTCTTTCTGAGCTTGAATGAATTTTTTTGGCACAGCGCAGATAAAGTTTTCTTAAAAAACTTATTATTTGGAGTACTTCATGGTTTCCCACAAATTACCTAGAATATAGTGACCACAGTATAATTTGTCATAATACTTCCTACCTAGACTGAAGATATTAGCTTAAATTCCATCCATTTATCTGCTCACGATGTGAGAAAGCAGCCAAAATATCCAAAAATATTACCCTAGCAGTGATTATAAACTGTACACTCAACTATATCTTTCATGAAGCACATGTGTAACCAAATGTGTTTTTATCAAAGTCCAAGACCGAGGATTTATGGCTTAAAAAAAACAATGTGTGCTGTAGTTGGAGTGGTAAAATAGACAAACTTTACATCTGATTTGAGACTATTTAGCGTCACAATACATGACAGGCAATGAAATATAAACTGTTGATTTATTGAAAGTCAATCCTGTCATCATACATTTTGTGATGATGTTTTAGTACAAATAGTACTTTTTGAATGTATTATTTTTAAGAAAAAAATGTCAATGTCTGATTAACACAACGAAACCAGCTTGTCATACTATGGGGGGACGCGTTGAAAGTGAAAAATGTCGGTAGAAAAATGCCGTTTGATCCAATTCCCTTCAGTGAATAAACATTGATGTGCATTTGTGAGGGAACTGGACGGAACCAGCGTATTTTAATAACCTGCCTCCATACTCAAAATCCTTCTATTTGACTTTTTCCCCTTCTCACTTCACAATGTCCTGTCTTGCTGCCATGTCAATATATCAGACGTCTCCCTCCAGAAGGACCTCACAGGTAGGTTGAATTAATCAAGTCCATTTCTGCACTGGACACTAAAAGCTGATTTCGGAAATATAAAAAAACATTCTTATCAATGAAACACAAATACAAAAGACAATATAAAACCATGTTGATTATATTTGTTTGTTGTGTATTGTTGTTGACATTTATCTGGACTGAGTGTGATGACTATGAACAGTGCTGCTAAAATAAAAGAGGATGCTGGGAACACACCAGACAGGACCAGCGCCCGCTCTGGTCTGGTCTTTTAGAGATGAAAAAAAAAAAAAACTTGGATTTTGATGATAACCATTTTGGTCTTAAAGAGGTTGGTTAGAGTTGTGCAAGACAGCAGACGCCGTTCTGCCAAATTGTAACAAGACTAATATGTTTGCACACGCGGAATTGAAATCCACCAAAAACACATTAACTCGACAAAATCAGATTGATTTGCTGTTACCCCCTGATCCCTGTGTGGCTCCATCTGCCAACAGTGGCAGGAGGGCAGACAGTTAGGGCTCCCCCTGTCAGATCACCACAGAAGTGATCTCAATCTCTGTGGTTGCTTTTGAGCTTAAATCTGTCACTTCTGAATTAATTTTGTGTGGTTGGTTGGTTGGCGGGCAGTGTGTCTCGTGCTTAACAAAGGTCTGGGATCTGGTTTCTGAACCTTTTAGAAGAATAATCTCTGCAAAACATTATTACATGGTGATGACAGAGGATTGTTAAAGGCTCCTCTCCATCAGTTTGATGTTAGATGTATAAGCCACTGTGTAAACTGAGTCTGTGATGAGTTGTGATTAACCCCATCACTTAATGACCACAATGTGGTAGAAAATCATGGTTGTAATTAATAGAAGTGGTCGACCTGACAAGAAAATCCAAATATTTACAGCTTCAGCCTTTCATTTGGCAGCAGTAGTACTCATCGTACATTCATTACTTTAATTTGATTACTTCAAATTATAGTAATTAATTTGCGTACTTCACATTTGGACCAGCATAATCAAATACTGGTCTATGGGCCACATGTGCAGGTGGCAGTTTGACCCAGATTCAGGGTCTCAGGGAACTTGTGGCTTCATCTTATGGACAAGTTTGAGTCCCACTTAGGATGGTTGGTGCCTTCTAGAGGGCTCACAAGGAAATTTGGTGGCAATTATGGGAACTGCTGCCCTCGCAACCCAGTAGCAGATAAGCATTGGATGGATGGATAGATGATGGATGGATGGATGGATGGATGGATGGGCCACATAGACCACACTTTCTTTAATTTCTTGTCCATTTAAAATTCTGCTTCCACTTAATCTACATTAATCTGGACAAATATAATAACAAAAAAGGTAATTAATTTGCGTACTTCACATTTGGACCAGCATAATCAAATACTGGTCTATGGGCCACATGTGCAGGTGGCAGTTTGACCCAGATTCAGGGTCTCAGGGAACTTGTGGCTTCATCTTATGGACAAGTTTGAGTCCCACTTAGGATGGTTGGTGCCTTCTAGAGAGCTCCCAAGAAAATTTGGTGGCAATTATGGGAACTGCTGCCCTCGCAATCCAGTAGCAGATAAGCATTGGATGGATGGATGGATGGATGGATGGATGGATGGATGGATGGGCCACATGCAAACAAGACCCATACAGTCATGGAAAAATGATTAGACCACTCTTTCTTTAATTTCTTGTCCATTTAAAAGTCTGTTTCCACTTAATCGACATTAATCTGCACAAATATAATAACAACAAAAAAGGCTCATAATTCAGTTTAATTTCAGAGCTGATTTCTGGCCATTTTGCATGGTTTCATTGACAGTGACAAAAATCACTTCCGTTCCTACATCACTGGCAATAACCTTGTGCTGACAAATACAGTGCTTTTAGTCATTGCATGGTTTTGTGTTCATTGTTTCCCCCAGGTGATAAACCTTTAGTGGAACAAGGCATTAAGAAGAACAAGGAATTGAAGAAAACAGCAGAGTGGTCTAATCATTTTTTACATGACTGTATTTCCCAAGTCTGATGCCATCTGTTTGCCAACATCAGCTGGTAAGAACCACTACACTATAGAACAAGAAAGTCAGAACTGTTCCATCCTGGTTTTTGTGCCAACCAACCAAAATCACATAGTTTGACCAATCAGCTGTCTGATAACTGAGATCAGTTGATTAAACCTGCCAACTCAGGCACATTTTCACAATTGCCCATGCACCATCCAGAACTTAAGATTAAAAAAATCATGTTAATGGTATTTGGTAATAGAACCTATAATATTGAATGTGAAATTGGCTAGTAATTGCTAGTAATGATGTACCATGGAACCAACTGGTACGGCAATGTACACTAGTACAGTGCAGCATAGGAACAAACAGACAGGGCGATGACATAACCACAACATTCCAGGGTTGTTGTATCAATGTCAGGGAGTTCAAACAAAAACATTTGTAACTGATAATTCAAGGTTTTTTTACAGATAACATTATTATATCACTACTATTATTTCTCACAGTAATAATTAAAGCTTTGACAGGTAAACTTACATGTATGACAGGTTTAATGTCTAGTTAAATGTCAACTACAACAGAGTGTTAATGTGATAGATGTTAGAATTGTTTATTGTTGAAATAAATCACTTGACGAGGTGGTTGTATGTAGAACAGACCTGTTTTTTTTACTGTTTTGACTATTGAATAAACAACAAGATTCCAAGATGAGAGTGAAGGGTAATTTTGGCTGTAATTATACAGTACATGACTATTTAAACCTCTGAATCCTCATTCTCTAACTGTGTCAGCTGCAGATCACTATTCTGGCTGCCCACTCTGAGCAGTAGGAAGTCCAACAGTCTCTGGTCGGTTTGAGATGTGTAATCAGAGTACGCAGTGTAGAGGAGTTTGGGAAAGGGCAAGGATAGAATGCCGGAGGCCACGAGAAGAAAAAAAAAAAAAACGAAAAAAAAACTGTGCTACAAACCACCATTCTGTCAGCAGAAGAGCAGCGTGTGTGCAGTCAAAGACAGTAAACAACTCGCACTATAAGAACTTTTACAAGCACAGAAATAATGACATAAGACAAAAGTGTTTACAACCTGAGCTTCACCCACTAAACCTTTTCCTCCCTTTAAGTTCCTCAACTTTGGAGCAGATCCTCATGATGTAACATCCCAACTATTTCAGCCGTCAGGACTCCGTCCCCTGAGAGAACCACATCACAGGTGTGCTCCTCCATGCCTGCATTATGTTATGTTAGGCTCTATTCCAAACAAGAGCTGAAACATCCATGTTTGGCTCCAGACTGTAAACAGTGGATTTCACAGAACTTCTGAGTGTGGAGGCAGCATCAAGAGGGGCCAGGCCTCTGAGTGTCTGTTTGATTTACGCTGCCTCCACATACAGTACAGAACGCCACACATTCGCTTGTTCACTTCATTTGCCGTCTGATTTATGCCCGATAGAAGCTCATGCCGACGGATCCAGAAACAATGAACACAAACCTTCACACAGTGTGGACAGATTTGTCAGCTCCCTACCTTGCGTCCATGTTGCCCGTAACGTCCAGGTGGTCCCGGGACCCCAAGCTCTCCCTAAAGTGATATAAAGAAAAAGTTACAACATTATTAATAAAATTGATTAAACGGAATAAAAAAAATAATAATTAAAAGAAGTATTGAAGCATACTTTCAGTCCTTTCGGGGCTTGACCCGGAGACTGGCCGGGTTCACCTTTTTGTCCCTGGAGAATAAAGATAGAACTGTTTTTTACTCCTCCCACAAATCAGTGGAGAAACTCTCTAGTCTGCATATTTTCTGCATTACAGCAGCCGTCCTTTTGACACGCCACAGAAGAGTTTTGAATTTACACTATCGGAGACTAATGGCTTTGACCCACTTATTGTCAAGAGCAGTGGTTTGTTATGCGTAAGTGTGCGGTCCATTTATGCCCTCATGTTACTTGGTTTACACCCGGAGTGGTGCTGCAGAGTGAGCGAGTGCATTCTTCTCCCTTTTCAGGCACTGGGAATAGTGTCAGTGCATTCTGGGTATTCTTTTTGATTTCCATTGGTGTTTCTGAGTTTGTTTGCATTGATGATACTGCGCAGTATAAACAACCTCAGTGTCAGGGTTACTTGGCGACATCACTCTCAGAAATATGATGAGTTAATGAACTGTAATTTGGTTTTAGATAAGAGTCAGACACTTTTTAAAGTATATGAGCATGTACATTTTAACACTCAAGGCTTTGTTCAATCTTTATGTTGCTAGTTCACTGTTTGAGTAGATCTTTTCCAAAACAGAGACAGTAAACACTGAGGTATTGAAGACAGATAGACAGTATGTTCTGGCAGGAGACCAACTGAGGGAGTTACTTCATCACAATTTTTTTTTAAATCACAGGCTTAGGTTTCTGCTGCAGCCAACAGCAATAAACAAATATGGACACTTAAGGTATTTGCTTTTAAAAACAACTATGTTAAGAATTTACCCAAAACTCCAAACCCTTAATTAATTAGTATGTGTTTGCATCATTGAACATTTTAATGATGAATCTACAAGCTCATAAAAAGACACCCAGATGCTGAACTATTCTTTAAAACCCAGAACTGTGCCAGACCAGAACTGTGCCAGACCAGAATGTGCGCTGTTTGAGGTTCTGAGCCAGTATGGATCCAACTGAACCAGACCGGCTCCTGAAGGGCTTCAGTGGGAACTCATGTATACTGTAAACCAGGCTAGGTGTGTTTGTAAGTTGGAAAACGGTGAAAATAGGCTAGAACTCTGTGTGTTATCAAATAATTAAACAAACTTTGAGATACTGGTGCAGACTTCCTTGTGGTATCAGAGTGAAACTTCTCTTCTGAGAGTTCAAACCATCTGGAGCTCACTCTACTGCCAAGTACTTGTAAATTAAGTGAGTCAGAAGAAGTCGAAAAACTTCTGTTCTTCCTCCAAACATGACACAAAAAAGGGCTGCGTAAAAGAGAGTAGAGGTGCAGCCTGGAGCCAAAGGATCTGACCTCAGAGGTTGGTTCAAACTATGATAAACAACAAACAAACAATAGAAGAATGGAAAAGCCACAAGAAGGACTACTTCCTTTAGAAGTTTGGATTAAGACTTTGAACGCAGGACAAAGTAAATGTGTAGCGTGCAAAATAAAGTGGACTTTTTAAGACATGCCATGAAAACATATATACAGATACATATATAAACCTCATGATTGGGGGCCCAGTCATATAGCGAGGCAAACAACTCTTTCTTGAAAAAGCCCACATTCTTCTGTAAAAGTATTGTTTAGTAATAATGTTTACTGAAGACACTGTGGTGGATATTGGAACCTGGTGCAGACAGTGTAAATATTTGTAGAAAAAAGACCAAATTATATTTCTTCCTGTCTTATATAACTTCATGGCCGTCATGGTTGTTTAATGTACAGTACCTTCACTCCAGGAGGTCCAGGCTGGCCAGGGTTTCCATGTGGACCAAGAGGTCCCTACAAATAGACATAAACAGGGAACAAGTGTTAAAAGGAAAGGAAAGGAAGGAAAGCAAACTCCTTGTCATTGTGACACACAACAAAATGTCACCTCTGCATATAACCCATCACCAAAGTGAACAGTGGGCAGCTTTGAGCGCCAGAGGAGCTGTGAGAGGGGACGGTGCCATGCTCAGTGGACCTCAGGCATAACCTGGCACTTGGTGGTTTCGAACTTGGAACCCACCAGACCCCAGTCCGGTTCCTTAACCACAATTTAAATGTCAAAGAGAGGGAGTTTTGGTAAAATGACACCAGTCTTATGGGGTAAATTAGCAGTTCAAAGGACTCTCCTTGTTTGTCTGTCCGTAGGTGTTCTATGAGACACTGTCTGTGTCTCTCGCCTGTCTATCCACCTCCCTCTCTGTCCCAGTTATGACATATGGATGTGATTTTCCTCATCCTTCCACTCTCCACTCTCTTCAGAGGTCTCACATAGTTAAAGCCACTCATCCATCACACAGTACATCCCGGTTGCTTTGTGGCACAAAGTCAGTTTTCCACCGTGTCCAGTAGGTGTAACGAGCTGTGGCGTAATCCTCAAGAACAATTTGGTGCCAAATCCATGGTCAGGTCAGGTGTGTGAGACAAACTGGGGCAGACAATGGCGGAGAGGAAATTTATTTACAGGACAATAAAGTGAAACAAGCTGCAGAGACGGATTGCTTGGAAAAATAAAGCCACATCTTCCCGAGGCATCCAACTGAGGAGACTTCCATTCAGCGTCACGATTGTGTGGAGCCGGACCGAAGCGCTGAGCATGGAAAAACCTTACTCAGCAAAACAGAAACCATTGAAACATGTTCAGATGCTACAATGGGGAGCTGTAGCTGCCGCATTTTTTTTAGGATATTCACTTTTTCCATGTGGTGGCAGGGCAAGATTTCCTTTTAGGCTAAAGGTGGTGAAGAGTGAAGCGAGACACTCGTCCAGTTTCTGACTCTTGTATTGGTCTGTGTTTTATTATCAGATAGTGAGGACAACGCAGTCCCACACCCCCACCCCCTCCCAGGCCTCTCCCAGGCGCTTGCTGTTAGACATATGGAGACACTTAACAGAAGCTCATCTACAGATTTCTCTCTCCTGCTTTTCCTCCTCCTCCTCCTCCTCCTCCTCGTTTTCTATTTGCAGCTTTCCCTGTTTCACTTGGTAGATATTAAAATGTATGGAAGTCATTATCTCCGGATAAGAAAAGCAGGAAAGGGGAGACAGAGAGTAATAAGGAGGTCAGGGTAGAATATTACAAATTACACTATCGCTGAACATAAAGGTGCTGACGACAAGGTAGCCGTTCGTTATCCCATCAGAGAGGCGGATAATGGGGAAGAAATGAGTCATTTTGTTGATCCATCTCTGTGTGGGTGAGAGGTGGAACGAATGTCGTCTTTGCTTAATTACACGAAAAGGCAGGAAACCATTTATTTCCCAACATGCATGTGCACGTGCGCTGGAAACAGCCCTGAATGGCATGTGCTCAAACACACACCTGTGTGTTGAAGCTGTGACTCAGTGTGTGAAGCCAGTCAAAGACCTCAGAGCTACTGCTTTAATGGTCCATTAACACACGACAGCCTCACTTACACGTTCCCTCCGCTGAATTGGTGGAAACAAAGGCTCTTCTGCTGGTTGACTGTTTAATGTAATGTAATATAGCCTGTCATATGGAAGAACTCTGGCTCCATTTGCCGTCTCTGTACATTGTTCAGGCTCACAGATGAATAAACACAATCTCACGTCTTCTTTTCCTTCCAACTCGTCCTTTTTTTCAAAGGTTGCCAAAGCATGTCAACAATTTCCATCTCCCCCTGTCCTCTGTATCTTCTACTGTGACTTCAACACTCTGACTCCAACTACCTCCATGTCCTCCCTCACTGCATCCATCAATCTCCTCTTTGTCTCCTACCTGGTAGCTCCATCTCTAGGATCATTCTTTGCCAATGTGTCCACTGTCCCTCCTCTGAACATGTCCAAACCATCTCAATCTGTCTTCTCTAGCCTTTTCTCCAAACCTTCCTGTCTGTGTTGTCCCTCTAATCTGTGTTGTCCCTCTTATCACCTCATTCCTGATCCTGTCCATTCTTGTCTCTCCTAAAGAGAACCTCAGCATCTTTAACTCCTCCACCTCCAGCTCTGTCTCCTGTCTTCTACCTATTCCTTGGTCTCACCACTGTCCTGTAAACCTTCTCCTCCACCTTAGCTGACTCTCTTCTATCACACATCACTCCTGACTCTTTTCTCCAGTTGCTCCATCCTGACTCCACTCTATTCTTCTCCTCAGTCTCCTCCACAGTCTCCACTGCTCTGAACAGTTCCTCACTATCTAAACTCCTGCACCTTCACCACCACAAACTATACAAAACCTCCTTCACTTTCCTAAATGTGCTTCTTTGGAACAATTATGGAGAAAACCAATCAAAGGAATTATGAGCAAATCAAGTATTTAAAAATGTTTGTATTCACATACAAACACCTTCTACAGCAAAACAATCCAAAATTGACAGGAAGCATCAGTCAGCTCATTTTCACACTAATCGTTCAGTGGCAAAAACAGACCTGAGGCTGAACAGTCTGTCTCTGTCATGTCTCACTGTGCCAAGCCTTTCATTGGCAATTATGCAAATGTTTTCAATTTGCTAAAACCCAGCATCACACAGTGACTACGTGACGAGGAGTTCATTTTCTCTGCACCAGGCTCTTTCTGATTGACTATCTCGCCGCCTCCTCACCTTCAGGGTGGGGCAATTTTCTGCTCTCCCCCTGGCTGAAGGCGGCGTGAGAAATTGTGGACGCCTTTGCGTGTAAGCCATGGCGCTTGGGTCGCAGCGACAGCGAGACTGTCTGCTCAGTCAGACGTGACACCTTGTTGTCAGAGAGGAAAAGCCCCAACGCTGTCTCATTCCATCTGCTGTGGAGATTTTGTAATGAGTGTCTGCACTCTCCCCGGAAAGAACTTCTTCAGTGTCTGCACTGGAAGTGGAATAAGAATTAGGATGAGAACCTTTTCAAAGTTTGGAGCTGTTCAAAGTAAATCCCAGGGGAAATACGGAGCAGAATAAATTCATAGGTCATGGCGAGTCCATAAACAGAAGAGATGCTGTTGAGTTAAACACCCTTCAACAGTTAAATGGATTTTGTTCATTGAGACATTACAGACAATATCACCTGCTCTTACACTTTCCACTAAGTTTACATCAGTTTTTGTTTATTTTGATGTAAAGCAGCGTCTGCAGTAGTGGCCTAGTGGTTAAGGAAGCGCACTTGGGTCCGCAGGGCTTAAGGTTCGATCCCACCAGCTGCCAGGTTGCCAATGAGATGCTCTGAGCATAGCACCATCCCGACCTGCAATGTGATTGGCTAGCTGCGACCCGGCAATGGACAAGCAGGAGGAGAAGAAGAATGAATGATGTCATTTGGTATCAATCTTACGCCACACAAAAGCTTTTTTTCTGCATTAAATGGAAGATTCCAGACCAGTCTCAGGAGTTGGACGAAGAAATAAAATATGTAGATGTTGGTCAGTGATTGGTTAACGTGGCTAAGCTCCAGACAGGCTATTAAATACCTTTAATAAGACACAAGACAAAGACCTCTTTCTTCCTTTCGCTGTTAAAAAAAAGAACACACGGCCCAGTCCTCTGAGGCCCAACTGAAATTAAAGTCTCATCAGCATCGACAGGTAGCAAATGTACTTTAGCAGAAGGCCAACAAAGAGCAACTAAAATTTCCATCACTCTATTTTACAACCTCTAAAATCACACATTGTACTGCAATTGTTACCCTAGAATTACTTTAACACCTGGTCATGGACATCATGAAAAGATTTCTATCTTCAACTCTGTTCTTACTTAAAGTAAAAGACAGGTGAGGAGTGGTGAACGTTGTTCACAGCTGAAACCCTGTTCCATAAAATGTTCTAGCACAGTTGTCAAAAAAATGAATCTGACAGTTTAAATCCATGCGCTTACGACAAATAAAATGATAATTACCAGCTCTTAGAATTAAAATCCTGTCAAAATCTCGAAACAAAGAACACAAAGAGGCTTTCAGTCTAAGCCTATTTATTTACCAGTTTTTACTTTATAAATCATAAACTGTGAAAAAAACAGCTAGAAAACCTGCAATAAAAAACACACCACTATCTTTTAATAAATTAAAATTATGATCATTTGAAATTTGTTTTTGTATTTGACCACCCCACAAAAAAGCATTTCTCTGACTCCCTGATGTGAACTGGTTCCTTTTGCAGAGCAAACTCATAATGTCTGTGTGAATGTTATGTATAAGGTCTCAAACTCGTGGCTCAAGGGCCAATTGTGGTCCAGGGAATGATATTTTGTGGCCCCCACCTCGATGTGAAAGTTGAATTTATAATAATATTTTATAGATTTGTTCACCATATTTTATAGTAAATCGTATAGTTCTCAAAACCCTGATCCACAGCCCCCTTCTGGTTCAGAGTTGTATTACACAGAATCTACGGGAAACAGATTTTTTATTAATTTTTTTCTTTTGTATTGAACACTGAAAGCTGATGCAGCCCTTCAGTGAAATGATGGTGGATGGTGGCCCTCAACTAATTTGAGTTTGAGACCCCTGGTTTAGAGTGTAACCAAATCTAGGGACTCACCCGTGGACCCCTCTTCCCAGGCTTTCCTTGTAACCCTGGAAGGCCTTGAATGCCCTGAAAATAATTAAACAACGGTTAGGATTTCATCAGGTTTTAGTCAAAACAGCTCTACTACTACGTAGCTGAAAGTTGGATCCATGACCAATGTCAGTTTTGTACATTTCTTCTTTCGGTCAAAGTCACTGTAAAACTCCAAGAAATACAGCAGGCATCAGTTGTTAAAACAGCTCTGTGATTTGTAGCCAATGTTGTGTGTGTGCAAACAGGACAGGCTGCACAGTTAGCAGGTCTGTCTCGTCGCACTGGCAGTGAGGTCGCAATTGGAATTGGCAAGGAAAACCAGATAAATTATGGATCCCAGTTGGATCTGAAACAATTGCAAGTAAACAAAATGAAAGTTCTGGAAACTCAACCATGATGGGTGGTCCTAGTTTACTCAAGATTTTTGGACGGTTACTTGGTTATTCTACGTTTGGGACCTTTGAAAAATTAGAAATGTAAATGTACTTGAAAACAGCTGGTGGTTTATTTGGATTTAAGATCCTGTAAAAACATGACGCTCACAAAGCAATTTTTGATTGGACAGTACTTCAGTGAACAATGACATTTTTAACCTAACGTGATGAAGCAGACACATGTCTTCAATGTAATGTGCATTGAGCTTAGGGTCACAGTTTTTGGTTCATTGCAGTAATCACAGAAAAAAACTTTTGCAAGCCTTCCTTCTATGACATACAAACCTATTTTGAAACTTTAGTACGTTTTTGTTTCACTAACTTGATGAACCTGAGACACATACCGGTACATTTAGTTAAATTATGTAACATATGACTTGAAAAGTCGTAATTCCCAAATGCTAGCCCCAATTCAATTCACCACCTCTTAACCTACTATCTCTACAGGTCCCAGGTGCCTTGGTTTGGAGAATCCAGAGATTTAACTTACATTACTTTCTGCAGACTAATCATATGAGACACACTGCTCTCTTCCCCCAGTTTCAAATATCAATGGTTTACCAACATAAGAGGGAAAATAGGAAGATTGCAAATCTTTACTTAAAAACATTAAGTTAAATTATGTGTAAGAATTTGAGGCTAAGGTTGAGGGATTGGATTATTTTTCTGTAAAATCTTTAAACCTGCTTCAAAGTGTCTGTTGGCCAGAGACCCTCTCAGAAGAATCTGTCGCCCTGCTGCCAGTGCCTGTATTCAGAGCAGCGCGTACAACAGAGAGGCTAAGAAGTAGAGTATTTCTACCATGGCTGCTAAAAATGTGAAAATTCACATTAATCATCACCTACATGACATGAACGAAGAGGTGAAAGCAGAGAGAAATTAGTCCATGAATGTGTAATGATTCTTTTACACTGCTTGGTACACTTCTCATCTGAAGATGTGTGTACATTTTTTTTTTAGATTAAGTCTATAATATCAGGTATAACATCAGGTAGAAGCAAACTGGATTTTCTACGGTTTTAAATAGATAAAATGTTTTATATCTGAGAACTGTAAAGATGACAGAAGCATGACTGTACATCTCTGTCATTTTGAACACACGCAGCAGTTGTTTGTAACGTGTAATTACCACTCACTTTAGATATGCAAATTGACTCCAGCTGCAAAATTACCGTAATTGCGTTATCGTGACACGCATCAAGAGCATTTCAAAATACCACAATTGAAAAACTAACATAACCTGTCAAGTCCCATTAGATATAGAGACGTTTTCAAGGAATTGGACCTAAAAATGTGGCATAAATGAACTAATGATGGAAATATGCAATTTCTCTACAGTGCAAACACACAAAAGAAGTCAATGTTGTAGAGATGGGATGATGTGAACATGGGCTGCAGGTGTGGTCTTTGTTTAGTGTTTACACACTTACCGGAGGACCTGGTTCTCCTTTTAGTCCAGGTGGTGCAGCCAAGAGTGAGTACTGGGTTGGTTCTTGGTCAAATGTTTGGAAGCCATCAGTGGCAGCTGGAGTGACTGGAATAATCCCAGTGGATCCGACATCCTGCACACTGGTCACTTTGGGTTCAGGTTTCTTGGCAGCTTGTTGAGCAGCAGTGTATGAAAGAGACCACTGTGTAGGAGCAGCTGTGGTCTGGAGTTCTGGCTTCACCCAAGTGGAAGCAGGTAAATCCACGCTAGTACCAGACGGTTTTAAGAAGTTAGTATCACCTTGCTTTATGGCAGTTGGTTTTGGTGGTGTGACATTGATCCTCAAGGAAGGAGCAACTGTTTGAGAGGGAAGGTTTGAAGGTCTGTCTAACCCTGCGACAACTGGAGTGGGAACACTCATAGCACCAAGTACTGGAGGGTTCACGGTCGGAAAACCAGATGTTTTGTTCTGCATGAGAACCTGTGCTGTTGGGACACGGATTGTTGTCCTGGTGTTTTTTTCAGTCGAAGCCGACGTAGATCCCTGGCCCCTACCTTGAAGCTTCATCGCTGACAGTGGAGACGGTTGAGTGATTGTAATGTTGGGGTCAGTTGAGAACTGAGGTAGCAGAGGTGAAAGCACCGGCCGGTAGGTGTCAGCTGCTCTACAGTGTTTCTTAATGTAATCACAATAGTTATGAGCTGCCTTAGCAGATGGATAAATGTCAAACTGACAGATGGCTCCTTCAAACGCCACTGAATTCTGATTCATTTTTCCCAGAAGAAAAAAGCCCTCTGGGTCCAGGAGCTGCTCCCTTTTTAAATGTAGATCCAGGTGAACAGTTTTCTTTCCACAAAGACTGTAAAAGTACAGTTGATTTCCTTGAAAATCCAAGGCGAGGGTGTGCCACTGGCCATCGTGGACGTCATAGTCGAAACTGACAGAAGTCCTTGGACCAACGTAAACCACTGCTTTCCCTGGAACAAACTGTAATGCCAGTTGAACTTTCCTTTTCTTAGACAAGACTGAGAAAAGGGAAGCACTGTTGATGCGATGCACAGAGAAGCTCAGGATCATGGAGAGGTTGGTGGTGCTGTACTGAGCAGGGAGAACTGAACGCAGGGGCACCTGGACTCTTGCCCTCGAGGTGAGGATAATTCCAGACTTGAAGAGGATGATGCCATTAGGGATGGTCCGAGACCCCGAAGATGATGACCCGCCCACCTTTCGTCCAGAAAGGCCCAGCTGCTGCAGAACATCCACATCTTAAAAGAAACAAAGATGGAAAAGTAAGGAACTCAAACTTTTTCAGACAGGATTAATCATAAATATCATAAATCCCTAAATATGAGGGGAAATTCTACTGGTTTTCCATTTCACACTGGTTTATCTGTGACTATCGAAATATTGAACATAATACTATGAGAACAATTTTAATTATGCAAAGGCAAAACCCTAGTTAAAGTTTAGTCACTGCACTTTACATCTTAGAGGTTTCTAGAGGAGTGGAATCTGGGCCCATTTTTTCACAATCCATTCAACAAATATATCTATCAGCCTGCAAAACAACATATTTTTTTCTACTGTGCTTAAATATTTTACAAATTATCGTAATTGACGCATTACACTTTGATTGGACAGTTGTGAGACCAGACATGATGTTGGTGTAAAGACACTAGGAATGGGTAGAAGACAGGAGACAGAGCTGGAGGTGGAGGAGATAAAGATGCTGAGATTCTCTTTAGGAGAGACAAGGATGGACAGGATCAGGAATGAGGTGATTAGAGGAACAACACAGACAGGAAGGTTTGGAGAAAAAGCTAGAGAAGACAGATTGAGATGGTCTGGACATGTTCAGAGGAGGGACAATGGAGACATTGGTAGAAGAATGATCCTAGAGATGGAGCTACCAGGTAGGAGACAAAGAACAGATTGATGGATGCAGTGAGGGAGGACATTGAGTTTGAGTTAGAGTTGAGAATGCAGAGTACAGGGGGAGATGGAAATCGTTGACTCGCCGTTGCAACCTCGGAAAAAAAAGGAATAAGCTGAAAGGAAAAGAAGATGCATTAACCCTGATATATGTATATAGTATACATATTATATAAAACCTGTAATAAGGTAGTTTATTTGTACATCTAATTAATCTAATTAAAACTTGAACAATTGTTAAACGTTAGTTTAAAAAGCAATTACCCTACGTCCTTGTGAGGAGCTGATATGATATATATATAAAACCTCAACATCTGTTTATGTGCCTACACCATAGTCCCAACTAATGAGTAACAGATAAAGTGACACTTTGATAAAGCGTGATGACAGCGGTTTATAGGTTCAAAGTGTGAGTTATAGTGATCAAAAACAATAAAAACAAGAAAACAATTACCAACGGAGCCATTCATCAACGTCCACTTCCAGAGGTTGCAGCCAATTATTTGATCATTACATCAGTCTCAAGCAGAACCATGTTGTGAATGAAGACTGAACAAGTCCCTGAAGAGGACAATGCTAAGAAGAACATCTCGCTTTATGTGGCTGATTAAGGATGATTGTTGTGACAGCCGCCCCAGCTCATGAAAACATTCTGCGTTGTGAATGCTGGATTTAATTGCCTTGTGTCTCATGGGATGAAAATATGGATAATTTTAACTCATTAAAGTGTTATGTGTTATGGTATGTTTACCATACACCCTCCCTGATTGTCTTTACAGGCCTTTAATAACAAGTCCAAGAAATTAGGATAAATTGCAACACTAGTAACAACCATTCACACTGACATTCACAGCTTAAGTCAATTTACAGTAAGGTATTCAGTATGTTTTGTACGAGCATGCGTTTAAAACTAAAACATCTACAAAAACTATTACTGGACAGTAAGACAGTCGAGATCGACTCAACTGGTGGGTCGTGGATCAAACCTGTTTTTAGTGGGTTGCAGGCCTGTGTAGGGCCAATATTAATAAAATTTTAATTTTTATGAAAATTCTTACTGCCAGTACATGTTGCCGCAGTGGTTCTCAACTGGTGGGTCCCGGCCCAAAAGTGGGTTGCGAACCCGTTCTGAATGGGTTGCAAAGAGATTGTCAAAAATCAGCTAAATGGGCAGTTAGTCTGCTGTTGACTGTTCATGTGCTTTATTTTAAAAAATCTCTTATTTTGAAAGGCACACGTCAGACACGTGCAGCCTCCTTGTTCGGATGATTAATTAATGCTGTCTTGCACTCTGCTGAATAAAATGAATATGTTAAAAGAAGTGATTTTTCTTTTCTTTTTTTTTAATCAATTTACTTGGTTTGAATTCTATGAGAATGGGTCATGACCCGAGTAAAATATGGGTCCCAGAGTGAGACCAGTTGAACCACTGTGTTACTGAATAAACTTCAAGAGTATAGTTGTTGTATTCTTGAAGTGTTAATGAATGTCTCGATGAAGAAATTTGAAAAGTTGACATTTTTCTTGGGTTGCAGCTCATCATTAATGAGTGATGATGGGTCCTGAAGTCAAATCAGCTGAGAACCACTGACTGTACTTTACAATAAAGTATATATTTAAATAGCTTTATGTTTTAATCAAACTGCTATGTCAGTTATGTGTTTATTTAGGTCACCAGTCTTGTACACTAGTACAGATGTTGGTGTTTTTGGAGGGAAAAAAAGTGAAGAATGACAGGAGAAAAGGTGCAGTTTTGGTTTGACATCTAAAACCCACTGAAAATGATCCAATTACTCTACTATTGTCTATTGTTAGACACTAGTGCAAAGTTAAACAAAGAGTTTCTCTGTTAAGTTTGGAAAATAAAGAATTGATCAAGGCCTTTTACTTGTCACATCCAAAATACACTTAGTTATTCTCCTCTACCATGCATATAGGCTTCAATATGGATCTCAAATAACCGCCTGCTTCAAGAATAATTCAAACCAAATGTGGTCAACTAAAATAAAGCACAAAAAAAAAATCACAAAATGAATCAGAAAGGCAGAGGTAAGGGAAACAGAGAAAAGCAGAGACACTACAGAACATGTGAGGTTGGGAGGAGGGCTGTGGGAGGGCAGGGGGAGGTCAAGTCAGCAGCATGAGAAAGAACAAGGAGTTCCTTCAGTAAAATGCTGTGATAAGCAAAAGAATGAATGGAATTAGCTGCATGAAAACTATTAATATTTAAATGTGTTTTAAAATAATCAGGAAAAGGATGCAAAATGAAGGCGACACTGCACTTTAAAAATAAGAGAGCAGAATATTTTTGACAAGAAACTGCTCTAATGTGTTTCACCTGTGTTTACTGCTTCACTGTTATTAACATTTTAAAGATGATCACATTCTTCAACGTGAAAACCCTGTCCCCAGACACACAGCTTTCACCATACAAAGTGTTAATGACAGCATAATTGCCATTAAACAGTTAACAGCAAGAACTGTGGCTGTAATGAATTAGGTTCTGACAGATTTTGAATGACATCCTAATTAGACAACGTGACGATAATCTCGGGAGAGATGTGGAACAGCACCTGCAGGTACCAGGAGGCAGCCGAGTGAAAGACACCAGTAGAAAGACTGCACGACCAGTTATATACTAGCTACATCAGACAGCATGGCTAATGGATCAGTGAAAAAGTCCAATTACTGTACTTTAATCAAGACAATGAGGAATTGAGACAGTGATGGAGAAATCAATTTCACAGAAAAGAACCATGTGCTCAGAAATACCATTAAACTCATTTTTCTAAACTAAGTCCTCTATAGTAGTGGTCCCCAACCGCTGGGCCGGGGTCCTGTACCGGTCCATGAGTGAATTGGTGCCGGACCAAAAAATAATTTTGTCTCCATCTGTCCATTACTTCCACTTGATCCATACCCATATTAACAAAAGTACTGACCAATAGAATGACTAGGATTCCATCATCAATAAAGGGGTATTTCTCTGCCACAACTTAACGATTGATCTGTGAAAGCAGTACGAGATATTTAACCGGTCTGTGGCACAAAAAAGGTTGGGGAACACTGCTCTATAGGCAACTGTAAATTTACATCCAAATAAATCCTTACCTTGTGCTTGTGTTAGTCTTTGACAGCAGGCGACAGTGAGTATGATCCAAAGAATCAGGACTCTCCTACAGAGAAAACAGTTCAAAATGAATCCCAAAATGCTTTAATATCAGTGTTCTTCACATTTCTAGAAGATGAAATATAGTTTCAACTGAGTGTTCTACTGTTGTGCCTTGATCCATTATAAAAGGACCAAATCCATGAATGGATGAAGATGAATGAGTTACTAAATGCATTGTAGTGCATTTAGAATGTAAGGCAAGTACAATAATCAATTCATCAACTAAATGAAGTCTCAGTGTGTTATTTGAGTTTTTCTTTCTTTTCCTGTTGTTTCAAATGTTCATTCATCGACCGACAGAGAAAGAGTTGGTGGCAAAACATAATTTGAAATTTACAAACTGTCCCTTTTTGTAAATGAACAAACCAGGACTCCTTTTTAGGGCAGAAAAACTCAAAGACAATAAAAGAAACAGAAAGATAAACCTTAAAATAAGAGATAAAGTATTTCATTAATTAGCCCCTCATGAATCCCTGATTAATTAAATCTTGTGATATTGACTCAGGAGCTGGAAAACCAAGCCTGAGGAAGTGACAAATTGAACTTTTAATTGTCTACGGACCGTGAACTTGCTGAGATTAAACCTGCCGGTGCAGCAGCTCTGACTCTGAGAGTCAAACAGTTGTTTCTGAGACAACAACCTTGGTGTTACCTCTGAACCATCAGGTGATTGTCTCACTGGGCCGCATCATCACAAAACAAAACACACTACGTTGCATTTCTTCAAATCATGACTTAATGTGAGACTCGTACAATAATCAGTCTGCTGTTGCAATCATTAGTTCAGTAGTACGTACATTTTTATAGCATCAAGCACCCATCAAGAAGTTTCCTTAGCCCGGGCATGGCCAACCTGTTCCAGAAAAAGCCGCTGTATCTGCAGGTTTTTGTTCCAACCAAGCAGCAGCACACCTGAGTTAAAGGGTTTAATCAACTGATATCAGTCATCAGGCAGCTGATTGGTCAAATTATGTGTTCTTGGTTGGTTGGAACAAAAACCTGCAGCCACAGCGGCTTTTTCTGGAACAGGTTATGCCTGCCTTAACCACTAGGTCACCAACTGCTCCTAAATACTATATCAATGCCAACTGGATCTTCTGCTAAAGATAGGCTCAGACAGCTCATCCAGGGTTTGAACCCAGGACCTCTTGCACCCAAAGCGTGAACCGTATCCCTAAGCCAACGAGGCACGTGCAAATCCCACATGATGTTGATTATTTATTCATGTAACACACACTGATCATTGCTGTGTACTAAAACAACTTCTAATTTATCACATGGGAAACTCTGCACCAACACTATAAAATGAAAAGATTTTATCATATTTTTATCATTTAGGCACATTTACGAAAAGCTGACTACATCCAAAAAACTATTGTTTACACTCCAATTGATATATTTCAGATCTGCACACAAATGAAACAGTTCCATTCACATTGAAAAGTTATTTTCTGAGGCACAAGGGTAGCATCACTCACCACTACACAAGAGTACGCCAGATTGGACTTCTTATCTTGTTTCTTAATTACAGTAAGCGGCAATGGAGACGAAATCCTTGCGTAGTGTTCACTCGGAACAGTTTTAACGATGGAAAGAACATTACAGGACTCTTTGGACAGCGCGGTGTGATCCTCCAAAAAAAATTATATGAAGTCATTTTCCGCCTGATCAGTAACAACTATTATGTCTCATCAGCACGACTTCCCAGCAAGGATTTCTAAATCAAAATGAGCAGAAATACTTACACCACAGAAGGGAAATAATTCTTAATGTTTTTGGAAGAGAAGAAGAAGTCTTGATGTAATAGTGTAGCTAATGACTTTTGGATCATGACTAAAGACACTAAAAAGCTGCCCGTTGGATGGACCCTGACTCAGGGCATAACAATGTAAATACAAATTCCAATAATCTGTTAGACACACGACTGTACATTATTAAAATCTTGCCATCTACAGCGGTGGTCCCAAACCATCGGGCCGCGGACCATTACAGGTCCATAACTTAATTGGTAGCGGTCCGCAGAGAGATAATGCTTTACTTACACTACCTCGTTTTTTTTTTTATTTGACACTGAACAGTGTTTTATTTTGAAAAACGACCAAGACAGGTCCAATATGTTACATAAACAGCAACTGGCTGCCTCCTTGTACCGCCTATCGCATTCCCTGTCTGATTGAGGACGTCCACACCGTCCACTGGCTCTTTAATGAGGCAATGAAGCTTTTAAAGCTGCTTCGCCACTTGGAGGTTAAGTGTTCTGCGCTAGAAAACAAACATGATTAAGTGATTATCAACTGTGTATGCTAATTAATTTGCAAACATAATTGATAAACGTTGATGATTATACTTATAGAATACCAGTGTAAGGCCAGACGTTTCTTTTTAGACCTTTAAAAAAAATTGCTGGACATAAAACAGGCCCTTGGCACAAAAAAGGTTGGGGAACACAGATCTACAGGTATCACCCAATTCTGGCAGTAATGATGTTAGTGAGATACAACTTTCTGGAGTGACTTTGAGGAATCCTAGGGTTTAAAAGTACATCAAGTAGGTCATCAAAGTATCTCTAGTAAAAAGTATCCAATATTCTTCTCACTTCAATAAGAGACTGGGACTTAGATTTATTATATATTTGACTTACTAAGCTGATGTTTCAAAATGAGAGATCGTCAATGGCTTTATAAAACCTTTACAACTGCTACGCCTACAACTGGCACATAATACTGGACTTTTGGACACATTTATCAACAACAAAATTAGCTTGTACTGGTCCCAAAAGTTCTTGCAAAATATAGTTCAGTGGGAGCAGCCCGGAGCATAGTCACTGTATGAGAGTAAAATGTTGAATTCTTTTTTTGTCTGTAGTGTGTGGATATTGTTTCAAATGTGACAGAACATAAGACCGGTCACTTGTTTCAGTACTTTGTGTTTGAAGTGGTACAAGTTCAGTGACACAGACCATAGAGACAGCACTTAAAGGAAATAGTGTACATTTTGTGGTTTTCCAATGAGCCACAGAAAACCCAGCGGTCAACCACTGGCACACTGACTGCCGAGCACAGCTCTTAAAAGTTTCCCCCACTCTCTCTATCTAACATCAGTGGCGGTCGTGCAACTTGTCACCAAGTTCCTCATACGTCCAGCAGAGAAATATGATGCAACTTATTTTTTTATATAGTTTTTTCCCCTCCTCCCTGAGGGCCAGACAGCCAACCAGCTGAGTGAGATTTACAGCTAGGGGAGGAAGAAGAGGAGGAGAAGAAGAGACGTCCTCTCCTCCTCTTGTACATCTTACTGAAATCAATCCCAGACCTCTTCATTCTGCAACAGGCAGCAACTGTACAACTTCCATAACATCACAATGGTTTCCTGATATACAGGAATAAAACATAAAGATACACAGACACAAGCCACTGAGAGCAGAACTTTCTAGAACACGGTAGATAGGTGTAAAAATAAATCAAGAAAATGACAATGATGTTGTTAAGCTAAGAAAAATAGCAGATACAGTCGAATATGTGTATATTTTGCGGCGTTAAGTGAAAAAAATGACATAATTTTGACTACAAACGGCTAAGCTAGTTGAGAAATAAGGTGATGTTCAGGGAGGTCGCTAAATCTAGTAACACATTAAAGCAGAGAAATAAGATAATTCAATTTTTGTTGGAAAGAAATAAAATATCAACTCACCCCCCGACTCCACTGGTTTTCACTATGGAGTGCGGGGCATTGTCCGGCTCCATAGCGGTTACTTCATTCTTTCTTGGGAGTTTTTACTACGGTCCAGTCGAAGCAGACAAACTTTTTCCATTCCAGGTGTTCTGTGAAGGTCCGTGAACGTATCACCGCAAATACATGGAGGCAACAAAACTACACAAGGGGCTTTATTATAAAAACAAATAATGTTTTCCCTGTCATTATTCCTCGTTATTGTATCCCGCGGTCGTACTCGTTCGGTAGAAGTCACTGAGTTTAAATTAAATGAGAAGCTTCCACCTGCGCGCCAACCGTCGTTCGTCCGAATTCCCGGCGACACTTTCGCTAAAGTACAATGAACGTCAAGTCAAGTCGTTCAGTCCAGGGAACAGTAGCCGGGTGAGATAACGAGCGCCGTCTCTATGTGAGAGAGAGTCTGTGTGTACATGCGTGAGTGTGTGCATGGACTTCCCATATTGAAAGTTTATTGAGAAGTGCGGGGAATTGTTGGGAATGGGAACAACCCCCTCCGTATTCCTCAGCTGACATGAGAGGAGCACAAGCCACATAGCGTGTACTTTCTCCAGCTGGATGAAGGTGTGTCCTACGATCCTTAAACTCAACATGTGCGTTTGAGCTGCAGAGACAGCAAAGAATAAGAAGAAGCAACGGACGTTGCCATTTGGGAGTGAAGACCAGAGGTAGCAATGGTTAAAGACAGAACCTGAAGTCAGTAGGAAACCACATCTTCAGGTGTTTCCCTGTAACTCCATTCTGCTCCAAAAAACCTGCAAACAAGTCACCACTTTGGATTTCTTATTTAGAGTTTAGCATTTGATATTTGTACATTATACAGTTGTAACATTGTACTAAAGCAGAGCATGGGCATGGGCAAACTAAGGCCCGGGGTCCAGATGTGGTCCGTTGAGCTATTTAATGTGGCCCGCCAAACTTGTCCAAATTAAATAATTTATTTAAATTATCATTATATTTCTGTATTTCTATACTTTTCCAAAGACTTGTATAATGCAGGAGACCAACCAACAGGGGGCAGAAATCTGCTCTGAAGTTATGTTACCGCCAGACGAAGTTGCAGATTAACATTTCTGAATTTCAGCAAACAACATCGTTCTAATGCGAATTTTTTTTTATTATTCATGACCCAAAGAACGCGAGACGGGATATGGCTTCTCCACAGGGTGGCAGGGCACTTCCTTAGAGATTGGGGGAGGAGCTCTGATTAGAGTGACTGCTCCTCCACATCTAAAGGAGTCAGCTGAGGTGGCTTGAGAATTAACATCATATGCACCCCAGACAGCTGGGAGGTGTTCAGGGCCTGTCCTACAGGGAGGAGACCCAGAGCATGAACGCCTTGGGATCCCTCCAGATGAGCTAGAAGAAGTGTCAAGCGCAGTCATGGGCAAGTAAGGCCAAGGGGCCAATCATCACAGTGACCTATGAACTCAGCAAAGACTAACAAAGAGTTGAGAGTAAGAAGATCAAGGCCAAGATCAGCAATATCTTCAATCAGAATCTCATCTCGCTCTTTTGGGAATAAACGCATTACGCTGTTTTTCACCGGTAAAAATGTTGATGGAGTTAGTTTGGACAGATCTGGAACCATCAGTATAGTAAAATCCCACTCTGGGCGAACGTACAGTGTACAGTTGATGAAAATTAACACCATCATTAGGATGTTAAAAAACACCTTTTTAACATCCTAATGATCTTACAACGCAAGAAATAAGAGTTTAACTTTTAACCCAGTTCCACCATCCTCATCCTGAGTTTATCAACATAAACTTTTGTCCTCCACAAAATCATCTAGGTCACAAGACTGCGTTGGTTCCACTGTGTTTGTGTGGCGTCGTGTGCTGTGAAATTCCTCTGCCAAAGAAAGTCCTCGTTG
The DNA here is from genome assembly GCA_016785265.1 of Paraplagusia blochii. Taxonomy (NCBI): domain Eukaryota; kingdom Metazoa; phylum Chordata; class Actinopteri; order Pleuronectiformes; family Cynoglossidae; genus Paraplagusia; species Paraplagusia blochii. The sequence continues at coordinate 53,683 of JAFBJS010000757.1, forward strand.
ACCCGCCTTCGGCAAACACGCTACGACAGTGTCCAGGGGAGACCCAACAGAGCTCCGATTCAGTCGCCTGCAACTGGATCCTTCCCGCTGACACTGAGCTGCCCACAGTTCATCCTCTCAGGGCCAGGAAGGAAGGAGCAGAGTCCTCTGAAAGAGAACTTCCCATGTACCTGTCTGAGCCACGTCGGATGGGAGCCTTTGTCTGAAGGGCAACATGCTCCAAGCGAAGAACTCCAGCCTGGGGTCTTAAGTTTCATTAGAGTTTTTATTGAACCTAGTGGAATGGGTTCTCAAGATGTGGCCCATGGACTGCCAAGACTGTATAAAAGCATGCCAATTCCAATGGAATATTCCAACAACGGGAAATACCTCACCACAATCTTTTTTTATTTGGTTGGTGTTTGTTAATTAGATTTTTTTGGTACATTTCAATACGTATCTAAAAGTACAGATTCTCAGTAGTCGGGGCAACTGTACTCAGAGACATGAACAATGCCTTGGAGCAGAGTCCATATTGTCAGCTAAAACATCAGAGCTTATCGATGACTCGGCAGAACCTATTCAGGCAGTATTCAAGTCATAAAATTGTTTTGGGAAGAGTTCTGTTTATTTAGGGATGGCAATATGAGAAACTCTCCCATTACTGACTTCACAATGTGAACTTCTTGCAAATGAAGTAGACCAGTGGGACACAGGAAGGACAGTTTTAGAACCAAGACAAAAAATGGAAAAATCAAAGCTTTCAGAAAGGTATAAAAACAGAAAAGCATACAGGAATAACATTTTTAGTCAGGTTATTTTGGTTGCCATTGCCCCCAACCACTGGACTGGGGACCTGAACTGACACAGAAATTATTTGGTACTGGGTCACACCATCGGTCATCAAAGTTTTATTTCTGTATATAGACGGTAGATTCATCACTTGTAATCTTTCTTGTTTGATCAAGTCAGTCAATATTGGGCTACATGTGGCTCACAAGCCACAGGTTGCAGACCAGAGACAAACGCATTCAACTCATGGACCAATTTTGTAGTGGAATGAATTTTCCCAAGTGGCAGGGAAACTAAATCCCAGGTAGTCCCATCTGAACAAGGGATTTCAAATATCCCAGTGAAGTGCTGTTAAACCTGGGATCAGATGTCACCCTAAATCCAGGCCCACTCCACAAGCAATATCTCAATTACGCTGCAGCACTCCAGATCCAAAAAAATGGAGATGAAAGATTACAATTTACTTACTACACTTTCCAACTACTACATTGCACATGTGACCTCCTGCTGTACGTGCTGTGGCACTGGGGATGAATAGAACTCCAGCGTGTCAACAGAATGACCTGCAACACCTGCGTACGGCCCTCTCGTGTCCATTAAGTGCTGCAGGGAGAGACACAAATACGTGGTCTTGACAACGGACTTCATATCACACTCAGCTGAGGGTCATGACACAGTGATGAAAGAACAGTTCAATTTCATTCTGTATTTGATCCTGTTGACTCCACTGAATGGGCTCTGACTACGTGTCATTGACGTGTCACCAAGGCTACAGCAGCTCAGACACCATTGTGTCTCATCAGATATCATTCTATTTTATCATGTTAGTACTACTCAGAATGAAATCTTTCTCATCTTCTTTCTCTTTCGGCTTGTCCCTTTTTTCAGGGGTTACCACTGTTAGTCAACAATTTCCATCTCACCCTGTCCTCTGTGTCCTCTACTCTGACTCCAACTACCTTCATGTCCTCCCTCACTGCATCCATCAATCTCCTCTGTGTCTCCTACCTGGTAGCTCCAACTCTAGGACCAATGTATCCACTGTCCCTCCTCTGAAGAACAAGCTCAGCATCTTTAACTCCTCCACCTCCAGCTCTGTCTCCTGTCTTCTACCTATTATAATTGGGTCACTGAACTGGTCTGTAGATTTTTTTCTAGATATTTGTGCTGCTAGCATGAGCAAGATTTTGTGGTGAACCAGGTGGACACACTGGGTTGAACTGGTTGGACAAGATTTGGTGATGAAGTGGCGCTTTGGCCGAGAGCTAATGTCTTTCAATGGCATGAACTCTAGGGTAACACTCCAGGGTAGGATCAAATCCTGGTTTGGGTGGACGCCTTCCAGTTGGCTCACCACCTGAGGGAAGCTTCACAAGTGGCTGGGACAGTGGACAAATAGGCATATAAATGGATCAATGGATTGGGTGGTGCATATTGGTCAGTCTGACCAGAATGACTTGTATATTACCAATAGCCGCTTGTATCAAAATCCGAGATCTTGGAATAAATAGTATCTCAAGAATAGAAGACCCATCATTTGTCAATTTGTCATCATACTCCATGGTTTGTCTGCTTGTCCTTTGTTATGTGGCTACTGTTTTCCCTTCTGGTGGACATGTCTCCAATGTCTGCAGGCCTCAGTGTTTCAGACAGACCAACAGTCTGTGCACAGACATAGTATCAGCATAAAAGGAGTTTCCTCACCCAGATCACACGACTGCTATCAGACCTCATGTTTAACCACCGGCAGGTGTGGATAAGCACTAAAAGTGGACTGCCTCTTTTAAGTCCACACCAAAGGTTGTTAATAAGAGACAGTCGTCTCTCAGATCTTAACATCACCATGTGTATTAGCAGCTTAGAGTCGACAGGAAGTTTAGGGATGTTCCTGGCGGATGCATCCATGTGAGCCATGTTCTCACATTCCGAGCCACCTGTAGGTAGTTTAAACATCAGTCCTGCGTTGGATTTTTTTTGGTTGTCCTCATGACATGGTTACGAATTTCGTAAAATTAGCTTTGACATTAGAATAGTCATATGATACCATTGTATAATCCTATTGATTTGTCCTTCCAGTTATTGTGGGAGTGGTTGTATATCAATTGTATGTTTTTTTTTGTTGTCATCTTTGATTATTGAAACATTTAGTATATTTAGTAAACTTCTCTTGCCGTGTTTATTCTCAATAACCTATTTCAGATGTAGCCTTGTTGAGCCAATATCTAAATACACAATAAGTTATTAATTTCAGGCTTTCATAGTAAAATAAATGTTAAATTAAACAAATTTTTAAATATTGGAAATATATAATAATTTCAATGTGTGATTGATTTATCCACTGGATTTATAAGACTAAAAAAAGGGTAACTTTACTTTTCGTAGTTCAGACTTTCTATTGTCTATTTTTATTTTGGACCTAAAAATACAAATGTTAATAGCCCACAGATTCTTCCATGCGTAACAGTGAAACTCCTGCTTGATAAACACAGGAGCTTTTGTTTTACCCTCATGTCTGTGGGAATTGGGGCCAAACTTCCATCCAGGGCCCAGCTGGATCAAATAAGACTGCGGCTCGCTTCTTTATTCCATATATACAACAGGAAATTCAATGAAAAGTGTCATTTGTTTAGATTAGCCTTGTCTACATCTTAGGTCATTTAACAGTATTTCCTTATTTGAACATACTGACAGCTTCAGGTCAAACAATGTTGCTTCAATTCAAGAGACATATTAGATTTTGAAGTTCTGAATCAGGTTTCTTCTCCAGAGATTTCCACAAGAGACAAAACCATGAATACGAGGTACTAACAATAAACACTGGACAGGTAACTATGTCTTAATTCTATTTATTATAATTTAATCTTTGAATCAGATCAAGATTTTAGACTGTGTAGACAATAATAGAATACCCTTCCCAGACTTCCAAATATTTATACAAGAATGAATAAGCAATCATTTGAGGTATAAAAGCTAAAATAATAAATGTTTAGTTAAAAAAAAACAAAAGTATTAAGTGTTGTTGCCATAAAGACACCAACATGTGCACAAACACTGCACATGGTTGAATTGTTATTGTTTGTTGTACATTTTGTGGTAGACTGGCAAACGGTCTAAGATGTGCCACGCCCTCCAAATGACAGCTGGGATTGGCTTCATCGACTCACCACAGCAAGTCAGCATTTTCCATCTCACATTGTCCTCTGTATCTTCAACTCTGACTCCAACTACCTCCATGTCCTCCGTCACTGCATCCATCAATCTCCTTTTTGTCTCCTGGTAGCTCCATCTACCATTGTCTCACTTTTCTAGCTTTTTTGTCAAACCTTCCTGTCTGTGTTGTCCCTCTATTCATCATATTCCTGATCCTGTCCATCCTTGTCCCTCCAAAACAGAATCTCAGCATCTTTAATTCCTCCACCTCAAGCTCTGCCTCCTGTCTTCTGCCTTTTCCTAATGTCTCTAATCCATCCATCATGGCTGGTCTCAACACCTTCTCCTCCACCTTAGCTGACTCTCTTCTATCTCAGATCACTCCTGACTCTTTTCTCCAGTTGTTCCATCCTGACTCCACTCTATTCTTCTCCTCAGACTCCACAGTCTCCACTGCTCTGAACAGTTGTTCCCAAGTATCTAAACTCCATCATCTTCTCCTCCTGTGCTCCTTGTAACCTCATCACTCCAATGTTCTCCCCTTCACTCTTACACATGTACTCTATCTTACTACGACTGACCTTCATTCCGCTTCTCTCTAGTGCAAACCTCCACCTCTCTATCTCTCCAGGTACTGGAGATACCAGAGACAACGTCCATCACCTCTGTATATTGACAAAAAATGAAACAAAAAGAAGAATCTTGAATAAAATTGGACATTACAGTGTTCAAGTGGGTGGAATATTTTAAACCATAAACCCATATTTAAATATAGGACTTACATTTTGTCACAGTATTTTGAACCATTAGCTTTTACTGTACTTTTACATGCATTATTATATTGGTCCTCAGCCTGTATGTGATCCATGTGGTAGCCTTTTATTGCAGCCCATAAAAGGGGCTTGTTACGGTGAGGTCTTACTGCAGCGCCACATATCACAGACATAAAGACCTCCCTTCTGATCTCCTGCCACATTCATCTCTTCACATTCATCCTGTGCCACTGTCTCACCAACATCCACTCACCTCTTCTCGGTCCAACCTTCTCATCTCAGAGGTGAAGATACATTTCTTCATTAAAAAAAACATATTTTCTGGCCTTCAAAAAACCAACTCAATTGGCCAAAGTAGAAATGTGGGCAATGTCTGTGCACAAACCAGACAAAACAAATTAGAGTGTCTGCAGTTAGTGTACACAATAGACCCATTGCTGTTTAGACCCAGGTCCTGCTGCCCAGAGGCTTCCATAACCAGCTGGGAATGAAATGGCCAGCAGTGGTGCACTGAAGAAAAAGGTAAAAAACTTAATTTTCTCCAAAGCTTTCATTGTTCATGAAGCCAGTGAGAATGAACCACAGCGGTAAGTTGATGAGGACATGTCCCCTTACTGTGCATTTTAACCAAATGTTTCTTCTTGGCACAGTAAGCACCAGACGACAGCACTCTGAGGACACACTATTTTCCATTTCCAGGCAGAATACCACAAATAAACTATTGCTATAATTGCTTATTATCATCCTGCATTTATAGAGATTTAGACAAAGAGGCACTTTGTTGGTTTTGAGGAAATCTCAACCAATAGTTCCAGGAATTTCAGTCCTCTCTGGTTACATGATTGTCCTCAGAAAACTTACAAAAATGTATTATACTGATGATATTAAGGAATAATGCTTAGCACAAACGTTTGTGTGACATAGATATTACCAAATTTACAGAAATCTTATTCATCTAAAGTTATTTAATAAGAAAATATAAGAGACCAATTATTGAATATTCTCGTTTTCATCCAATCATATTTTAGCTTTCAGTGTTGCCAGGGTCAAAGAAATCTGCCAACAAGGCCTACGCAATCAGTACCGCGAAAGCCAAGACCGTCTTGGAAATAACAAACCTCATTTACAACGACTTTCACGCGAGAAAAATACATTTGAGTAACGTTCGGTAACCATAACTTACCAATGTTTCTGTCGAGCGGATTTGTTCACCCATACAGCGAAATAAAAAGTTACCGGAAGTGGAATCGTACATTAGCATATTAGCATATTAACATGTTTAACACGTAGTAAACTTTTTATCAAGAAAAGAGACAAACTTGACCTGATTGAAGGAGGAGGTTGGGTTTTCTGTACAAAATGAGAAGTTTAGGTAAGTGTAATTTTTTTACTAAATAAAGAACGTAATATTGTTTTGTAAGTGTTTTTAACGTACAGTATATCGAAATTGTCGCTAAGTTTTACGCGGATTTGTGGCGTTGGTAATGGCGGTACTGTGGCTACGTGAATTATTGAGGTTACTTATATAGTATTTAATATCTGTAGATGTCATCTACAGTCACAATAATTTTATCTAGATGTGTATTGACTCACCCAATACGCAGCAGAAAACCTAAAAAATACACAACTGGCCACCGGAAATAGATCTTTTTTTATCATGCTAAAATGTTACTTTAAATTACAATACACTTAACAGGCGCTTTCCTCAAAAAAGCCTAATTATTATTCCACTGTATACTTCAGCGTTATAAATGAAATATACAATTTATTATTGAGACAATGGTGCTCCTGTTGGAGACTTTTTCTGTGAAATTGTCACTTATTGGTAGAAAGATGAGGGCGGGATGATTGATATGTGTCACAGAAGATATGATGTAATATCATAGACTGTACCTGTGTGAATGGGAGAAAGAGAGAGACAGAGACAGAGTCACATCTGATGCAAGGATTGACATACAGTACCTGCTGTCAGTGGATTTACAAGTGTCTGTCCAAGCCTGTTACTGAGGACAACCTGAGAACGAGTCAAACCCAGTCTCAGAGAGACACACTTTTTTTTTGCTATAGAATATAATTCAGATGACTAGGCTTTAGGTATCCACCAACATTGAACATATTAAATGTTTATTAACTCGTATAAACTGGATATATCTTAAATAAATAAAATATGTTAGGTAACTGAATAATTACATGTAGATCTAGGGTTACTACTACACACTATTATTTGAATTTATTTGAACCGATCAGGATCTACCAGTGTTCCATCTGCAATCTACCAAATAATTTTAATTAAATTACTTAAAGTAAGCATAGCCAGGCAATATATTATGATTTCTGTATAATTTCAGTTGTCTATTTATCAAGTAAATAATGATTTCTTTAAATTAAGTTAATTCCCAAGGGAGGGAGGGAGACAGGGCTTAATAATTATTTTCCCACAATATGCTAAATAATTGAGCGATTACACATTATTTTCAAGAATTGATTTGTTTGACTTCATTTTTAACGCAACAACAAAATTTCACGTAGATTCTCAAGTCTATGTATTTCCGTTTTGTAAGGCAGGCAGTTGCTAAATTCCAAGACCAAAGGAAACTAGAAAAAAATTATTTAATAGAAATTCTTGGAAAATATTTTATCCTACTATAAATTGCAGGATTTGAAGATTTAAATTCCTCTGGTCAAGCAGAGCCATATTTGCAGCCTTTTATGAGAATAGTTTGCATACAGACAGCAATGTCCATCTGTTAAATACACTTGATATTGTTCCACGTAAGGTCAGGTATTTTAATTTAAAAGTTTGAGTCGGGGAGGTCAGAACTCTATTTGTGCATGCCAAAAAAGACACTTTTAGGTCAAGAATCAAAAATCTGACTTCATATGGACAAACATCATTCACCACAAATGCCTTGTTACTCAGGGCCGGTTAATTTCTGCAGATGTAATCTTCAGGTGCACCAGTCTCATTTAGCTGTCATCCACCCAGGGCTTGGACGAGCATCAATATCAGTTTTGCTCAGAAAGGAATTCGCAAAGGCAGCAGATGTAATATAGAAGGTTTGGTTTCAGCGGAATCACTGCAGGCTGCCAGCCAGATAATTATATCACTTTGACAAGCTTTGATCCAGGTACAGACTTTCACGGAATGTCAGTGTTGATAGAACAATGAGATGATGGCGTCAAAATTCTGATGACTCTGTCCTAGTTTTACCTCTATCCCCTGGCATGCTTTTTTTAAAATAATAAAATTGCAGCATCTGAAACATGGAGGAAAGAGAGTCCTAAAAATAATTGATGTGTCCTTGTTAAAACTTAGGAACCAGAAACCAGAAATTCTTAATATCAAACAGAACAAGACTTTTTAAAAAAACATTTTTCAAGTAACATCTGGGTCATGGACAAGGAAAGTGGACTACAAAGACTCTTAGAGTCTATTTCTCATGGCAGAGTCAGAGGTCTCACAGGCAGGTAGACCAGACCAAGACAGCTACCGGTCCAGCTACTAGCCACTAAGCAGGACCAGTCAGTTATAATTGTCAAACTGGAAATAGGTGTCATGGTTTAAAGACACCAGGAATAGGTGGAAAACAAGAGGCACAGATGGGGTTGGAGGAGTTAAAGATGCTGAGATTCTCTTTAGGAGAGACAAGGATGGACAGGATCAGGAATGAGGTGATTGCAGACAGGAAGGTTTGGAGAAGAAGCTTGAGAAGCCAGATTGAGATGGTTTGGACATGTTCAGAGGAGGGACAGTGGATTTATATACTTCAATATTGATATATTTGCAGCCTGAGAGATATTTATAAATCTGCACCCTTAAATAAACTAAATAATTCAACCGAACATAAATATGAAATATGTCAGTGCAGTGAGGATGTGGGTGTTGCAACCCACAGGTCCTGGAGAACCTGCTGCTGTCTGGGACTCCAGAATGTACAGATGGCCAGTCAGGTCCTGTGGGAGAAATGATGCAGACTAGAGGAACCGTGGGAGGAATTTCTCCTTATCATCTCATTTAACAAAGCTTAACCTGAGGGCCATGGTATTATTGTTTATTCTTCGCTCACAAAGATCCAAAAATTAATGTCCATTGTACGTCTAAAAAGTCTGTTTAGTGTCATTTGTTTCTACTGTACCTTAAACAAAGTATTTTAGATGTCATTTTGCACCAAACCTCTTCTCAAAGTGTTCTTCTGCTCCCAAAGGGATGCGAACCTCAACTTTGCCTTTTATTATTTTATTTTAAACAAATTTTGTCTTTGAAAGCTTCAAAGAAGAAAACGTGTAAATGTTCCAGTGTGTTACTGACAGCCCTGCTGCCACAGAGAATAGCTGGACTCAATGTATGTACAGCAGCCAGCACCTGCTGACTCATATGTATAGCCTCATATAACCTTCATATAGATTGAATTTGTCTTCTTCTGCATGTTTTATTTAAATTTCACCTCCTCTTGTATTCTACTCATCAACCCCGCACTGATGTTGTTTTCCTCCAGGCTCAGGTGCCTCAGGGGAAGTTGCGCCCTACATAGCAGCGCCCCCATGATGTCGTTGCCTCCTACGTCACTGATGCCATTCCTGTCCAGATCCACCTGCTGCAGACTTGTGTTTTCTCTCAGCATGTCGGCCAGCAGCCTGACTCCAGGATCTCCTAGGTTGTTCTCATCCAGGTTGATCTGAACCAAGGAGCTGTTGCACTTTAGACTGTCAAAAAAATCTTTCCACGCTCCCAGATCGGCCGCACTGGTCTGAGCCAAACCCAAATACTGAAGATACGAGTGGTACCTCACATACGATGCCAGTAACTTTACCCCTTCACTGCCTAGGCCGTTTCCTCCAATGTCTAACTCCAGCAGCACAAAAACCCTAAAAGAGTTCCACTCAGCGGGGAGTTGCAGAAGCATATCTTGCTCCATTGGCACAATCATATTTTGTTCTGTCGGCAAAAACATGGCCTGTTGGATGGAGGCAGCAGTTGATGCTGTTTGCTCCTGCAGCTCAGCTACACCATTCAGCAAGGTCTGTACTCCATGGTCCCGAAGTTTGTTACCAAACAAGCTGCAGAGAGAGGGAATAAAGTCTTAATCTCATAGAGGTTTGAAAAGCATTGTCCACTATCTCAGTGTTTCTTTTTTGTGCCACCGACCAGTTAAATGTCTCGTCCAATTTTTTGTCTATCTTCACGGACTGGTCATTAAGTTGTGGCAGATAAATACACCTTAATAACATTTAATGTCCTGTGTTGTGAAATATTTTGCTACCTATGAAATCCTCCTACCGGAATTAAGTTAGAATCTTGTATCAATGACTATGCGTCATTTTGAGTTTATTGTTGCTGTCTTCACTGAGAAAATATTTCCTAATCAAATATAGTTATATTATTAATGATGGAATCCTAAAACAAATATTATTATTGGGACATTTCAAGACCAATTCTGTATCTTCATTTAAATTTGCTGTGCTACAAAAGGGCTCTTTGGTCAATGTTTGGTTAATACTTTCAAACACTCCACAGATAAAATGAAAGTTGGTTATTTGTAGGAAACAACACTAACACAAGGAGATCAATACCACACTGTGTTCCTGTTAAAAGGTTGAAGCCAGTATCATAGCTGTTTTAACTTTTTTTTTGGTAGATTTGTAGACAGAGTTGTAAAAGTGGTTTAGTTTATGAGATAAAAGTTTCAAAAGTTCATGGAAAAAGTTGTGAATTTATGAGATAAAAGTTTATTCATGGGGAAAAAATAAGTACATTTTAAGTAGAATAGTATAAAGCCGTAAATTAATACAGAAAATGGTAATCTTATGAAAACACAGTTTATGAATTGCTGGAATCCAGTTCAAAAATAAGACGAGGCCATTATGTAGCAATAAGGAAAAAAAAGTGTTTTTCTTCACTGTGAAACTTAGTGAAGTTTAATTCATGGTCTTAACAAGAAGAGCGGCAACAGAGATAATAGTTTGGGGAAAAGAAAATGAAACAGGAAGTCCCTGGAGTCATTTTTGGATTTCCTTCTTTTACTCTTCAGTTCTACTTCTTGCTCTTTACAGTCCTATAAGGTCTAATATTTCAGGATCTGCTTCCTACTCAGCCAGTTTTCCTATTTACTCTGTTTTTCTTTCTCATGTTTAAAATGGCAGCGGGGACTCACTGCAAGCCTTGGACCTGGGGCTTCACCCTCAGGACGTCCAGCAGGATGTGAGCTCCATACGGACCGATGAGGTTGAGGTTGAGATTTATCATCGTGACTTCTGAGGAGCTCTTCTTCAAGGCTCCTGCCAGGCTGAGCAGATGGTCATCCGTCAGGTCTGTGTTCCTCAGAACCAACTGTTCCACCTCATCGCATGTGCTGAGCACCGTCATCATGGCATCGAGCTGCAATAAAAAAAATCAAGAGTTGGTCTGGCACATGTGGAGATCTATACTCTCTGTCCCAAAGGTAAGAGACGTTAAAAGGCTGGTATTCATTTCTGAATTAAACCACTTGGCTCTGAGAAAATGAAACAGGGCCAAAGACTGCATTTGTGAAGAAAAGGTTGGAAAGGAAAAGAGAATTTTACTGCGAAACTAATATACTTATATAATGTTAACAAGGGAGAAGAGACTTGCTACATGTGTCCATCTGTGTCAGTGAAAAGTTTGTGTAAAGTAAGTAAACTAACAGAACAAACCTTTGTAGTAATAATTTGTTCAGGCCCAGGAATTGATTTTTAATATTATTACCTTTAATAAAGCTCTTTAATACAGGTTCATAGTCATGGCCCAATAATTGTAATCAGAAACTTACTATTATTCCCCAAAACAGTCCAGCATCCACCCTGGTGGTGCTGCTGGGCACTATGACCTTAAAAATCTAAACACATTTAATCCCAATTCACCAACCTTTTACAATCTAGAACAAATTAGATGACAGTGGACTAGGAAAGGTCACATTTAGAGCAAATTAATGTAGATACAATTGAAATTGTTTAAGATTATACTAGACCTGGCCAAACCTGACTGAAATGTATCAAATGATATCAGTTTAAAATAGATCACATTGGGCTTGAAGCATGAAATATTGTCATAAATATTTGATTTTATCCCGGTTTATTAGTATTAAAAATATAAAAGTTATAATGTAAATAAACTGACAGGCATTTATGATTTGTGTGTGTCTTAAATGTGAGTGAGACATAAGCAGGACAGGTATTTAATGTCGCCTAAACACAGAGACAGGGTGGAGAGCCCATAGAGACGTATGGTCTGGCGGGCAGCCACATCCACTGTGGCACTTTGCTACACCTGGAGAACATTTTTTCAGGCACCGTCAGACACTTTGTCATCATGATTGTTACAACTGAGCCAGCAGCCTGGTTGTCCCAGATAAACCTCAGTCAGCATCGGTTCTGACCATGTGTGTCATAAACCCTCAGTGATGAAAAATCCTGTGGGTTGGCGTTAATAATCTGGCTAACCAGCACAAATAATGTCTGCTTTCAGCTTTCAGACATATTAAGTTATTCATTTAGCGTGTAATATCTACTTTGTATATATATTTTTTTGCAGGATGGACAGGATCAGGAATGAGGTGATTAGAGGGACAACAAAGACAGGAAGGATTGGAGAAAAGCTAGAGAAGACAGAATTGAGATGATTTGGACATGTTCAGAGGAGG
>JAFBJS010000757.1:84654-111949 GCA_016785265.1 Paraplagusia blochii
GCTACCAGGTAGGAGACAAAGAGGAGATTGATGGATGCAGTGAGAGAGGACATGGAGGTAGTTGGAGTCAGAGTTGAAGATACAGAGGACAGGGGAAGATGGAAATTGTTGACTCGCTCTGGCAACCCCTGAAAAAGGGACAAGCTAAGAGGTGAAGAAGATCTATTTTATCTCCACTGCTTTTATGCCAATTTATTTTATCACCCTAACTATAATGTTCATCTCACAAAGACAGCCCCTAGAGGGCACACCAGCCCTCTAGGGGCTGGAGGCGACTTATAGTCCAGAAAGACTCATCTCAACTCAGAGTCAACAACAGTCGTTCCAGGTCCAGAGAGGTGTCATGTTCTCTATCGTCTTATTTTCAGGTCAGTAAATCCCTCAGTTTTATGATTTTATATTTATCCTGGCAGTAGATGTGTACAATAAGACGTCAGTCACCTCTAGGCAAAAACAGCAAACAGTCCTGTGTGAGACATTGAATGGGTGTGGTCTCCTTAAACTATTTTGGTGAGGAAAATATCCTGGAATTTTTTTCTGTGATCCAGTATTAGGGCCAACCTTCACATAACATTCCAGTAAAACACAAAATCTGCTCCAGAGAGAAACACTCACTGTTTGTCTTCTTGAAGAAGGACTGATTTAAACCTTAAACATCATGGTCAGGGTCGTTGGGTTACAGCTGTTGGTTTTTTAAGTCCACGGTCGTTTCTTCCTGACGTCCATTCTGTGACCTCCATATCAATTTCTCGTCTTCTGAGTTTTTACGTCCACTGCAGCAGCTTTTTTACAACCACAAGAAACATGTGAGAAGGTCGTCCTGACCTGTGAAGTCATGGTCGACTCCTCACAGATGAATTTGACTGGACTGATTGGATCTATATAAAACTTTAAAAGTTTTAATTTAATTACACTAATGTAAAAAAAAAACTATTTAATGTTCTAAAATATATTTTCAATAATATATGTAAATTAAAGATTTTACTTGTGTAATTTTTTTTTAGTCAAGGCAACAGATTAATCATCCCCCTTATTTAAAATGAGAAAAAAAAGAATCTATTGCCACAATCTTACCCAGCAACACAAACAGCAAACTAACTCTTCAAAGATTAATTTGACTGGTTTTATTGAGATTTACGTCAGTATTTATGTAGAACTTTAAAAGTTAACCCATTCAATTGAATTACACCACAGTTAGTCTAAAATATATGTAAATTAAAGTTTTTACTTGTGCTGTTTTGTCTGTATTTTAATTTTTAGTAAAGGCTGTGGATTAAATAATATTTAGAATAAAAATAAAAACAATCATCCATTCCCAACAATAAAAACAACCAAAAAAAATTATCAACTAACAAAAAAAAACAACCAAAAACGATAATCAAGTAGCAACAAAAAAAACAAATTTCCGCAAATACCCACAATCTTAGCCAGCAACACAAACAGCAAACCAATGAGGTGACAGTATTTCTGTATTTTTTCTTCTGCCTCGAGGAGAGTCGTTGTGCTCATCACGCCATCACGATGTATTGTTATGACGAGTCACTGGCAGGATGTGACTGAAGACAGCTGCAGGCGGGATAACGTGTCGTCAGCTGCCGGGCGGCATCTGAACCAGCAGACAGTTGGTGGTTGGGTCGAGTCTCTGCTCAGTGGTCCGTGTTACAGACTGTAAGAGATGCAGCATCAGCTGATCTGTGATGTTTCATCTGGAGAGTTTTTTTCTGCTAACCTCACAGATTAAACAAAACATTTTTCATTTTTTTAAAGTTTTGTCCACAGAGACCCAAGAAAAATCCTTAGCTTCGTTGTTAAATCCACATTAGTTACTAACTGTGTGTGTTTAAGATGATAGTTCCCACATATCATCTGCTGCCTGTCCAGTATTTATATGCTATAAATTAATCATTTTCAGCTTTAATCTTCCAAAGCTTTAATCTTCCAAAGCAGTAACTTAATCTACAAGATGGCGAACAAGTTTAAAGTCAGTATAATTTATATCCTTCCCATTGATGAAGTTTTTTAAACATAATGTGGAAAACCAGAAGTGAACAGACGACAGCTATGTTTTAGAGAAAACCTCTGGGTCGCAGACTGTGCGTGTGACCACCTAGTGGTGAAGTGGTGGACCTCAGGCAGAGTCCATAAGAAGAGGACAATTTTTAACACCTGAAAATTTCTGAAGAATTTGACCAAATTTCCAAGGATGGATGGACAATATTTGACCTTGGATTAGAGAAATTGTCAAACAACACAGATAGTAAAGTTTGGAGGAAAAGGCTAAAGAACCAGAGTGAGACGGTTTGGACATGTTCAGAGGAGGGACAGTGGATACATTGGTAGATGAATGATCCTAGAGATGGAGCTACCAGATTGGAGACGAAGAGGAGATGGAGGCAGTTGGAGTGAGAGTAGAAGATACAGAGGACAGGGTTAGATGGAAATTGTTGACTCGCTTTGACAACCCCTGAAGAAAGGGACAAGACTACTGGAGAAATTGTCAATATATATGCCGCCCAACGTGGGGCTCGAACCCACGACCCTGAGATTAAGAGTCTCATGCTCTACCGACTGAGCTAGCCGGGCACTGGTGGAGGAGCTCCTAGGCTACTACCTTCATGTCATATATGCAGAACAACATATATACAGTTGTTTTTTTGTAATAAAACAACGTTAAATCCATAAAACTCAGTGAATTCCACCATAAGTTAAATGCTGATTATTCAAGTTGAAGACAGAAAATGAGACCCTTCCTCAGAATAACCCATGACACCACGTGTAATTGCATTCTGCTGTTTTACGTCCCCCCCCTCCCCGTCTTCAATAAACCCTTGACCTGCTGCAAATTTGGGAATTTTACAGTCGTTCTGCTCGGGTAGCTTAGGGGCTGGAAACGACCGAGCTGTTGAGGTCAGAAAGGAGTGGAATGAAAGGTGCCAGTGGAGTGAAGTGAAGTCTCAGCCCTGATTCAGAGACGATCCCTCCAGGATATTTCACCGCCTCCGACTTTAATCATCACAGTCCAGCCTACAGGGTGACTTTTATCAAACTTTACACCTGAAGACCATAAAGTTTTTAACTTGTTGGATTAATTCTGAGGACCTTGTCAGCAGACGGTTCCTGTTCTGTTCTTCTGTCTGTGCGTCTGTCTTTGGTTTTGCAACTATTTTGTGGGACAAACTGATATTTGTCCGATGAATTTGTTTGTCTTCAAGGAACTTCTAGAGGCTTCTAGGACTAGATGATCTCCCTCTGGATTTATTATAGGTTGTGGGTGATATTCTCCTACCCTCTGTCCTTTAAGGCAGTAGTCCCCAACCACTGGGCCGGGGACCAGTACTGATCCGTGGGTGAATTGGTGCCGGGACGCAGAGAAATAATGTTTCCTTTTGGCCTCTTCTGATCCATATCCATATCAACATAAAGAACTGACCAATAGAATGGCTAGGATTCCATCATCAATAATGCAACTATATTTGATTAGGAAATATTTTCTCAGTGAAGACAACAACAATAAAGTCAAAATGACGCAGAGTCATTGATACAAGATTCTAACCTTGTATAACGGTCTGGTAGCAGAAAATTATAGGCCAGTTGCACTTGGGAAACCCTTGTTGTGTGTATGCACAGTTAATTCGGGTAGGAAGATTTTATAGGTAGGAAAATATTTCAGAACACCAGATATAAATAAGTGGTATTTATCTGCCACAACTTAATGACCGGTTCGTGAAAATAGTACAAGACATTCAACCGGTCTGTGTCCAGTATTCTAAATTCAATAAGTTTGTCCAAATTTACCTCTGAGTCTCTATTAGGGTGTGTCTAAGATATTTGTCATTCCCGATTTTCTTCATCTCACAAGGACAGGTGTCAACAAAGTCAGATTCCTGAGTGGTGAGGACAGTGTAGCAGCCCACACCAGGGTCTGAACTCTCCTGGAATCACCATGTCCTTTAGTGATTAACGCCACTATTTCAGTCAGTCTGAAGACGGCAGCATATGTCCCCAAGTCTGCTGCTGTCTCAGCAACACTCTCTGCTTCCTCACATAGCAGCTCATTTGACCTTCTACATCTTGACCATCTACATGTACAGCAGCTCTTCAGCTGCTTTTATGACCAGCCTGATGTCTGACCGTCTGCCCTGAGACCTCTACGAGTGTTTTCTTGTAGTCTATTAATAACTGTTGACCAAAGGGTGTGGAGATTCTCCCCCACGGATGGTTAACACTTCTGTTGTGGGATGTTTCAGCAGATCTTCTTTATCTTCCCAGGTTGTCCCGGCCAAAGTTCTTCTCATTTTTTTTGTTCTAGATTTTACAAATTAGAGATGGCTAAAACTTTCAAAGCATCTGTCAAACGCAGAGACAGACTGTCCAGAGGGAGACACAGCTGAGCTGAAACAATCGCTCTGGTATGAAAGGTGAAAGTCACGGGGTGTGTGAGTGTTTGGTTTCAGGCCGAGGAGATGAATCACTCAGTCGGGGAAGATTTAGACGAGTGGGCGAAGACTGGTGGTGTTGTTGAAAAGGGGTGGAGGTCTAGTGAAGTACAAAGTACAAGGTCATTGAGGAGAATTATTATCAAGAGGTGCCTGGTTGAGACGGATCTTCAGGGCAGAGTCTAGGACAAGTTCTAAGGGGACAAAACTGAGATTGTACCATCGGTGAGCCAACAATTCCTTATTTAAACTCTTACAGAACCACGTTCTACTTTTTGACAAAATCTGGAAAAATGTATAAATGATATCAAAATTATTTTAATTGTTCTGGCTGATGATCATTTTCTCTGGGGCCCACGTCAGTAACTGTTTCCCTTGAAGGACCAGTTATAGCTGGAAGACTTTATACATTAACTACACCTTATTATAGAAAAATGTTTCTGCAAATGATTATAATTTGTATTGTTTGGCATCAACTTTTATATTTTTTTTTACCTTTTTAGAGCAGCTGTTTAGGCACTGAACCCCGACAGTATGCTTATCAAAGGAGAGTTTCCTGGACATCGAAGCCAAACTTCCACTCCCGACAAAATAAAAGCAGCAAAAGTGGTTGAAAACAAGATGTTTGTGGGTGAGTCTGGTTGGTTTTTATTTACTTCTGAGAAAAGGATTATAAAAACATAATAATAAATGGTTTATATCACAAGTATAAACCGAGCCTAACTGCAGCAGCAGAGAGCTACGTTGGTCAGTGAAAAACATTTATTAGTTGTAGTAATAATAATGTTATAAGGCTATTAACCAGTCAGAGACTGGTTAGTGACAGGTGTATTTAACACCTTTAATTCCTTTGCTTGCCACTAGAGGGAGCCCATATACTACCAGTAGCAAGGTTTTAGAGAAATTGCTCTCACTGATGAAATGATAAAAACACTGAGTGGTTTATTTTACTGCACCATCTTGTGGCCAGAAATATATTTGCACATTAGATGGTAATACTCACTGAGCAGTGGACTGACAAGAACTCCACAGGCAGCTTTTATGCCACTTAGTCTTCTGCATGTCCTCCATGTAATTGTTTTTGTATGCTGCTTGTTTGAAAGGGACATTTCACACCTGGTGATAACCTGCTGTTCTGTGTAAACAGACCCAGAACTAAACATCTGCCCTGGCTTTAGAACAGATCTGTAGCTGAAAAGCCACAACAGGGGGATGACATTATGAGGCGTGAACCAGCAGTGAGCAGCTTGACAGCAGTGGAATCTGGAGTTTTCCAATTTTGTTTAAGGAAAGAAAAAAACACAGAAAATGTACAAATGTTTGTGAGGACAGATTATTTGGTTCGTACCCTACAATGGGTTTTTACAGCAAAATAAATTTGACTAATTCACAATATCATGTGGACGCCTCATGTAAAGGACCTATACTAAACGGCTACTGCCATCTACTGGACAAAAGTGTGTATTCTCATGTTATGACCTGTGTGTTTTTTAATGTAATGCTTCCTATTTTTTGCATTTATGTACATTTTTTTATTTATTTCAACCATTGTAAATTGTGATATATTTGTATAAAATTATATCAATAATTTTGTGAAAAAATTCAACGAAAAAACAAGCAAAGAGGTTAAAAATATGCAACGTAGCGCCTTTTTACTATGTCAATATACTCGATGTACTTACATTACCGATAGTAACAAATGCATTTCTTGTCCTTCTGTAGTTGGAGGGTGGACACAGGAAGATCCCTCCTGTTTAGTGGAACAGTTCTCTTCAGAGTGCAACGAGTGGAGAACGGCTGCACGGATGGTTAAAAACCGCGGTGCTGTGGCCGTGGGCACGCTCTCTGGACAGATCTTTGCAGTGGGTGGAGAAGATAGCATTAGGTGCTACAACAGTGTGGAGAGGTGGGTCAGCACTGGGGTACACATTTCCTGTGTACTTCTATGTACTATATAATTACATAAAACGAACGTAACATATTTCAAACTTTAATATGAAGGCAGTTGTATGAACTGGAGTACTTAGAGTAAGTGTAAAAAAATCATAAAATTATATTTAATTATTGGTTATTGTTTATCAAAAAAATGCAGTGTAAGACCAACTTATAGTACTTTACTGTAGTATTCAGTATTAACTATAGTACTCACAGAATACTACTGCAGTGAAACAGTGACATAAATGTCTCTACAGTGCACCCAGTTCACCTCTGGTAGGCAGTATGCTAACTTGTACGGTATTTTAAAGACTGTGTTGCGTTAATATATTAAAACGCTAGAGGGCAGCATTGCAGCAGAAATTACTTAAAGTGTTCTGACACATGGAGCCCTGTGCATCTGATTTCATTGAATCTAAGGCAGGAGTCTGGAACAGAAAGAGATGAAAATGTTGTGAATGTATAGAAATGGGCTTCAACTCTATTTTTTTTAAAAAAATAAGGTTTATCAGGTTTGAAAGGTCCATTCACAAACAACAAACTGGTCCAAAGAAGCTAAAGAGCTCCATCCACAGGGTTGTTAACCCCTGACCTGGGCCTGTTTTACTCACCCTCGCCAACTCATGCCACCCAAGTTTTTATCCTTATTTTAAAAAGAGAATTTTAAGATAAATCCCAAGCATTTTTCCCATCTAGTCCCTGTATCAGATGTTGGCCAAGATCCCTGTTCCCACAGACAGTCATCGACTGAAAATTTATCCTAAAATGATAATGAAATGGCTGTGAGCCAGGGTGGAAATCCAAGGATGGAGGGAGGTGCTTTAAATAGACCTGGTTCTACACTACTATTGGTCGACCTGAGCTTTGAGTGTTTTCTGGGATTTTCACATGTCTCAAAATTGAACCAGACTTTTAGTCAGCAGTCGATAAGAGTTGTTTTGGTTACTTTATCACTCAGTGGTTTTGTTGAATGATGACAAATATTTCATGTCAGTTTGATTTCTGAGATTGAGACACAGTCTGGTCCCAGAAGTTCAAACCAGTTCATAAATCCACTTTTTATTAAAGCCACTAATGTGAATCTGGTTCAGTATGGTTTTGTCCCACCAACGCTTTCTGTCCTCCGTCCCTGCAGGTACAGTCCAGATACAGACAGCTGGAGCACCGATGTAGCACCCTTGAGCAGCCCACGCAGTGGAGTGTGTCTGGTGGAGATGGACGGATACTTGTATGCAATTGGAGGACATGATGGTATAACTGCCACGAACACTGTAGAGAGGTACGCTGGGCTGATCTGAGGTGTTTCTCTGGATGTGGACTTGTCCTCAGGATGAATCACAAATATTTTTGACTTGAACTGGGCTGAGAGTTGGTTCCAATTAACCAGGAATAAATGGGAAATATCATATTTATTGGAATAAATGTTCCTGTGGAGTATAAGTGGCACCCGACAAAAAGTGCACCAGTATCCTCTAGTATCTATCAGTGTAACAATAATGTTTAACATTTAGTGGTACAGGAGAAGCACATACTGGTTTGTGACCACTAAACTAGAGCCCTCTAGTGGCTGTCAGTGTGAAACAAACGTGAATCAATATATTTAAATATATAAGTCACATCTGAATATAAGTCACGAACAAAGGGTGAAGCAAGTGTGACTTTAAAACACTGAGACTTAGTTGTAAATATTTATTTTAGTTCAGTGGGAAAATATGTATCAGTTTATTGGGTTTCCTAAAAATTAAAGTGAGATTAATGACTTAAATATGACAAAATTATAAAAGTTATATTATAAGATGTAGTTTCTTGTTATTTTTCTTTTTGTTCCAGCGATACATAGAAAAAAGTAACCACTTGATTGATTCGATTCCAATTTATAAAGATTACAATCAGTGATGGTTGTGATTAATTGCAATGAAGATTGTGATTATTTTTTGGATTAATCAGCAGCTACGATGTGATTAATCTGATTGCACAGCCATAAAACTTTGATTATGATAATTTTGTCCTCCTGTATTACAAACACAGATTGGTCTCAGTTAAATTGGATTTTATCTGTGAATAGCATAAAATAGTTGAGCTTTAACTTTTTTTATCTTTCTAATGGAGGAGTATATCTTAGTTTTCAATATTGAGAGAAGTTAACATATAACATATGGAAAAGTGTGTTTTTTATTTCAGATATGATCTGAAAACAAACTCATGGAGCAAACAGACGCCCATGTTGACCAGACGGAGCAGAGCAGCGGCTGCTGTGCTGGGAGGTTACCTGTATGTGATTGGTGGAAATGACGGTCTCGCCGTGTTGAATTCAGGTGACAAGAACACAACAGAAACATACAGTATAAGGCTCCGAATAGAGTTTGTTTTCCTAAAATGAAAAAATGAAGGTTTAGTTGATGTTGTAGTGTTTTATTTTTATCTATATTTAGGTATTTACTCATACTTATACCTTATCTGGATGGATTGGTATTGCAGTAGTAAAGGGACGTTATATTTGCTTTGTAGACAGCATGTCTCACTTAAGCCTCAACTTCCTTCAGTAGCGTTTCAAGGAGAAGTGAAACGCACATACATTCTCTTGACCTTACCAAATATAAACAGGGTTTTATGTCATGCTGTCACTTTCTCTATTTCAGGCTGTGAGAAGTGAATGTTGGGTAAATTCCCATAGGCTCGTGTTTCTTTTAAAGATTCATGAAAACTCACATGTTTACGTATAAATTACTGTAGGTCACAGCTATCACAGTCTCTGCTTCCCTCTGATCGGTCCCCACAGTGGAGCGCTACAGTCCAGCAGACGGCACCTGGACCGTATGCTCGTCCATGCGCTGTCCCCGGGAGAACGCCGGCTGCTGCGTGTACCTGGGTCACATCTACGTGGGCGGCGGTAAAGACCAGCTCAGCCTGGAGCTCTGTGCTGTAGAAAGGTTGGACCCTGAGACCATGACCTGGTCCCCTGTGAAACACATGAGGAGTAAGAGGGACAACGTGAGTAATGACATGCACAGATGACAGCACTCCCCTCTGGGCCCGAGAGAGGCAGAGGGGGAAGGACATGACATGCAAAGATGACATGAGAGAGAAAAGGACAGAAAAAATACAAACAAAAGAAGATAAATGAGGGAAACTGCAAAAGAAATGACAGCAAAATGTAAATGTCAGAAAAAAGAGGAAAGAAAATAAATGAGTGGAAGAAAAAAAAGAAAATATAAGACAGGATGAAACAAGGAAAAAAAAGGGAAGGAATAGACCACACAGCCAATGCAGAGGGAAAGAAAATGTAAGTAGAGTAGAACGGGTAAGTAATTAAAGATATGAAGGAAAATTGAAAAGAAGATTTTATGTGTCATAACAATGGAAATTTAAATGGAAAAACAAGACATGAAACAAACTGGGTAATAGAGCAGTGGTTCCCAACCACTGGGCCGGGGACTGGTACTGGTCCGTGGGTGAATTGGTGCAGGGCCGCAGAGAAATAATGTTTCCTTTTGTCCTCATCTGGCTATAACATCCACTTGATCCATACCCATATCAACAAAAGAACTGACCAATAGAATGGCTAGGATTTCATCATCAATAAATATTTTCTCAGTGAAGACAACAACAATAAACTCAAAATGACGCAGAGTCATTGATACAAGATTCTAAATCTTTTTATACTGGTCTGGTAGCAGAAAATTATAGGCTGTGTGCACTTGAGAAATCCCAGTTACATCAGGTAGGAAGATTTTATGGGTAGGAAAATATTTCCGAACACCAGAAATTTCATTTTATTAAGAGGTATTTATCTGCCACAACTTAATGATTGGTGTGTGAAAAAAGTACCAGACATTTAACAGGTCCCTGGTGCAAAAAAAGGTTGGGGAACACTCCAATAGATGGTAGGAATGCGTGGGTAGTGAATGTGACGGAGGAGAAGAAAAATAATCTTGTTATTTTATGTCATCAAAAAACTTTGAACTGATGAGTGTGCAGGTTCAATGACACACCTTACAAACCCAGAGGGAAATAAAGTGTTATTAATGTTCCAGGAGTGGGTTTTTTTCTCACATTATTCTCCACCCTTGATGATAATGTCTTGTCCACGGTGCCTCAGGTGTCCCTGGTCGTCTTGAACGGTGTCCTGCTGGCTGTGGGAGGCTGTGATGGAACCACCAACCTGAAGACCATAGAAGTATATAGTCATGAGACCAACACATGGAGGTAATGAGATAAACCGTCACAGCACTGAAAAATCCTCAAAATATATATTTTTATATAAGTGACCTAAAATACAGAAAGTTAAAGTACTTACAATTTTATTTCCATGGATATTGCAACTATATATAATGAAAAAGGTTGTTTTTACTTACTATGGCTCTGTGGCATGCTTGCCTCCAAGACAACACAGAGCAGAGTCTTGGGTTCGATTCCCAGAGGAAGCACAAGCCTGGCCCTGGTCAGAGGCGGCTTGTAAACAGCAGTTAAAACAACTGCTGTTGTTAGCAGAATCATTTCCCACATTGGGATCAATTAAAGTACTTTTCTTTTTCATTTCTGTATTATCACATTTAGTGAAGCAAATGATTTTCCTTCTTTTTTAATAATTAAACATTTTAACTATGATTAAATTATCATTTGAATTCAAGTTGTTTCATAAGTCAGTGCAAAATGAAAACATCCTCTGATGTCTGATGAAGATAACCACAATCAGCAGGAAACAGGAAGTGCATCTGCCACTCAGTGATACAAAACAAAATGAAGAAACCAACCAGACACTGGTGTTACGTGATGTAACCGCCAGAATGGTTTGACATTTTTTTATTGCATAACACAGGAAATACTTTCAAGTGTAAACCAGTAACAGGTGTATTTGGTTACAGGAACTACAACAACACGTCACTACCTGATTCACTTACTTACTTTGTCTCCATCTTCTTTTTTTCAGACATTTTGGCAGCATGAAAAACAAGCACCCCGGAGGAAGAGTGGCTGTGCTGTGCTGATGCACTCAACAAGGCTGCTGCCTGTTTGACAGAAGGACAGAGAAAACCTTGCAGACGCAGCCCTAATGGACTCGCTGGTTTTAGGGACACGTTACGATATAGTCCAAGTCTGAGGCGGCATAATGACTGAGTAATTAAAGAGTTCACTCCAACGGGAGACATTAGTCCATTAGATACAGCTGGCAGCCCTGGCACAGACTGATTGGGAACATTACATTCAAGCACAATAGTCTAGAAGGTTATGTAATGTGTCTCTTTATGGAGCTGGCCAACAAAACAGACGCATCTCCAGTCACAGTCAGCCTCCAGGTTATGTTTTTACACTACAGTAGTTTGGAATTTGGAAAGGGACATTCACCCAGTCTGTGTAGCAACATAATTAGGATGTATGTTTGCAAATGGAATTAGAAATATACATATATACATCTATGTCTATATATGTATATATATTTATATGTGTATATGTAGTTATGGACATATATACGTATATATATATATGTCTAAACTATGGCATGGACTAGGTAAGACGGTGCCGGATGCGCCCCGTTCAGCTCCATAATTTGTTATCTCAAACTTGCCTTAATGATATAATTAGTTTGTATTGTGATTATACTTCTAACTTTGACATCCAATGTTCACATTGCACGTAGGTTGACACAGAGAAGACATAAAGTACCCATTGTGGTCTGCAAGTCAAAAAGTTTGCCCATGTCTAGTCTAAAAACCTAATTTTCTCCTGCTTGTTCGTTGCCGGGTCGCAGGGGCAGCTGGCTCCACCCAAATCACATTGCACCATATGTTGAGCCCTCCTGTGGGTGGTGAGCCCACAAGAAGTTATGTGGGTCGGGTCCATGTTATGCTGAGAGCACCTCAGTGGCAACCTAGTAGCTTGTGGAATCGAACCTTGTGGACCCAAGTCTGCTTCCTTAACCACTAGGCTACCACTGCCGACAAAACCTAGTTTCCTATAGCAATATAACCAACCATTCTCAGGGAAAAACAATATTGATCTTACATAATGTCGTCTGACCAATATTATTGGCCATCCCTACTAAATGCGTGACCAAACTAAGGCCCGAGGGCTAGAAGCAGCCCAAATTACTTTGTAATCCAGCCCACCAAACTTGTCCAAAGTTATATAATTGATTAGTTTTGTGATTATACTTCTGCCTTTTCCATATAATTCCCACTTCTTCCCTATAGATGGCATACCTGTTGCTAAACGCATGTTAGCTACTACTGATACTATTTGTATCTTAGTTCAAAACATTTCTTCTGTGTTTTGCTAGAATTAGATATAACTTTCACACGGAGCTTAATTCCACACATTGGGCTTTTAAACGGGCACATAGGCGCAGACCAGAGGAGAAATAATTTACTGTTGTTTTTTGTTTTTAGCAGCGAGGTAGTGAAAGAAATAAAGACGTTTATGAAGTGTTTTGTTTCCCTCTGGGGTAAATGCTAAAGCCTCTCTGAGGGCATTAAAGTAAATTGAAATGAGAAAACAGGGTTGAACTAATAATACTCCGCACATCACGGCTCTCCCACAGTGACCTTAGGTATTTTAACTGCTGGGCGTCCAATAATCTTGGAACAGATTTTTACGACTCTCCTAAACCACCAGTCAGCTGATCACCAGTTTGAAACACTTGGTCTCAAAAAATCATAGAGTGAAGAAAAAGGTGCAACGGAGCAAAAAAAAAAAACTTTAAATTAACAATTGCATTTTCCATGTCCTCTAATACAAGGTACTGAGCAGGAATTTTATTTTAAACATTGTGTAAATTTCATTTTTTTAATGTTCCTTGCACCATAAAACCGCAGACGTCCCCAACTCTGTTCTTTTTCCAAAGGAAACAACTCGAGGAAGAACAATAGGTACGTTTAGCAGCGCTATATATGAGATTTATGAAATAAGTTGCACTTTCATTCTTAGTCAGGGTTTGTGACATATATTAAAATGTATAAATTTGGTATTTTCACACTGACCGCCACTAGAGGGTGCTCATGCTGTCTGATGCGACTCATAGCCCAGAGCAACTTAATACTCAATATTAGCATAATTATGTAATATCTGTAATATCGTTTTATTTTCCCCCTCCAATAACGAAAATACATTAACGTAATGCCTCAGGTTTTCCAAAAATGCTGAAATCGCACATTGGCATAATCTAAACGGAAAGATCTTTATTAGTTTTTCCTCTTATAATCCTAATCTGATATCACAATTCCACAAGCGTTTCTTGATCGTGCTATGATCCTGAGATGTTGACCTAAATTTTGGGGACCATCAGCTGTGAATATCAGTTCACATCAGAATGATCGGCAAAATCCGATATGGGACATCCCTGTTTTTATCATACACAGATTTACCAGAGACTGTACACAGAAGGAGTGATGTAAAAAAAAGATGTTGTGGGAATAGAGACCTTGACTGGATGAGTGAAGACAGACTGCGGGCATGGGAAAACATAATAAGCTGTGTGGGCTTAGCTGTGATGACTTTCAGAGAAGGGGAGAGAGAGAAGGGGAGAGGGAGGGAGAGGGAGCTCCTCTCCCCTGGAGAATGATGGGCAGAAATGTGTTGAGAGAGCCGAGCACAAGGAACGCACCTCAGAACATCGCACGTCTTCCCAGACACAGACACGTTGGTCGGCTCTGCCCGCCAAACATGCCATTTCATCACGCAGGATGAATTTCTTCTTCAATCTGAGTGGGACACTGAGACAGACAGTGGAAGACAGAACTGTTGCAGGTAGGATTCCATTTAGAACACATAGTCTACCATGTTGATGGGTGGAACCTCAGAGTCTGGAAAAAGTTCCTCTGCCTGTTGTGTATAAATGTATAAATCTATTTATCTGCATGGAAAATCAGGAAAAATATTTCCTGCATGGAAAACTAAGTATTCTGGAAGTGTGTGAAGTGGATGTGCTTTCTTCCTACCACCACTAGGTGAGGACACATCAACCAGCACTTACCAGGTTTACACATCAAAACAATTCCATCACTGATGGTTGATTTACAGCTGGTTAAACATCACTGAAACAACAGAAAAGTCCCATTTTACGCGGCACCTGAAGCGGACACGCAGGCAGAATAACACTGTTGGTTATAATTTCAGGAGACGTTCAATTGACTAAAAGCCTCCCTGATTGAATTATGAAGTCCCTACTGTCTGGTTTGAACAAGTCAGACACAGCACGTCTCTCCAGCAGATGTTGAGGAAAACTAAAGGTGAATCCAGGTTCTCCTCCTCTCCCTCTCCTCATCCTCCTCCTACCGCTGCTTGTTCCTGGAGGTGGAACGGATGCTGATGCTGCGGATGGAGCAGGACGAAAACCGGCCGTGACTAGTTCCGACGATGTCCCTATGTTAACGTCAGGGGAGATGGGAAAATTTATGGACAGAAGAAATGAAAACGGTGGATTGTGATGATGAGAATACAACGTTATTAGAAAGCTAGGTCCATTCGGGGGGCAGTAAATTGCGTGAATCGTCCATCGCCGCGTAATGTAGTTCGTCGTGAATCACGGTTGATTTCAATCGTCCGCGTCGCCATCAGGTCTCGCGGATTGATATGAATCAGGTGTGCGAATCGGTAGGTTTGAGGGTGACCCAATCAAAGCGCGGGAACGGAACTTCTTTCCTGTTATGAAGTTGATGGAGGGTCAACGCTAGCTACCTGCGGAGGAAGGTGGCGTTCAAGTACTTGAGGCGACATCAAGTTCCGGACGTCTGTTAACCACATGACTCTTGCGGTCGCCCTCCCTCCCTTCCCTCGGTAGAAGCCTTTTAGCAACGATGTTAGAGTCATGTCCGAGCCGCAGCTACAACCAACATCCTGTGCCGCAGATACAGGCTGAACAACCTTAACAGAGTCCGGGATATCTGACTGAAACGAACCCTTGTCGACGGTGATGGAACCTCTGGAGGAAAAGCAGGTAAAACTAGACTTAAATGAGTCCATCTGGATTAATTTTCCTTGATAATTCACTATTTTCGAGGCGACTTTTAAAGTCTTGTCACCACATTATTTTGAAAGGTTAACATCCTGTATATATTATCAAGATTCTGAGCTTAATTGCGCGTGTATACAGTATATACATATACTATATGTTGTTTTTTTCCGCTCTGACGTATTTGCCTTGTGTGGTTGGTTGCTTGAATTGGTGATTGAAACCGATTTGTATTTTGGTGGATTATTCCTACATTTCAATACTTTTTTAAATGTTATTTTCACTTTTTTATTAGTTAGGGAGGAGGTTTATGGTTGGATACAGACCAGACCAACCCACAAACTTTAATAGTGATGTGGGCTGCATCACCATGTAAAGTGTAATGTCTCACTTACACTTTATATCCTGTAATATATCCTTACTAACACTGAAACCCTTATATATCCATTTGTTACGATGTTGCAAGTAACTTGCTACATGCAATCGCACTGCATAGCCCTTGTATAAATTTAGCATAAATTCTTTTGTGTGGTGGCTTGAAATGGTGATTGAAAACCAGCTTCTATTTTGGTGGATTATTCCTACATTTCAATACTTTTTTAAATGTTATTTTCACTTTTTTATTAGTTAGGGAGGAGGTTTATGGTTGGATACAGACCAGACCAACCCACAAACTTTAATAGTGATGTGGGCTGCATCACAATGTAAAGTGTAATGTCTCACTTACACTTTATATCCTGTAATATATCCTTACTAACACTGAAACCCTTATATATCCATTTGTTACGATGTTGCAAGTAACTTGCTACATGCAATCGCACTGCATAGCCCTTGTATAAATTTAGCATAAATTCTTAAATTTTAAGTTGATTTTTTTTAAACCAAACTTTAAAGCAGTTTTATTCCCATTTTAAAATCTGAATCTGAACACTATGAATTCTTTACAGTTCTTTTTTTCTAATCAACTATTTTATATATGTAATGTATTTAGTACATCTGTTTGTATACATACATCTTCAGCGTGAATGTGAAAGTAAAAAAAGCAAAACATTAGCTCGTAGGCAGGGAGGTAGGGAAGTATGGTAATTGCCACGTAAAATTTACATAGTCAAAATCTGGTCTGTGTAGCCTTATGTTTTCTGTCCATTGCTCTCATGTTATTGCTATCTTCTAGAGAGATATTTGTTTTTATTTTCTCTCACTAACAAAATGTCAAGGCTCCTTCAGGGACAAGTCTAAAAAATAGAACTTTACTAACCAGAGGCTCTTCTCATTTCTCTGGCAACTCATTGTAACTTTACCATCCATGGACTCAGTCCAAAATAAGAAAAGTTGCACTCTGCAAAACAATTTCTCCTGGATTAGCATGTTAATCATTTAGACTAGGGATCTCAAACTCACGGCCCGTGGGCCATTTGCGGGCTGTGGAATGAAATATTGCGGCCCCCACCTTGATGTGAAAGCTGAATTAATAATAATAGATAGATTTGTTCTCCACATTTATGGTAAATCCTATAGTTATTGTTACTGTATTACACAAATATATGACAAACTGGTTTTTTAATTGATTTTTTTTTTTGTATTAAACACTGAAAGCTGACGCGTCCCTTTGGTCAATTTATAGTGCGGGTGGTGCAGTTATGAAAACATTTGTGTCCAGAATGATCTTGACCATATTCCTATCTAGAATATATTGTGTTACTAAAAAACCGTGGCGTCCTGTGTCTGTCCTGTCTCTGTCCTGTATGTCCACTCTGGTGTTTTGTACGTGTTGGTCTAAATCTGTGACCATTATCTGCAGATGGTCTCAGGAGGAGTCTTTCATTGAGGTTTTACTGCCTGGTCCATTATGACATCTGGAGGTTCCAGACCACTCTGTCTTAAGTAACATTTGTTTCACTTACGAAGTGATGCTCTCTCTCTCTCTCTCTCTCTCTCTCTCTCTCTCTCCCTCTCACCCTCTCACCCTCTCACCCCTGTAGTCCTGACAACTTGTCATCTCTGTTTCAACGGTGTTGTTGTGCTGATGGACTCATTGACTTCCCACACTCCTCATTCTTCACTTCTGGTCTTTGCTTTCACTACTAATCTGAGGGGACCATGTCTCCACGGTTGCTATTAGTGCACTCAAGACTGCCCACACTGTACCATAGGGTGACCACACACAAATGCATGGTTGTGTAATAGCCACTTTGGATTGCCCTTGGGTGAGTTTAAATTGAATTGTATTGAACATTAACACGGATGACAGAAAAAAAATTGAAGTGGATGCAACTGTATATTAAATCTTTCCTCCTGTGAAAGAAAAAAGTTGTTTGTTCCTTTGTTGTAATATCTCTAGTCTTCGTGTTTCTTTATGTCTACTTTATGTTACTGTCATAAGAAATGGACGAAGCATGTCTTGACGGCCTGATAAATGTAAATGTCAAATATGTGAAACAATATGCGTAAAACACATTTCCAATTACATTTATAACAAGGTGGTTTGTTCAGAGGTGGGACAAAGAGGAGATTGATGGATGCAGTGAGGGAGGACATGGATTGAGGGTACAGAGGACAGGGGGAGATGGAAATTGTTGACTCGCTGTGGCAACCCCTGGAAAAAAGGGACAAGAAGAAGGTGTTGCATAATTAGATGGCTACTCTGGGAATGGAACCAAGGACTCTCTGCTCTGTGCAAACGAGACAGGCCTTTACAACCAAACCTGCTGTCCACAAATCGATTGCTGGTGTTCCAGATATGGACCAAGACCTGATATTTTAAACCATCTGGTGTAATAATTAGTGCTAATTTACATAAAACTGTCTGTGTTTAAAGACCAGTCCATTTCACTGAGTTGTTAAAATTCAAGCATAAATGAAAGGCAGTGTAATCCATACTGTATCATCATTCCAACCTAAAGAGCTGCAATTTTTTTTCTTTTCTATTCTTTGTTTTAATCCTTTTCCCTTCTCTCCCTCTTCCCTTCTTCTACTCTTGGTCATGAAAACCTTTCACCAGAGGTAGCCATGAATCCTCCACGACAACCATCAAGTTCCCATGGTGACAGGTAATTCCCATCAAAAACCTATTGACACATTGACACAACACAAGGGTTCACACACAATGCACTGATTAGGGCGACACACAGTGTAAACACGTATCTTTGTGGACAGGTTGATGTTTTGCCTTCTGTCCACAGTGTTGTAGGAATGTCAACATAGCTGTTTTACAAATTATATATTAATCCTCTTGTTTTGTTAAATGACCTTCTTTAAATCATTTAGTTCACCCCTTTTTATATATTCATGACTGGGTAAATTAGATCCTGTCTTCCCAACCACTGGGCCGAGGACCACTACAGGTCCGTGGGTGAATTGGTGCCGGGCCGCAGAAAAATATGTCAAAGCAATGCATAATGATGACAGGTTATTTAATTACCCATTATTGTTGGTACCATGTTTCTAAGCTTTTTACTAGAAACAGTCGAGATAAGGAAAAAAAATAAGAGCAGAAAAAACTGAATCAGTTCAGTCTGAATCACCAACATCAACCTGAGGGTTTTCTCTGCTCAAAGCCATCAGTGTTTCCTGCTTTCACACACAGTTAGAGTGTAAATAATATAGACATTCAATGGCGTGTTAATGTGTGCAGTGGCCCCTTGTTGCAAGATGGTGTTAAAGTGATTCCTTATACCAAAGAACATTATTGATCTAAAACGATAGCCTTAACTCGAAAGTAATGATCAAATAACTGTTCATTTAAAAGATTTATTGTAATTAAGTTAATCTAATTAAGAACAAGTGGAAAATGCTGATTCGCTGCCCCTAAAAAAGGGAATATCTGAAAGGAAAAGAAGATTGTAGGTTAATATGAAAAAAACATTAAGCATTTGTCCTAACCTTTGAAATGTACTAAATATCATGACCTTAATCTTGAATCAAAGGGGAAAACAAAATGGCTGTATTTCTGAGATGGCTCCAGTGTGGAGGCTGTCGTCTTCTAAGGTGTGGTCCTTTGTTTTTTTCCTCCAGGCTTCCCTCTGAAACCCTGCAGAAGAACAACAGCAGCAACTCTGGTGTGATCCTGGACATCTCTGCTCTGAAGATGGCCGAAGTGGACTCTGAAGTGCCTCCTCTTCCTCCTCGTTACCGCTTTAGGGACTTGCTCCTGGGTGACCAGACTTTTCAAAATGACGACAGGTAATTGTCCAACTCTGCAACACTGGTGCCGGAGAATCAGTGCTGGGCTGATTCTCCTGTTTTGGTCTGTTTTTAATTGATCCCTGTGGATGGTTAGTGCTTGGGTTCTACCAGAGGCCTGGACTGTGTAACTGTCCTTGGTGCTGAAAAATCTTAATGATGCAAAATAGTTAAGTTCAGTGTTTTCTGCTCTGTGGTTTTCTATTCTTTGTCACAGAAGAGACCATTATGAGACTCATTAACTAAACAGTAATTTCTTTAACAAAGCACAGCACTGATGTCTTAGCCTCGGGTGTGGAACACATCAGGTGTGAATTATTTATTATTGTGTAGCCCAGGAGGTAAAATGGACAACACAGAAGGGAATGTTTGAGATGAGATGTTCAGGTTTACCTGAAGAGGTCGCTCTGTAGAAGAGAAACCTGTTGAAATCTTTATGGAAAGGTGACTGGATTGAGTCTGATTTTTTTTTTTCCTGAGGTTCTCAGCAGAACTTTGCATTGATACAAGATTCTAACTTTTTATACTGGTCTGGTAGCAGAAAATTATAGGCTGTGTGCACTTGAGAAATCCTTGTTGTGCCAGGTAGGATGATTTTATAAGTAGGAAAATATTTCTCAACACCAGAAAATTCATTTTATTTAATGGTTTATCTGTCACAACTTAACAACCAGTCCGTGAAAATAGTATGAGACATTTAGCCGTTTAGTCAGTGGTGCAAAATAAGTTGGGGAACACTGACTTAAGGGGCCTTAAGTGGTTCATAGTCGTATCATTTTTTTCTCTACCCTGCAGTACAGATATGTGGAAGCCTAAGAGTAGCTTTATCTTTTAATGGGTTGTTCCATGTACTGTATTCTGTTTGACAAAAGCCAGAAGAGCCTGTGTGTTCCAGCGTGTTTATTCCAATACTCCAGACACTTGTAAATTGTTTTAATGATTCAGTCGCAAAGGGCAATTGGTGCTTGTTGCCAGGTTACCAGCCCATCAACAGTATACCCAAATGGGTTTGCATTCCTTGTGTAAACACACATGTTTCCCTTGTCCAAATTAAAACATTTCAAGTGACACAGTTGCACAGACTCCAGGTGAAGAAGTGATGAAGCAACAGACCCTTCTGAAAACAAGATAAACTAAAAACTCAACTGTACAGTAATTGCTTTTTTCCTGAAGCTGCACAGTAGAAATGAAGACAGACGTTATGAGCTCTGGGAACGCTCCGTCATGGCTGATGATCTCCTCCATGCCTGTGGTTTATTATGCTAATTATTTCCTGTGCAAATGCACATTGTTCAGTGTAAGGACTCCAAACAAATTACCCCCAGAGGCAGAGGCAGAGGCAGACCACCCCCTGGTCGGATCATCTCCTGCATTAGCTTCCTAGCATCTGTCATGTAGAGCAATAAAAGGAAGTGGTTTGAAAAAGATCAGGCTGGAGAGATAATTTAAACATTGTAACATTGTTTTGTGGCGTCCTCACGACGTCTACCAGGACAGAGACACTGGACAGATGGTTTTTTTTTTAATCATATATAAAGAAAAATCACTGTATAGTAAGCAGGAATTTTTGTTTGTTTCTGTGGGTAATCAGTTTGTGAGTCTGGTCTGATTGTATCTGACTGAAAAGCGAGCTTCCACAAACACATGGCCTTTTTAAAAGGATTTAGAGAAAAGTTTGTTCATGTAACTTCTTTTAAATTGAAATTATATTCCTTCCTTTGATCTGTGATAGAAGAGAGTCAGCTAAGATGAAGAGAAAGGCTTTCAAGACGGTGGTGAGACCAGCCATGATGGATGGATTAGAGTCATTAGGAATCAGGAGGTGGAGGAGTTAAAGATGCTGAGATTCTCTTTAGGAGAGACAAGGATGGACAGGATCAGGAATGAGGTGATTAGAGGGACAAGACAGACAGGAAGGTTTGGAGAAGAAGCTAGAGAAGACAGATTGAGATGGTTTGGACATGTTCAGAGGCCACAATCTCTTGGAAAAATGCATCAATGTAGTAAAGTATAACGTCTGCTCTGGTGCCGTTCTACAATTCTTCTCTCTGGAATTAAGGAGTTTCCAGGCCAGCAAAGCCACTTAGTCGGGTTTGGGATGATTTCTGTAGTCCTAGAGGCTGGAAATACAAAATGAAGACCCATTTTATATACAGTATAGCTGAACATACTGTACTAACAGGGAACTTTAATGATCAATTTGTGTTGTTGACGGACAAGTTCAATATATATCTATATATTCTCTCACCAGGTCTATTAAGCCAACAAGTACTTGTGTGCTGTCAGTGTGTATTTGTCCCAGCACTTCTGTCCAACTCTTTGTCTGTGATGAGTGTGTGGGCGTTTGGTGTGGATGTTGGGAGAGCAGGAGGTGGAGGGTGGAGGGGGGGCACTACTGCCCTCCTGGGCTGTCATTATTTCCATGGTGTGGTGTCAGGGGGGCTCTAATGATGGCTCAGCTGTGTGGGTGCTCAAATGGACCAATCACAGAGAAGCTGTGGCAGGAGACACTGTTGGCTGCACAGGTATTTGTGTGTGAGCTGTTATTTATCAAAATGTTTTTTCTCAGTCTGTCAGCCAACCCTCAGGTGGGAGTGTGTGTGTGGGGTGGGGGGTGAAGCTCAATGTCAGAAAATAGAAATAATTCTCCACATAGTCTCTTTGCACATGCTGTCAGAATGGAGCAAATGCAGGAAAGAAGATTCCAGCTCCAGTTTTCTCCTCCCCTTCCTAAATATTCTTTTTTTTTCTTCAGCTCTAATGAAGAACTGATGCAAATGGGGTTTTTATCGACAAGGTGAACAGTGTTAATTGGTCAGTAAATCAACTCTTTTTCCAATCAACCTCCTCTGCAGTCAGCATGTGGTGGTGGCATATATTAGCTCCAGGTTCTCTTTAATCTCTGCTGTAGTTTTGCTTTTTCTTTGAGTCATTTTCATAAACACCAGCTGTTGAATACTGTCGCTGCAGGGCGCTTCTGACAATCTTTGTCGTGGAGATGCCTCTAATCTGCCTGTGATGATATTACAAAGCACAAACTTGTACAGTTAGTGGACTTGTGTCCTAGTCGCAGCAGCAGTTCGTGTCCGATATTTGGGCAAAAGCCACTGCCGTGTCTGGGAGTTTGGATGATTCACGCTTATTTCTGCTGCTGCACCAGAGGCAGAAATAAACGCCCGTCTCTCTTCAGTATCCTGGTCCCTATGGACTAGGTGATTACAGGAGTAAACACACCGACAGGGTTGTGTGTCCAAAAGAGTTTGAGTCAGCTACCGCTGGAAAAACAAGACCTGTTACAAAATAGTGTGGGCGAGATTTGTTTCTTTTGTTCATATTTCAGCTTGTCTGATCACAGCGTCAGACCGAAAATTCTGTATTTTTGCAAGATTAGTCATCAGTTTTTTTCTCCAGTAATGAAAAACTGATAATTCATAGTCTGTGTTTGGGTGTCATGCCATTAAAATGGTTGAGGAAAATTTTCTGTAAGTGAAAGTGATAGCCACTAGATGGCAGCATTCCAGCTAATTTTAGTAATCCGTTCTGATAAACAGTGGATTGTGTCAGAATGCTGGTTCCAGCATTTCAAAACTTCTACATTTGTTTCCGACTTCCTGATTCATATCATCCATTAAAACCTTGTCAATGACAGTTTTTTATAACTGTGGGAGTTGACCTAGCCTCACTCATAACATATATTAGTGCTGGGTTATATTTATTTAACTTACAGT
This sequence comes from Paraplagusia blochii, assembly GCA_016785265.1. Classification (NCBI taxonomy): domain Eukaryota; kingdom Metazoa; phylum Chordata; class Actinopteri; order Pleuronectiformes; family Cynoglossidae; genus Paraplagusia; species Paraplagusia blochii. The sequence continues at coordinate 107,883 of JAFBJS010000757.1, forward strand.
ATGTTTGATATAGAAGCAGAATAGGGTTAGTGGATGTTGGATATTAGTTGAGTTTGTCTATTCTTCTCCGCTTGTCCATTTTGTGCCAAGTCTTGCCACAGTGAGTCAACAATTTCCATCTCACCCTGTCCTCTGTATCTTCTACTCTGACTCCAACTACCTCCATGTCCTTCCTCACTGCATCCATCAATCCCCTCTTTGTCTCCTACCTGGTAGCTCCATCTCTAGGATCATTTTTCTACCAATGTATCCACTGTCCCTCCACTGAACATGTCCAAACCATCTCAATCTGTCTTTCTCCAAACCTTCCTGTCTGTGTTGTCCCTCTAATCACCTCCTTCCTGATCCTGTCCATCCTTGTCTCTCCTAAAGAGAATCTCAGCAGCATCTTTAACTCCTCCACCTCCAGCTCTGTCTTCTACCTAGTTTGTCTATTCAACAACAGTTTCACTATGTTTTGTTTATTCTGTTATTTGTGGACAGCGTTTTGACCGACCTTCTTTTTTTTAAGTAGTGTTTTATAGATAAACTCCAGTTGAGTCTCTCAGACTATGTAGTCGTGACTGCAGATTTCAGCTTCATCTCATCTCTCTTCATCTGATTTGCTGCTGATTCCACTTGGCAGGCAGAGCTGGCAGTTTAGATCATAGGTGTTCAGTCACAGGCACCATCAGACCAGGGAGCAGCAGACACTTTACACATGCAGGCCGTGTGAAGACATCTGTCCCCATCATTCTAAAGAGTCCATAAGTGTCGACCGGGCTTAATTAGTCTGAGTAAAAACACTGTTCACAACACTATGTTGTCAGTAGTCAAACTCTGCAGTATCAGATTACGTCATGTACCATGACTTAATGAACAGCAGATACATGTACTGTAAGAACATGTAGGTTCTATTTATGCAGGATGGTATTGACAGACGGTTGGATCTGATACTGAGGATCTCCATCTGTTAATATTAGAGAATTTCCAGATCAAAACGATTAAACAACTGTTCTACTTGGATCCAACACTTAATACGTGCAGACACTCAAAGTTGTGGTATTGAATTTGAGAAAAGGTAGACGAAAACAAGATAGAAAAAAGTATAATATTCATCTTCTTCTATAATGAAATTGGGACGCTTCAAAAAATGTTCCACTAGCTGAATAACAGCCAATTGTCCCATTTTTTTAAAAACCAAGCACAGCATCACTGCCTTTTTGGCTCAGTGTCCTACTGAGAGCAGCTGTTTTATTTATGAGGCTGCTGCTCGCCGTCCAATAGAAGTCTGCATGTCGTCCAAATGAAGGTTCATAGAGGAAAAAAGTTGAACATATCTGGAAAACCAAGTCAAACAGCGTAGTTTGTTCAGAGCAGTAGTGGTTCTAACATTTTTCTACCAGAGACTGCAGCATTTTTGGGGACACAGGAGATTAAACCTGATTTAACATTGTTACTTTGAAAATATTAAAAGCATAGAACATTGTTCCCCAACATTTTTTGCGCCATGGACCAGTAAAATGTCTCATACTATTTTCACAGGCCTGTCGTTAAGGTGTGGCAGATAAATACCTTTTAATAAAATTATATTTTCTGTGTTCTGAAATATTTCCCTACCTATAAAATCTTCCTACCCAAAATGCATGGGCGAAACTAGGATTTCTCAAGTGCACACAGCCTATAATTTACTGCTATCAGACTGGTATAAACAGTTAGAATCTTGTGTCATTTTGAGTTTATTGTTGTTGTCTTCACTGACCAAATATAGTTGCATTATTGATGATGGAATCCTAGCCATTCTATTGGTCAGTTCATTTGTTGATATGGGTTTGGATCAAGTGGAAGGAATAGACAGATGGGACAAAAGGAAACATTATTTCTCTGCAGCCCGGCACCCACAGACCGGTACCGGTCCCGGCCCAGTGGTTGGGGACCACTGGACTAGAACACAGTCACTGTTGAGTCAAGAAGTTGTTTTATTGACGATGTCCCTTTGGAAAGGAGTGCAAGCGAAAATAAGCCAAATCAGATTTAAGTAAAGAAGCTGACAGTGAATCAGCAGTGACTTTTTTGGTCAGTCTTAAATTGTGGGAACACTTGGTCCTGTTGGTGACATTTTTATAGGTCCATGCATCCATCTGTCTAGGTCCTGGGTTGTGAGACCAGCAGTCTCCATGCACCGTACCTGCCCCCTCATGAACCATCCTGCTGGTGTAAGGCACCAACCGCCATAACCGGGGTCTAAACTTGCCTTGTAGGTGAACACCTTGAGTTCCACACTTAATTGATCAAGGGGTTTGTGAGATTCATGATTCAGTTTGGAGTTGAGATTAGAAACTAGATTAATCTTGACATAAAGTGAGTTAAGGATTTGTTGGACATCTTTCCATCCTTCCCTTTTCTAGATATGTGATTCCAGATAACTGTTGACATAGAAATACATACCCCAAATCACAAAGCCGCAGCTTTATCCTGTTGGTATATCCATCAATCCATCGTTGTCCTCTTAATTATTTGCTGGGTCGCAGGGGCAACATCCCCCACAACTGCCACCCAAGTCACACCGCACCACACCACACCAGCCCCTCATGAACCTTGTTCAAGTGGCTAGCCCACTTCAAGACAGCGACATCCCGAACTGGGAATTGACCATGGCTAGGACAAAATATCATCCCTTGGAGCTGGTGTTTGACAGGACATTGTTGGCCAAATTGGGTTTCAAACCTATGATCATATGGTAACAATAGTTCTAAACCTAACCCAACCTCCACTTTCTGTTCCGCTGTCTGGTGTAGATACTGGATGTCGATACATACTATGCAGTAAGAGAGCAAGAAATGTAATACAGTAGATCTGTGAGAACTGCTCTCCAAAATATTTTTACCCCACCAGGGATGGTGGCAGGACTTAGTTCTCTTCTTTGTTGTTGACTAGAAGCCTCCAGCAGTGAAGCTCACTGCCCTAATAGGCGTGTACAGAGGCTGCAGTAAGACGTCTCTCCTTCCCCATTTGCAGGACTGACCGTGGAGAAGACACATGTGTCTTAAAGAAATGTTCTTAAAGATTTAAAATCTTTAAGAATAAATAGCTTAGCATTACTTGCAAAAATATAGTGAAACAATGTTTTTTTGTTTTTTTTTTCCACAAAAATATACGTTTGAAATTATTTCCATTCATCCATGTGTAAGTGCAACTAACATCAGCATCTGAGGCCGTTTCATCTTTTTGCTGCAAAGTTGCTGGATCTGGAATCTGCTCAAGATTTGTGTTTCGATGAGAAATAATTCAAAAGCTACCATGGAATTATTTTCCCTGCTCAGATTTGCTTCAGCTGCAGCTCCCTCTGGTTGTTCCTCCCACTGAAATATTTAAGTTAGCTTTCTATACAGTGTGGTTTTTATGTGTTCATGGTAGTGTGTGAATGTCACCTTATAAGACATAAAACCTAGCGGCTGCTCTGTAATCTGTGGCATGAACAGAGGAATTAATCCGTCACGGCGCCCGCATGGTGGGTTTTTATAGCACTGGCAAATGAATCACTATCTGCAGTTCACTTCTTGGCCACTATGTGTCTCCCATCCCAAATCTGTCCTAACATGATGCACTCGTCTCCGCTCAGTCTGCTGAGATGTCCACAGCCTTTTTAATAAACTCAGAATATTCTATGGACCAATCACAACTTGGCTCCCCCCACATCAGAGATACTGAGCTATATGATGTGATTGAATATAAATAATGTGGCAGTGTTTATTGACTAGTTGGTTATTTAATATCTGTTACGTCAGGGCTGTTATTTGCAATTAGGGACGCAGGAGAAGACGAGAGACAGAGTTAATCTCTGACTGATGACTTAAGCAGATGACAACCTTATGTATTTTTATATTTTACATTTGCTTAATGGCTTGAAACCTGATTCAATTATAAATTACAAAAATTGGACATGTCTGTGCACACATTTACATCAGTGTATGTGTGTGTGTGTGTGTATATACATATGTATGTATACATATATATATATATAGTATATGTTGGCAAATTAATCGGTTTGGATCGGTTTAGAACGAACTGAACCGAATCAGATCTAA
>JAFBJS010000757.1:112048-134387 GCA_016785265.1 Paraplagusia blochii
TGTGCACACATTTACATCAGTGTATGTGTGTGTGTGTGTGTATATACATATGTATGTATACATATATATATATATAGTATATGTGTGCGTGTATGTTGATATATATTCGTGTGTGCATGTGTTGATATATATACTGTATGTGTGTATATATATATCAATGAAATATGACTTATTCAATTATGCTATGAGGCTAAGGATATGTATACATATGTACGTGTGTGTATGTAAATATATGTCTGTATATATGTGTATATGTCTGTGTATATGTGTATATATGTGTATGTATATATATCTATACATATGTATATATGTGTTTGTGTATATTTATTTTTATATATTTATATTTATGTGTATATGTATGTACATGTACTGTATGTACATATATAGACTTATGTCTTCATATAATTTGCATATATTGACTCATATATATAAATATATATATTTATTTATTTATTTATTTATTTGACAGGGACAATGTACAAAAAGCATTAATCAAAGAAAAGATGCTTTTTATATGTACATATATGTATGTATATATTTTGTTAATAGGTACGATATGCATCAATGTGTATAGCAGTTTAACATATACTACTACAATATTTTCTACTGTAGTTTTTGGTTGCATATTTCTTATTCCAATTATCCTTCAGTGTTCAGAGCAGGTCAGTGACAGGATGATGTCCTACAGATATGAAGCAGCAGTGCATTTACATGACTGGACAAACCCTGAATCCTGAGGGACATTGACATTTTCAGTCATTCTTTGCTTTTCTACATTCTCACTAACGTCCTTATAATTAGATGGGAGGTAGCCAGCTGAACCTTCACCTCCTTAGGTCAGACTCCGTGTCCACTATTGACTCCTTATATGGACTCCTTGTTAGATTGAACAGGACAGAATTATCAGTGATGATTACCATGAACTCTGCTGATGCAAACGAAATTTTGTCTCAGCAACAAGTAAGAGTGGACATGGATGAATGAATACGTAGCTGAGTTCATTAGGTAACGTTAGTGCTGCCTGTCTGGTCCTGTAAATGCAGATGTCTCTTCTCCGCCCTTCCTCCCATATGTATGCTCTGATATACGAGTTCACCATGACAACAGGCTGTAACACCAAAGAGCCATTTGTGGTTTTGTGGCTGGCTGTTCTTTCACAATAAAAGACCATGAAGGGTGCATCAATGAGCAGATCCTGAAAGGTGTGTCAATGAGGAAAGCAAAATAATCTTTAATAGTCTCTGATGATTTCCATCGTCATATCTTCAGCTTGTGGAGCTCATCATTAAACCTTATTGTAGTTGTTGGAGGTGTTCATATAGGCCAGATACCCCTGCCCTGCAGTCTGAGGTTGGACTTTATTGTCTTTGTCGCCTGTGTGTTGTCAAAGGCTGAGGCTGAATAAGCTGCCATTCATTGTTTGTTTGTTTGTACAGCCATTTTAAACACACACACAAACGCATCTCCTGCTCTGTCCCTTTTTCTATGTTTATGTATGACATAGAGGGGTATATATAAATATATATATGTACAGTATATACAGTATATATGTATGCGTGTGTGTGTATGTATATATGTGTATGTATATGTGTGTATGTATATATATATAGATGTGTATGTATATATGTGTATATATGTATATGTATATATATATATATTTATGTATATATGTGGATATATGTGTGTGTGTATATATATATATACAGTATATACACATATGTGTGTATATGTATGTATCTGTATATATTCATTTCAAATATTAAATTAAAATATAATTGGAAAATTATAAAATATTTAATTAACATTTGATTCAGTTACTGCAGCAAAGGGCATTTTTGCTCTGCTTTGGGCTGGAATACATGGAATATAACTGGAAACATATTAATTTAGATTAACAATGTAAACCACAATTTGTTTTTCATATAATTATGTGGAGAAATGGACTTAAATATTTAAAAAATAGTCTTAAAACGTTTCGACTGAGTCTATATAAGATAAAACTCAATGGACGCTTATTTTGTTATGTTGAATTCTAAAAAATAAAATCTGCACAAGGAATCCATCCTTTTATATTCATTCCCTCCAGACTCTGGGTTAGATCAACATGTCAGTCATGAGGACGGTGCCTGTCAGGAAGTGTTTATGAAACACTATTGTGACTGTGGTCAATTATGTAATCGGTGCCGTGGAGAAGGTTGGGTTGGCTCTCTCTGCTTGACGTTACGGCGTGACGATTCCTGCAGGCGCTCGGGGAACTCGCGTCTCCATCAAGGATGGAGTCCAATGACCAGGAGCCTGAGCTCTCAGTGATGTGATGCTGCAGCAGAGATGAAGCTTCTCTCTCTCTCAGCTCCTCCTAATGCAGCAGCAGCATCAGTCAAGCTGAGGATGCGGTTTTCCAGCAGCGCCGGACTCTGCGTTCTCTGATCCCGCTGCTGCTGCTGCCGCCGCTGATCGCTCCTGTCGAAGGAAACGGATTGGCCGCGCGTTGCCGGAGCTTTCGCACCCTACGTGCAAAGAGAACCATGGCGGGCGCAAAGCTGACGCCCTCGCCTTCGGAGATCGACCCCGACGTCAAGACCGACGTGCAGAAAACCCCCGAACCCACCTGGGTGCACCCGTCCAATCCTCTCCGGGCCGTGGAGTCCTTTGGAAGCGATGCCGGCCAAAGGTATCTGCAGCAGAGCCGCACCAGAGTCACACGTTACTGAACGCATCTCACTCGCGCGCACACATGTAGCATCGCCACAGTTACATGACTGGATGGAACTTGTTATTGGTTTTTAATCAAAGTTATACCATATAACATTTGTCCTTTTTTGTCGTTATGTCTCAGAAAACAATATGTTTCCAGTAGAGATAACTGCAGTTTGACATGGACGACATAGTCGTCAAGGGAGACATAAGTCTCCCCGCAGGGACGTAGATCATCAACGCAACCGTTTTTTATTACTGTCATTACCGACTCATCTTCACTTTCAGGCGAATTATTGCCATCCCTTCACCTGTCAACCACTTTTCAGTGCATGCTGGGGATTTTGGAGGCTGCAGCTGATTACATAACTCAGTGCAGGCTTGGTTTTGACTTCATTTTCAAGGTTTCTGTTCAAATCTGGGACAGATCACCACGGCCCTGAAAGATTGAAGTCTCATATCATTGCAGCAAAATTGGCGTTCAGGCATGAAATGGAAATGCAAACCACAGCGGTTGAGAAGGACACACCTTTATTATATACGTGATATTTCAGCACCTGTCAGCTCTTCTCCATAATAGCACTTACCTGCAGGCTGCTCTCCTGACATTTGATTGACAAATTAGATTGTGGTTCGTGCAAAATGGACCTGTAACAAACCTGGTCGCCATGTTGTGTATATCCTTCTGAAGAGCTTCATATACTCCATCCACGTGGTACACGTGTGATCGGATTTGCTGAACGCTGCTTGTGCCTGATGTCTCAGTAACAACAACAAAGACTAGAACACACCATCACACCATGGCTGTGAAAAATATATATATTTTAGGCTTTGGACATTGAGCATTGCATTGAGCATTGAGCCTCAGCTTGAGTCCTACTATCAACTGGTGGCTCAGGTGCAGAATTCAGCCCACTAACCAAACCACCTGGCCCATGACCGGGCTCCAAACTATCACTTGGTTTGTCCTATGAAAACTTTCAATAATTATCACAGATGTCTTCATGGTAGCGTCCTGATTGTTGTTTTGGTCTGAGAATCATTTCGTACAATATTTCAAGTCTTTTACCTGAGTAAGACTCTTGTTTCAAACAGAGTTGACTTATTAAGTTTCAATTTTTTCCAAATCCTGGTGTTTTCATATCCTGACCATCTGTCTTAATTTCCATACAATCAAATTAAATTATTTAGAAATGTAAAAGCAAATATTATAGAGATACTGTAAGTGGTTGATAGTTTGTTTTTTTTCTAATTTTTAGCCAAGTAGAAACAATAAAGTTACATGAGTTCAAATGAATATTTATCTTTTCAAGGCCAAAACAACAACTTTATATAATTTTTTTGTGTTTTACAGAAGAGTTATTTTCGCGATGATTGAATGTAAAAGTATTGAAATGCATTTGGTCTGTGTATCATTATTGATAGTCTGGTAATGATTTCTTTCTTTTTTTTATTGCAGAATCTTTACCGTACAGTTACCAAAGATTCTAAAGCTTTTGTAGAGTAATTACTGCAGCCGTGTCAGTGTGTTAAAAACCCTGCAGTGAGTGAGAGAGCTGACAAAGTATCTAAACAAAATTAAAGTAAAGGTTTTAATTGAGGAAAACTAAACATTATTGAATGTGGATCTACTGCAGTGCCAGACGGCTTGTCCGGAAACCTTACACAGTATCAGCAAATGGATGAAACTGTAAAATCTAATGCACTGGCTGGACAGTTGCCACCGGTTGGCCTGGTGTGTGAGATTGTGGGGTTTGACACCTGCAGAAACTACATATGGATTATGGACTGGTCTGGAAAGGTTCCATTTTTAAAGTATATTTTAAGAGTATTTCTGTAAAACAAAAAAAATATTAAATTAAACTCCTATGATATCATAAATAATGGTCATTGTTACATTTAACTAAAAAGTAAACAGGGTGTTTCAAACCTGTTTCTGTTTGTGAAAAAATTCAAATGGCTTAATTCAGTGGTCCCCAACCACCGGGCTGTGGGCCGGTAACGGTCCGTGGGGCAATTGGTATCGGGCCTTTGACAGATGATGCTCAACTTACACAATTTACATTTTTATTTTACGCTAAACATTGTTTTGAAAAAGGACCAGATCCCCTCACGTTTGTGTGTCCAGGCCAAGTCCAATATGTCCTTGTGCCGCCACAATACCACAGAGTAGGTATTCTCTTGTCCATTAAAAAACAAACCTATTTCAATGATAACCAACTTTGTTTGGCAATTAAGTTGCATATGTTGATTATTATACTTAAAAAAAAGACAACTTTTACGATTTTGTTTATCCACTACACCTCAAAGACTAGTGTGTAAATAAAAAAAATAAAAAATTTGCCAGATATTTGGCCAGTCCATGGCGCAAATAGGGTTGGGGACCACTGGTTTAATTAATGTTTAATATTTCAGATATTTCCATAAAGTTGTAATTAGTTTGATTCACAGAGGTGGTGGAATTAAGTCATGGCTGTCAATTTGGGTATTGAGTCACCGCCCAAATTTCATCAATACTAAACAATCACAAAGCAACTGTCGTAGACATATTTACGTTCAGGTCAAGCTGGTCTGACATGGACCATCATGTCCTGAGCTTTGAGGGTGATATGTCTCCTCCCTTGTGCTGTGCGTCAATAACGAACCACGGTCCAATCAGGTCTGAATTTGGTCCAAGGTTACGTCAACAACAACTCTGTTCTTTGTTTGTACTTTAGGTGGAATTATTGATCACATCAAGTGTTGACGTTCCAGGTCTGTAACAAGCATCATGAAGCAGATAATCAATGATGAGGGTTAACAAATGTGTAGATGATGGAGAATTAGGAGTAATGCTGCTGACAGTTGTATGTACTGTCAATTATTACTACGTAACAACTGGTCTGTCCAGAGACGGACAGATGAGCAGTAGATGTTACCCCTAAACAAGGTGTAAGTACACAAATACATACAAAAAAATTAAATAAAGGGTTCAAATATATAAAATGCTCAAATGCCGGTGTCTATCTGGTGCTGGGCTGGTCACATTCTGTAGTAGGGGCAGTTGACGGAGTCCTCGCTTCTGTCCTAGGCTCGTCCAGTTTGACATTAGCAGCAAAACTGTTAAGAGTGGAATCATTTAGATCTGTGATACACGTCATGGGGGGGGCATTTGATAGTGGATGTGACTTGAGGACAGTGTAGAAGAAGTAAAGACTGCAAAGTCTATGTGCTCATTATAGGTGCAGGATGAAAAATGCCCCCCAGCAATCTAGGCCTATAGCAGCAAATGTTTAAACTATTTTGTGACTGATCTAGTTTAGACAGTAGGTTAAGGTGGGTTTTGAGTAACTGCTGGGGGGTGGTCCTCAACTCAAACTGAGGGTTGAGTTACCTTGTTTGAAACAACAAGTCATATTTTTGGATGAGAGAACCTGAGCTGCGTCTCCGCCATCTGAGGAGGCAGCATGGGAGGTGTAGTCGACCGAGAAAGTTTGGCAGATACACGCCCCAGGCTGAAAACTACAAATCCCATTCATGCTTTCCCTTTTTTTTTTTTGATGACTTCCCTTTACATATCAGTCACGGCTCAAAACAGTTCTACGCATCTGTAGTAGAGAGATCTGCGTGTGTGAGGCTGTCTTTTTTTCACACTTCTACATCTGCTGCCTTTCAAGGTGAGAGATGCTTCATCATGGATTATATTGGAAATACAAATTCAGTCAACAGCATGAATAGTTGGAGTTTCATTAGTGTTAGGAGTAAACACTGGGAAAATCGGCTTTAAACTGATGTATGTGCGTTTTACTGTCCAGAAAGTGAATGGCTGCTCATTAAACTGTTACCGTGGTAATAAGGCTGTTAGACCGCAACCTACAATCTCATTGTTGTGATGTTGTTTCTTTAACTAAGAGACCTTTCTGTTAGTTCTTCTACAGTGAAATTAAAGCCTTTTGGAATCCAGTAAATCACGAAAAAAAAACCCGAAAAAAGCTGTGAATGTGTCTTAAAGCAAGAAAAGATCGATATTTCACTGGTCGTAAAACGATTGCTTAGGATTTTCTCTGGATTGATCCTGGATGGAAGTTTTATTAGTATTTCTTTCTGTAGCCTGATGATGGTGAGTTTAAGCAGCAGATGTTGTTCAAACCCTTTTTTTCCATAAGGTCTTTAAAACCAAATTTTGGATCCCAAACATGACTGTATTTCATTATCATAACCCAAAATGTGAAACCGCTAATAGACATCAGTGTTGATTCCACTAATGCTTCTTTGTATTAATGGAGAGGCACAATCATCGAGTCGGTGATGCTCTTAAAATGGTTCTTAATTAAAGACTGAGACAAATGTAGGTCCTCTCTGGTGACCTACGCTGCTGCTTCCTGCACCTAATGGACATTACACTTGTCCATTTTGGAAATCGTAAATGGACTGATGATTTCATAAGGCTATAAAGCTGTCAGAGAGTGATGGATCCGGAATAACGATCCTCTTACAGAAACTTGTTTGGGTCTTTTATTACTTTTAGCAAATGGGGAAATTTGTTCCGTTATTCTAACGTGGAGTGCACTCATTTTTTTCCCCAAACTGTAAGTAAACAGCAACAGAAGAATCAATTAATTCATTATTACTGCAAAACGTGATTAAAGATTTTTAAAAAATGTTGAGTTTTAAATTTTCAAACAAATGTTGAGATTTTCCAAGAAATTTTTCCCCAAAAATATTTACATCACTGATAAAGAAAGCTGCAGGAGCTTAAAGTTCATTTAATTTTTGAGTCCATGTTCCATAATGCCTTATTAATTAGGCATAATCCTTACAATATTTCTCAAATAAATAGAAATATACCAAATTTATATAATCAATATCTTTAAATTGGAGTTCATAAATAATTGAAGAGAATTTTTTTTTTTTTTTTTTCACAGACCAGTTGTTAAGTTGTGGCAGATAAATACCCCTTATTTAAAGTTAATATCAAGTATTCTGAAATATTTTCCTACCTATAAAATTTTCCTACCCAAATTAACTCTGCATGCACACAACAAGGATTTCTCAGGTGTATCCATACTAGGTATAAAAGGTTAGAATCTTGTATCAATGACTCTGTGTCATTTTGAGTTTATTGTTGTTGTCTTCAATGAGAAAATATTTCCTAATCAAATATAGTTGCATTATTGACGATGGAATCCTAGCCATTCTATTGGTCAGTTCTTTTGTTGATATGGGTATGGACCAAGTGGAAGTAATAGACAGATGGGGACAAAAGGAAACATTATTTCTCTGTGGCCCGGCACCAATTTACTTACGGACCAATACCGGTCCCTGGCCCAGTGGTTGGGCACCACTGATCTGGAGTATATTATACATATATTTCATAGTTGATGATGGCCTATTTAAAGATTTGCTTCAATTCTGAAAGCTTAACTAAAGTGGTTATTCCAGGTAAATTGGACCTGTCAGATTGTCTTTCCGATCCCTTCTCGGTGTGACCTTTTACCTCAGTTAATAATCAATACTTGTTTGTGTCCCTCTGTCCGTAAGTATTAATGTCAGACACGTCCACATCTACAATACTCACCTTAAATATAGCAACCAGTGCCTGGCCATGAGGGAGCGTCTGTTTATCTCCTGTGGTTTGCATTACCATGTGTCCCATCTGTTCTTTGGGTCAATGAAACGTTTTCTCTGAGTCGACTGGTGTTTAAATGAAACCTTCTTTATTTTCATTTCCATTTGTCGCTTGAATCCAATCTGTTCGTTCTTGCTGTCGGGAGCAAATGAACGAATCGTGGGTGAACATGCTGCGGTTGTACAGATGGAGAAAGGAATATAAATAAGCCTGGAATGTATGCGACCGAAAAATCATTAGACGGGGTCAATCCTGCCTTCCTGCTGTTAATCTCTGTCTCCCTTGCACCCTCACCCTCACCCTCACCCTCCACATCCTTGCTCTCTCCTAACCTGTGCCTGTGTTCATGTGTACTGCGTACAGGTACCAAGAAGAGTACAGTATGGACTCCACCAATGCCCAGTAAGTCCTTGGCAGCATCATGCTTGCATGGCACGAACAGCTTGGGAAACCGCGCACACAGAACCAGGAAACTTCCCTTGCAGCCCTACGCACCATGCATATAAAACCTCGAGCAGACTGCGGTTGATGTGCCTTCATTCATTCATTACCGTCAGTGGGCAGTGATTGCTGTGGCAATGATTGTCAACTCAGGGTGAACCCATTCATTTGTAGCCAACTTTTCACCAGTTGTTGTGGCAAAGAGTCAAATGTGGGGAAGGAATTTGAACGGAGTCGGCGACGGCACAACAAATGGTGAAAAAGGTGTGTTGAAGTGTGCTTGAAATCCACAGCCTTCCCTCCGTGCACATGAACCATCCAAGCTTGTACAGTCGGTCACATTGACAAAGATGGAGGAATGTTGTACGCTGAACATGGTGATGTCTTTAAAGGGCGCGTGTTGTCGGTTTTGGCTTCAATGCACGTTGCTAATTTGAAAACTCCTCATCAGGCTGTGATGTGTGAACACAGAATACAATGATCAGGATAATAGTGAATTATAAATATTATAAACATTCAGCCCTAACAACAATAGGACAATATAAAGACAGAGATAGAAATAATTTCAGTCCAACAAAGTAAACAGCCCTCTTCAAAGGGTAAATAAGCCTTTCAGGATTGTCACAATGTTAACGATTCCTCTTAACTGTGATGACATAGAGACAACACTGAACGGCAGTTTGTTGGCAGAAGTCAGAGAAAAAAAATGGAAATACTATAAGTGATAATATAGCATGGCTCTAGGAACTCCACATATAAGTCGACTCCAGCGTCTATTACGAGAGTGAACGGCTGGCTGGATTTGCATCTGATTGCTTTTGTTCTTGGTTGTTCTTCATCATAATTAAATTGGACTCTTTCAGAGACAGAGTTGTGTATTTTTTCAGTGAGTCCATTTCTAGTTGTTTTGCATTTCCTTGCTGCATAAATATGCCTGGTGATAAAATAAAATCTTTCTCCTTGCCATTGTCATTAAAAATTACACTTTTCTTAGCCACAACAATTTCCAGACCACGGACATTAAGTGTAGCATAAAGCATTGTTTACAGGACAGTTGTGAGAGCAGCTATGATGGACGGTTTAGAGACACTAGGAATTGGTAGAAGACAGGAGACAGAGCTGGAGGTGGAGGAGTTAAAGATGCTGAGATTCTCTTTGGTAGAGACAAGGATGGACAGGATCAGGAATGAGGTGATTAGAGGGACAACACAGACAGGAAGGTTTGGAGACAAAGCTAAAGAAAACAGCTTGAGATGGTTTGGACATGTTCAGAGGAGGGACAGTGGATACATTGGTAGAAGAATGATCCTAGAGATGGAGCTACCAGGTAGGAGACAGAGAGGAAGGCCTCTTGTGTCCAAACCTGGCCTGGTAATATTTATTTGTTTTGCATCTGTAGAAACCACATACATTTTTTAAAATATTATTCATGTTTCAATGCTGCCATCTAGTGACTATGACTTTAATATACAGCCGTTTATCTCCAATGCCATTTTGGGCACACATTACTAGGTGAAACCCAGGCCTTGTGTTATCAGGTTTTTGATATTTCAGACATCTCTACGTAAAAGTATATTCATTCGTAAACACCTGGACCTCCTTCAGTTGATCACATTAACCGTTGGGTCAGGAAGGTCCAGCTCTGCCTTGTCAGGTTGGTGATGTCAGTGCTCTTCTCATCCAGCTTCCATTAAGATGGTTATCTTCCTTCTGGCTTATCCTTACCTCCAAAGGCCTCTGACTTCAGTGTTTATCCGAGAAAGTTCTTAACACCCCGCGTCTGGACTGAAGCCTACTCAGATAATTTTGCACTTCTATAACAGTGTTGGCTGCAGTCCCTCTCTGTGGGCTGTTCCCAGATCAGCCCAGTTGAGCAAAAGTAGGGAACGCTGCTGGGTCTTTTTTAATATTCATGGCTGGATGTAGTATTTTTAGAATCCATGCAGCTTTTATATCAGTCACACTTCTGAGAGCCGTGAAATCCTCTGTTCATAACTAGCAGCTCCATTAGATGATGTTACAGCATTTGTTTCCCACATCAGTACAACATACGTGAACAGACAAAACAGTTGAGATTTAATCACGATTATTTTTCAGTACTTTGCTTTAATGTGTTTTTTTTTCTGTTACGATTGGACACATTATGAACTCTTAAGCAGTTGGAGATGGTTGATGGTCGTTCTAGGAATATCTCCATGGAAGTGCACTTTCAGGAAATGGTGCCGTTTCACTTCTTCTTCCAGTAGAATTATTCCCTGATGATGTTCCACTCCATGTGGTTTTATTATTTGTCATAGCAGACTCATCTGTAATCACTTAACCTTTTGTTTGTCCAGTCAACAGTTTTATTTGATCAGCGTCAGGCAAAGGTTTTGGGAAATTTATATCCCATTTCTGTCAACAGTTGAAGTGCAACTTTTGTTCATTTTTACATCATTTGTCCTGGAGAATCACAACGCTCTGAATACAAGATACAATGTCTTTCATTTACAATCTCAAAACAAGTTGGAGCAGAAGTTCTCAAATGGTGGGGCGGGCCCCTGAGGGGCTGTGGTGAGAGAAGCTTTGAATGAAATATTGGCACAGTGGACAGTTGTGTACCACTGCTGTAATGCTTAAATTATAACATTATAGCCTCTGGTCACTAGGTGGCACCAACTTGTACAATACAGAAAAACAAATCTATATTATCAGTTCTCAATTGTTTTTTAATTTTCATGGATGGAGGACCTGGGGGAAGGTGAAGACACTTCTGTTCCCTAAAGGGAGCAGGACAATAATTGAGAAACACTGATTTAGTGTCTCATTAATTTTATTGTTTTGTTCATGGGACACAAAGACTTTCCTTTAACTTAAATGTGTCTCTTCCTGGTTTATTGTAAACAAACCTGCAGATGTCTCATTCTTTCCATCCAGATAAGCTCAGAAGCTCCATGGTTTTAATCTCCACCCACACTGGTGACAACACAGATGTTTCTAGGTCACGGTTTGCTGCCTTATCCTTGTCCTAGATGTCGTAGATTTGTTGACCTACAGAGGTCTGTCAGTGTTGTCATCAAGTACTGAAGGGTGAAGAACGACTCACCATTTATCAATGGAGCAGCCTTTGTGTTGGAGGTGCTTAGCTTAGGACAGGGGTCTCAAACTCCTGGCCCGTAGACCGTTTGCGGCCCATAGAACAATATTTTGCGGCCGCCATCCTGATGTGAAAGTTTAATTTATAATAGCATTTTATAGATTTGTTCTTCACATTTTATGGTAAATCCTATAGTTTTCAAAACCCTGGTCCAGAGACCCCTTCTGGTTCAGTGTTGTATTACACAGAATCTATGGGAAAGTGATTTTTTTTTTTATTCAATTATTTCTTTTGTATTGAACACTGAAAGATGATGTAGCCCTTTGGGTTGGATGGTGGCCCTCAACTTATTTGAGTTTGTGACCCTTGGCTTAAGATAAAAATAATGATGATAGTGTTTTTTTATATTTTTTTTATATATATCTTAAATATTTTCCTGACTCCACATTCCTGGAAATGCTCACAGCAGCAGTGAACATTTCCTCGCTCTATTTTAGCTGCTGTGGGAGTGAGGATTGTTCTGTTTTACACCTACTCACTGTATCTACACAAACCCTCCGCCCCTCTGCAGGATTCATCACTGTAATTGCCTCCCTGCTCCTTCTCCTCTCCTCTCCCCTGTGTTTCCGTCCCCTGTATTCATCTTGTTGACTCCTCCTGTGCCATTACTTTAACTGTGGGGTCACAGATGATGAACTTCTTCTTCCTCCAGCCGCTCTCACGTTACCTGTGACTTCCTCTCACGATGGCTGATCCAGCAACAGCAGCTTCATCATCGCTGGCGCTGACGATGCATTGGAGACCTCCAGGGATATAAGTCCATTAAATTCTAATCACAGCAGATTTGTCACAGTAAATGACTGTAATGAGAAGGTGCAGAACTGTTCTCTACTACATTAGACCATTGTACAGAACAGGTACCGTTCAGATGGAGCAGACTCTGAGACTGTGGAATTATTCAAGTAGAAATGATTAAAAGTTTTTTGTCCTTTTTTCCTTTTTATGGTAAATAAATTCACCAAATAAGCTGCTGGTTCTCAAACTGTGGTAAGGGAAACAGTAGTGGTACTTAGACTCCAAACATGTCACTATATAACAATTGTAATATTAATTTTTCATTGATATTGATTTTTATGCAAACGCATGTATATAAAAGTGAAATTGTCAGCAATTTAAATATTAATTAATATTCAAATTATTATACTATGTTAAATTTTTATTTTGTGAAAAAACACTCTAACTTTGACCTCTGTCTGTTTCAACTAGATGAAATGACATGTAAAAGTCATCCTTAAAGGCTTAATACCAAAATGTTAGACATAGACATAGCATTAAAGAAAAAGACAGAACCTTAATCACAGTACACCAGATAATGTCATTTAGACAAGTGTGACGGCCTCGATACAAAGATGCATGGTTCACATCCAGCCCCCGGGCCATAGTTTGCGCATACCTGGGTTAGAAAGATCAGCGTCCATCATCTTTACCTGCAGGTCCTTCAGAGACCAGGGTTTGGTTCCTTCAAGTGCAACATTAATTTTATTAATAGGATATGATGAATGAATCAAAGCCAAGCAGCCTCATTGATAAACATCATTTTCTTGCTGCAGAGATATAGATGTGTTGGTTGTTCTCCTGAATCTTTGACTCTGATTTCAGGGTCCAAAAAGCTCAAATCTTGGTTCCACCAAGTTCGGTTTGTCGTTTCCACCCTCATATTCTTGTTTATTTACTGTGTCATTTCCATCTCTGTCGTCTGCAGGGTCCAAGTGGAGTTCTATGTGAACGAGAACACCTTCAAGGAGAGGCTGAAGCTTTTCTTTATCAAAAACCAAAGGTCAAGTAAGTGGACGCATCAGCGCTCCCTCCGTCGTCATCTTCTCATCTCAGAACTTTCACAGATAAATGGATACATGAAAGAACACTGTAGAAAATTGCTGCTGGTGATGAGGAGCAATATTCACTTTTCTCCCCCAGTCGGGGCTTGTTATTACATTAGGAATCTTGTAGAAGACCATGTTTTGTTTGCTGTGCGTTCTGTGGCCCAGCTCGGAGAAAACGAGGAGGGAGGGCTGCAGTGATTCTCCTCATCAGGAGGTTGTGGATCATTTGGTGCAACGTGTCTGGAAGCCAGTCATTTGCATCTATTTGTGTTTCCTCGTGTCGACCTGTAGTTAAATCTCTGACAATGATGCGAGTCGATGTGACAGGACGAGTGTGTCTGAGTCAATCACGGGGTAATGGTAATGTCAGCCCTGGCTGAAGGGCTCTGTCGTTCTACTCCATGGCATCATTGTTTTTGTTCAGTGTCCACTTTTTGATACATTTACTGAAAAGTCCAGAAAGGTCAAGACACAACCAAAGGGCACAACAAGGCTGATGGGAAATAAATTGCACGGGCTTGACACTAAATCCTGATAAGAGGAAACTGAATGTTCTGATAAATATTTGAGAACATTGATGTTGATCATCAGACTAATATGACTCATTTTTATTGCTCCAAAGGCCTGAGGATCCGCCTGTTCAACTTCTCTCTGAAGATTCTCACCTGTGTCCTCTACATAGTGAGGGTCAAACTGGACGATCCCACCATGGTCAACAAAAACCTACGGTGAGGGTCTCATTTCTTCTCCTCAGAATTCAATGAATGTGACTATTTCTGTCTTTTACAGTGTGTTCTGGGTCTGAAATCATTTGTTTACATTTGTTATGTTGGATTGTTTGTTTCTGGGAACATTTTGCCCCTATTTTGGCTCACAGGCATATGACAGACCCCACTTAATCCAGAAAGATTATACTTAATTATGTATAAATTATAATTATACTTAATAATTAATGCCAAAGTATACCTGCACTTTCCCAATAGACATTTGAGCCTTTATACCTTTATAAATATAATTATACTGGTTCACACAAACACCCCTATCTTTCTGCTTTCTGCTCGTGACTCACACAGTCTCTCAAATCTCAAACGTAAAAACTGTAAACTTTTTGTTACTTGTGTAAACTATGTCAATTGTCACACCTTTGTGTCGGACTCCACCTAAGTTGACATATTTGATTTTATCTCACGGCCCAAAGATAAGACACAGTGGGCCAAATTTGGCCCCGGGCTAGAGTTTGACACCTGTGGTCTATACCAACCTGCTTTTTTTCTTTATCTTTCATGTTTATTTTAGTGCCTGGTTCCATACATTTGGTTGGTTTAATATTAAAATAGTTATAATGAAGGAAAAAGAGAATCAAATTTTAATTTCACAGCTGAAATCTATCATTTTCCATGAATTTCTTGATCAAAACCACTTTAGTTCTTACATCACTAGCTATGTTTATGGCATTGCACCATGTTTACATGTTCATTTTATTCTTCAGGTCTAATCATTTTCTTCCATGACTGTAAATCAAACACTGACATTGAGTCAAACACAAACCTCTGTATTTACCAATGGATTTTTCTTCTCTTTTCTGGTTAGTGATGCCATTTATCCCAACAGCAGTCAGACCAGCCCTGCCGACTCACCAGATATCGAATGGTACGTTACAGTTACAGTAAATCAAATTTGATTGTATTGTGTAATTGTGTCCGTTATTAATGACGCAATAAAACGGAGATGAAATGTTGTGTAACGTCGACCTTTGTCACCGTCTTGACAGGAGGCTGATTTTCTGGGTGACCAGACGGGACCAGACTCTGTGGGCGATACAGGTGAGGGTAATAGCATTCTGGTGGGGGTGAACGGCACATAAATCAAATTTCCTCAGCACAGACTGAATGTTAATGCAGGATTCAAACCAATTACACCTGCACCCATTTTTAAAATGGAGGAATTTGCCGACTGCAGTAGTTTGTAAGTGAAGGTTGGAGGAGTGGAGAAGAGGAATTGTTGTTGCTCAGCTCATTTATCACCTTGTCCCCCTCCATCCTTCTCCTCCAGGTGACAGTGGCCTTAATCAGCTTCTTGGAGACCATGCTTATCACATATCTGAGTTACAAGGTAAGACGCCCCGTCCACATGTTCTGGCTCTTAATTCTAGCTGCAATCGTCTGATCGATGCCCAGCACTCTCCCTGTTTCCTGCCTGCAGCTGTCTGAGCTCAGACTCAGATCAAACAGACTCTCGCCCTCATTTCAGACGTAATCATCGTCTGCAGAATCTTTTTTTTTACTGGCAAACTGAGCTGGAAATGGACTCTGTGATCTAATATTTATTACCACCAAGGCACGACTATATTATGTCCTTATTATGTCCTAATTGTAAAGATATTATTTATTCTGGGGGTTGAGATTCTCTTTAGGAGAGACAAGGATGGACAGGATCAGGAAGGAGGTGATTAAGAGGGACAACGCAGACAGGAAGGTTTGGAGAAAAAAGCTAGAGAAGACAGATTGAGATGGTTTGGACATGTTCATAGGAGGGACAGTGGATACATTGGTAGAAGAATGATCCTAGTGATGGAGCTACCAGGAAGGAGACAAAGATGAGATTGATGGATGCAGTGAGGACATTTGTGATAGAAGAGAGTCAGCTAGGGTGAAGGAAAAGGTTTACAGGACAGTTGTGAGACCAGCCATGATGTAAGGACTAGAGACACTATGAATAGACAGAAGACAGGAGACAGAGCTGGATGTGGAGGAGTTAAAGATGCTGAGATTCTCTTTAGGAGAGACAAGGATGGACAGGATCAGGAATGAGATGATTAGAGGGACAACAGAGACAGGAAGGTTTGGAGAAGAAGCTAGAGAAGACAGATTGAGATGGTTTGGACATGTTCAGAGGAGGGACAGTGGTAGAAGAATGATCCTAGAGATGGAGCTACCAGGTAGGAGACAAAGAGGAGATTGATGGATGCAGTGAGAAGAAATATTGGGGTTTGGTTGAACGTTTCAGAGCTTTTTTATTTTATTAAGATCAGATTTATTTCAACACAAATGCAGAGTCACTATTCTAGTGTGACTCTAATCAGGCATAAGATGCTTTTTGTTTATCGGAATCCATAAGTGAATTGTTAGAAACCTTAAATCTCCGCCTGTTTCCCCATTTTAGTAAAATAGATAAATCTGATGTAATGTTCAGACCTTAATTTCAGCTGGAGCTCCTTGTTCACTCAATTGTATTGACGTCCTGTTTATCCCTGTGTGAGTTCTGTTCTTTCTTCTGCCCAGAGGTAACGACAGAGTTTAATTTACAGACTGCTGCCCTTTTTCTTCTGCTGCTTATTCTTCCTGTAGTTTATTACCTGACAGTGAACATAAGTCCTGGTAAAATAAACCCCATAATTTTAACATACACTCTGTATGATCATGACAGTCCACTCCACAGTGTTTACAGAACAAGGCCGTGGCTGTAAAGATTGACATAATTCAACAGAAAGTGTGTTTTCACAGTGATAACATGACACGTGTCACATGATTCACTTTTTTTCCCGTTAATTTCCATTTTCCAGGGCAACATTTGGGAGCAGATCTTCCAGATATCCTTCATATTGGAGATGATCAACTCCGTGCCCTTCATAATTACAGTGAGTAACAGTGGACTTTATAGGAAGATGAAGTAAAGAAGTGTTTTTTTATTCATGCTTTGTTTTTGTTCCTCTTTCAAGATTTTCTGGCCTCCTTTAAGAAACATATTTGTCCCCGTGTTTCTAAACTGCTGGTTGGCCAAAAGTGCACTGGAGAATATGATCGTAAGTGTTTTTAATATTTACATTATGGTGGAATTTAATTCTGTTTAATATTGTTGAGGAAAAATCCAGTTTCTTTGCTCAGAGTTTAATTCTGGACCAGCAGTTTCTCAGACAATAACATGCAATGGTGTTTCCTGCCATAAAATTCTGATCGATATATGGACAGAGAACTGTTCCATGACTCTTTAGTGAACTCAGAAGACGAGACAAAAGGCTTCATAAAGTATGCATGATCAACGAAACACATCTTTAGAATTAGTTTTAATTGACTTGAGCTTCACTCTGACCACGTATCCAGACTTTATCACTTTTGAACCCTTTGTCTGCCTCTTAAATGAATAAAACATTTTGCCGTATCAATATTCTGCGATAGCACATCAGGTCGGGCTCTTAGATCGACTCTGACTCGTAATCCCGTATAAGAATTAGTTGGTCATTTATAACAGTTTAACTCTGATCGGTGCTGATAAGTGACGAGGTGTGACCAGGAGCACAAAACACGGCAACTGCTGCTTATCAGCTTATATAAATATATATAGATATATATATTTAGTGGATAACAAAAAATGGCTGCTGGTCTGGAGTGTGTTTTTAAAATCTAAAACAGAGTTCCTCACCTTTTTTTTGTGCCACAGACCTGTCGTTAAGTTGTGGCAGATAAATACCCCTTAATAAAATTATATTTCCGGAGTTCTGAAATATTTTCCTACCTATAAAATCTTCCTACCTGAATTAACTGTGCATGGGCACAACAAGGATTTCTTAAGTGCACACAGCCTATAATTTTCTGCTACCAGACCCATATAAAAAGTTAGAATCTTGTATCAATGACTTTATTGTTGTTGTCTTGACTGAGAAAATATTTCCTGATCAAATATAGTTGCATTATTGATGATGGAATCCTAGCCATTCTATTGGTCAGTTCTTTTGTTGATATGGGTATGTATCAAGTGGAAGTAATAGACAGATGAGACCAAAACGAAACATTATTTCTCTGCGGCCCGACACCCATTCACCCACGGACCTGTACTGGCCCCCGCCCCAGTGGTTGGGGTCCGCTCATATAAAATAACAGGTAATTGCCTGAGTTGGGAAGTACAACTAGTAACATTTGCATATTGTTTCTAAAACTTCAAGGATAAATACATCTTTGTGTGTGGATGTTCTGGATACTGATGATGAATCGGACTGTGTTATTCTATTCTTTCAGCCTTGGAAGTTCTTCGCTGTTTGTAATGCAAAGCTAACTAATCTCTGATCCTCTGGAGACTGAGTTAATGAAGTGCACTGAGCGTGTGTGAGAGTGTGTGAAGAAACTGCAACCGACAACAAATTCTAATCAAACAAAGGCGGAATAAAAACAAAGAGCCTATGAACAAGTGATGCAAACTAAGCAAAAACAGGACGATCCACTGGGGGAAACGTTAGAGCGGAGGTGGGATCTGAACCAGTCAAGTATTCATGATTAGTTCAGGTACAAGACAATATCAGGCTGTTTTTGTAAATGACAGCAATTACCCGATGCCCAGCTGATGTGATGTGACGTCTGGCTGTGACTGAGATTAGAGTAAAACACTAAGAACCTAATGGAAAATCAGTGGTTGGAGCAGATGGTGTGATTTGAGGCTGATTTGTTCACAACATGATGCAACAACTGTGGAGGTCTGTGAAGGAACATCTGCCTGAAGGACAGGAGAAGAAATGAGTTTGGTGTAATCATCATCGCAGTATTCACACAGTCTGGTTCCAGAGCTGGGTTATACACAGGTTTAATGTGTCTTTGATGAGGATATGTGTGATGGCCTTATGGTGGCGGTATAGAGCCTTCTTTCTGCGGTCATTACTTTCCAACTGTGGTAGCAGCATTACGTTTCAAGAGAGGAAAAAAAAACACAGACACAGCGATTGTTATGTTATTTACATATATTTATTAACCCTTTATAATCCTGAAGGAAGCATCTTAGGACATGTGGCAAAAAATAACAGCCTTTTTACTGTTTTTAACTGTTTTTTGATGTTTTTCTTAAGCTGGAAATTGCCTTTTTTGTCACAAAAATAATGAAAACGTTGAAAAAATCCAAATAAAGAAACTGCAACAAATCACCATAGAGCGAAAAATCTGCAACACAAAGGTTTATAAAATATTAAATCCACACGATTCACTGAGAGCACGACAGCTAAACTGGGATACTGAGAGGAATGACTGTACACCAGATTATTTCCATGTTTTTCCAAAAGCTATTAAAACAAATTTTTCTCATCTAAAATACTCTTGGATTTATGTCCAATTGTCTTACCATGATGAGAGACCAAACCTCTAGTAGAAAGGCTGGACTTCCCTAACATCAAGCATGTCCAGAAGAGCTGTAACAGTGTGTGATATTCTGCTGTTTCTTACACTGAGGAGTTGGAGTTTTAAAGTTCTGACCTTGTTGTTTCACCTTTCATCTGTGAAGAACGACTTCCACCGTGCCATCCAGAGGACCCACTCTGCCATGTTCAACCAGGTGTTCATCCTCATCTGCACCCTGATGTGTCTGGTCTTCACTGGGTGAGTTCAGTCCTCCTCTCTGATCCTATAGCAAAAAAGAACATTGTGGAGACATTCATTAAACCAGACATTTGGACATTTAGGCCACATTATGTGATGGATGGATTAGAGACACTAGGAATAGGTAGAAGACAGGAGACAGAGCTGGAGGTGGAGGAGTTAAAGATGTTGAGATTCTCTTAAGGAGAGACAAGGATGGACAGGATCAGGAATGATTAGAGGGACAACAGAGACAGGAAGGTTTGGAGGAAAAGCTGGAGAAGACAGATTGAGATGGTTTGGACATGTCCAGAGGAGGGACAGTGGTTATATTCATAGAAGAATGATCCTAGAGATGGAGCTACCAGGTAGGAGACAAAGAGGAGATTGATGGATGCGGTGAGAGACATGGTGTCACATTGTTGGAGTCACAGTAGAAGATGGAGAGGACAGGGTGAGATGGAAATTGTTGACTCGTTGTGGGAACCCCGTAAGAAAGGGACAAGCTGAAAGAAAAAAGAATAGAATAGAATAGCCTTTATTGTCCTTGTACAGTGTACAACGAAATTTGAGCGCTCCTCACTTGGCATCAAAACACAAAGTTAAACAAAAATCAAGCAGCAAGAAAAGAAGAGTTACAAAATAATAGTACTAACAATAATAATAATAATAATAATAGTAATAGTTAGTGATAAATATATAGCGTATAGTAGCAGCAGTAAAGTTAACGTTTGAGTTTGTAAAAATTGCACATTGGTATAGTTCGTTATTACACATATACTTTGTTATTGCACAGTTATCATAGTTTCTTATTGCACAGTGATCAATATGATCAGTAGATAGTGAATGAATGTGTTGGTTATTTTAACCAGTTCTTTTGTTATTGTTCACCATTGAGATAGCTTTTGGGAAGAAGCTATCTCTCAGTCTATTTGTCCTAGTTTTGTGTGACCTGTACCGTCTGCCTGATGGTAACAGGTCGAACAGAGAGTTACTGGGATGTGACGAGTCTTTTCTACTGAGGTAGCGAGAGTTGGCGATGTCCTCCAGACCGGGCAGGGAGCAGCCAGTGATCTTCTGGGCTGTGTTAATGACTCTCTGCAGGGCTTTCCTGTCTGCGGCGAAGAAGACATACATTCATCAACATTTATTTCCAATACCTATAGGTAAACGGGTGAATAACATCCTGTATCCATGGAAACCGTTTCCACTCTCTTTGCTCTTCCTTGTCACTGTTTCATCTTATTGACTGTGAATGAATTCTGTCTTTTGTCTCTTTTATTCTCAGTAGTAAATCCAGCTCAGTTGGATTCACTGTTCAATTTTTATCAGAAATATATCTTCCTCAGTCAGTTAAAGCAGAATTCATTCATATGCACAGGGGAGAGACTATAGAGAGCTGGACAAAATATAAACAAATTCTAGATTGGTTTTGAATCAGTGGGCTGTCCTCCTGAGTCTCTTCTATTGATTTTTGTATCCCTGCTACTTTATAATTTATCGCTGCCTTCACCTTCGGAAGCTTTGCCATAGTGAGAGTCTTGTCCAGCTCCACAGCTCCAGGCGTGGTGTCTGGTCCAACAGCTCCAGACCGTCTGCTGGTCCTTCGTTAAATCCTCATTAATGAACCAAAGAAGAAAACAAATAGATTATAATGATCGGTGAGAAGGAAAACCAACTGTTAATTAAAGAGGACATGATAAAGTTCCATTCAATTTGTTGCTGTTTGATTTCCAGCAAATTACATTGAATACTGATTAAATTGAAGTAAATTGGAACAATTTTCTTCTCTTTTTATTTATTAACCCCCGAAACGTGTCTGAAATTCTTTATTTGTTTCTTTCCTGCAGAGCCTGTGGGATCCAGCACCTGGAGAGAGCAGGAAAACGTCTGTCTCTGTTCGACTCCTTCTATTTCTGCATCGTCACCTTCTCAACCGTGGGCTACGGAGACGTCACGCCAGAGATCTGGCCGTCAAAGCTGCTGGTTGTCCTTCTCATCTGTGTCGCCCTGGTCGTTCTGCCGCTGCAGGTAATTCCCAGTGGCAGATAAATACCCCTTATTAAAATGACATTTCCAGTGTTCTGAAATTTTTTCCTACCTATAAAATCTTCCTACCCGAATTACCTGTGCATGCACACAACAAGGATTTCCCAAATGCAGCCTATAAATTTCTCCTACCAGACCGGTATACAAGAGTTAGAATCTTGTATCAATGACTCTGAGTCATTTTGAGTTTATTGTTGTTGTCTTCACTGAGAAAATATTTCCTAATCAAATATAGTTGCATTATTGATGATGGAAT
>JAFBJS010000758.1:0-10577 GCA_016785265.1 Paraplagusia blochii
GATAATCCACTTGAAAGCGTCCAAGTTGACATTTCTTAAGGTTCAGCTTCAATCCCGTATCTGTGACTCGTTGAATTACTTGCTGTAATTTTTCCAGATGTTCTTCTTCAGTGTCATCAGCGATAAACACATCATCGATGTAAACTGTTACATCTAAGCCGTCCAAAACCTCCATCACAGCAGATTGAAATACGTTAGGAGAGTTCTTATATCCCTGGGGTAATCCTTGCCATACGTATGCTTTGCCTTTGTGGGTGAACGCTGTCTTGCCTTGTGATTTCTTTGCTAGTCTTAGTGAAAAAAATCCATTCGCTAAGTCAATGCAGGACTTGTATTTCTTGACTTTCAGCGTTTTTTAGGCACCTTGAGGGTTAATCAGGCTGGATCTGTTTGCTATAGTGCGATGATTTAACGCCTTGAAGTTGATCACAGGTCGCCAGCCTCCTCCAGCAGACTGCGGCTTTTTGACAGCTTGAATCGGACTATTTGTTATAGGATTTGGTTCTTCTCTAATGATTTCCAGGGCTTTTAATTCAGTTACGATCATGTCCATTTCTTAAACGGCTTCTGGATTCAGGGGATATTGTCTTACAGGGGGATGTACTCCTCCTTCAATTGTGTGCACATATTTGGTGCCTAAGTCTCCACAATCATTCTTAAAATGGGCTACGCTTGCTGACTCGATTATTTTCCTGAATTTAATTTTTCCCACTTGAGAAAAATCACTTTCCTTTACCTTTTGATCTCTGGCACAATCTCTGATTTGTACCATTCTCTTTGTAGCTGTGTCTGTAAGGGTCTAGTTAGACGTACCTTGCTGCTTTTTAAGTTCTCCTCTCTTATCCTCCAGGGTTGAAAATTCTTAGCTCTTCCGTTCACTATATCCAAATCTTTAAGTGTTATTAGATTATTAGGTCCAATCAGCCATATTATATCTTTCAATATTCCAAAGGTCATTTTCACAATATCTCCATTGGCTAACTGTACTTCTAAGTATCCTTGGGGCTTGAGGCTTTTGCACGTCATGGATAATGTGGCTCCAGTGTCCACCAGGTATGGGACCGCTTTTACTTTGGTGTAGATGTCATCTCCATCCCGGTAGACTCCTTGCAATACAACCCGCGCCTCTGAGGCCATCATTGCTTGTGACCCCCGCGAGCCTGTTCTCTGGCTACGCATAGGGCATCTTTCTGTTCTGCCGTTAACTTATCATATTCTTCTTTTGGCATAAAAGGTACTCCACCTTTTGATTTTTCCTGCGGTCTAGGGGACTGTTGTTGGTTCTGGTGGTCTGCTTGTCTTTTCTGGAACTGCTGTCTTGTCACAGGAGGTTGTTTCTGACATGAGGATCCTGATGTGGTGTTGTTGTAGCTGGGTCTTGACTGGGATTGATTACTATTCTTTGGTGACTGTTGACTTGATTCCTTAGCCCTACGTTCTCTCCACAGTTTCATTTGTAAGTCATACCTTCTTACTTCCTTCTCTATGGCTGTCACCGTTTCATCTACTGGTGTAAGAAGAAATCTATTTTCTCCTGGGTACCTTGGGTGACTTGGCGTAATATTTTCACATATTTCACTGGGAGCTGTGTTTCTTTTATCATATGCCATACTTGTGCTAGTGTCTCCCCTTTCTTAAGATTTCTTCTTGCTCTATCAATAAATTCTTCACCTGCATCCATAGGTTCTCCTGTCAGACGTATGTATAAATTCTCAGTTTCACCGGCCTTGACTGAATAGCCAGTTACTTGTGTCAACCATAGAGCCAATACATCCTCATATCCTTCAGTCAGATTCCTTAGCCCTACGTTCTCTCCACAGTTTCATTTGTAAGTCATACCTTCTTACTTCCTTCTCTTTGGCTGCCACCGGTTCATCTACTGGTGTAAGAAGAAATCTATTTTCTCCTGGGGTAACTTGGGTGACTTGGCGTAATATTTTCACATATTTCACTGGGAGCTGTGTTTCTTTTATCATATGCCATACTTGTGCTAGTGTCTCCCCTTTCTTAAGATTTCTTCTTGCTCTATCAATAAATTCTTCACCTGCATCTATAGGTTCTCCTGTCAGACGTTTGTATAAATTCTCAGTTTCACCAGCCTTGACTGAATAGCCCGTTACTTGTGTCAACCATAGAGCCAATACATCCTCATATCCTTCAGTCAGAGCTTTTGCTCGATGCCACACATCAGATATTCTCCGATGGGCTGCTGAGCCTCTTTTGGTTTTCAGCGTTTTCACAAGCATCTTCAGCATGCCATGTCTGCTCATACCTGACTGTAGCTCTTCCTCTTGGGGCACCTTGCCTACGGGTGTTCGGTATAGAGCCACAGGGTATGGATGTTCCCGAATTTCCTGAGGTTCATCTTCTCCATAGTCCAACAGACTATAGATCCAACAGGAACTTCTCCTGCCAACTCTACTTTAGCTTGCTTAACTGCGGCTTTCTTTAAAATATGTCTCAGGGCTTCATAGGACAGGCCTAAATAATTTATTTTTAGATTATTTGTTAACTCTTCAGCTTTTCCTACTGTGTTTAGGGATGGCATCATGACTATATTGGCCCATTCTCCTCATGTTGCCATGACCAGGTATGCTATCTTCTCCTCATGGCTTTCTCTCCCTTTAAGCGGTATCCCATAGTCATTGTCTCTGGGATATGGAATTGACGTCCGTCTGGTACTGTCATCAGACCATAGGTTATATATATCTCTGGCCAGTTGCCCAATTGCTTTACCTATGTCATACTGTTTCATTTCTTTCTTTCCTTTTTTCTTGTACGTGCCTGTCTTTAATAGTCCATAAGTATGGGGCTCCCCTACTGAATAAAGTCCGTCACTTTCTGACTCATGGCTATTCTCATCGCTCTCCTCCGAAGATTCAGGCTGAACTCCAACGTCTATTCACGGGCGCGATCCCACTACTGAGCGGCACGGGGGCTTTGACCTGCTCCGTTGCCGACCTGGGCCGGTGCACCCCTCCTTAGATGACCTGGATCCCCCGAGCTCCCCCAGGAGAACCATATTGATACCAAACTTAGTGCGGACACCCGCTCAACACAGTCCACTGCAGATCAGAACTCCTGAACTCAAACCATCCTCCAGTCTTAGCCTCCCAGCAGCTTGGATTATAGGAGTGAGCCACTGCTCCCGGCTCCCGCTCCCTGTTCGGGCGCCAAATGTTAGATCGCGCTTGGAAGGGGGGGGCTGTGGTGGTAGGGGGAGAAAACCGGGATCGGCAGGACGCGCTCGCTCTCGAGCACCCCTCTTCTTCAGATCCTCTTTGCCTGTCCCGCCCTCCGATCGACCCCTCTCGCTCTGCGCGGGCCGACGGGCAAGGTGATTCGTCCAGCTGCTGACTGTCATCCCTCTGAGCTGTCTCTTATACACATCTAGATGTGTATAAGAGACAGCATCCATCCATTTTTACCTGTTTATCTGTTGCTGGATTGCAAGGACGCCACAGTGACGCCATAGTTTTGTGATGTCAAAAACGTATGTGTTGCCTTGACAACTCCCAACATTTAACTACAGCATATAGAGACAAGAGACTCAATAGTTTCATCACAATCCTGCCCAACAACTTCAATGCTATGTGTATTCAGCAGCTGTTTCCATCCCTGATCCCATTTTCAAGATCTATTTAGTTTTCCATTCCACAGAAAACAAATTTTCAGTTTATGAGGAGTACTGCAATTTGTTACTGCTTCCAAAATCTAATTTCATCATTTGTTATAATTTCCTNGCCGGGGGGGAGGTGTAGGGCGCCCGCCCCCCCCCCCCCGCCCCCCCCCCCGGGCCGCCCCCAAGCTTGGGAGCGGGGCGGGGGGGGGGGGGGGGGGGGGGGGGCACCCCTCTTCTTCAGATCCTCTTTGCCTGTCCCGCCCTCCGATCGACCCCTCTCGCTCTCCGCGGGCCGACGGGCAAGGTGATTCGTCCAGCTGCTGACTGTCATCCCTCTGAGTGTCCGCCCCGCTGCCGTCGCCAAGCACACCCCGGCCTCAGTTGCTCCGAGGTGCGCCTCAGGCGACCACACTCTTTCGTGACAGCTCACCTCTCATGATCCTGGCACTTGGTGTTGGCCGGAGTGGATTCGGACACCTTATTCAGTGGTGTCGGGGACGTGTGACTGGGGTGTTTAAAGAGAATAGACGGACCTTGTGGTGCACCGCGGGTGTTCGGACCGGACCTCGGACCGGAGACGTCTCCTTAAACGTGTGCGAAGGGGGTGAAAGGGGTGAAGAGGTGACAATGATCTCCTTCACTACGAACGGGTGAATTTCAGTAAAATACTTTATTGATCAAAATTAGAAGGGTGCAGCACATGAGCAATCTCCAGCCGATGTAAAGATCAGAAAAAGAAAAATAAACCAAAGCCTGATATATCAGGGACAAAATGACATAATTGTGCTGAGGCATGTTCGAATTCAAATGTTTTCCTAAACTGACCCTGGCATTTTTGCTGTTGCGACGGTCGAGGAAGAGGAGAAGCGCCGCGACCTTGGCCGAGGACGCATCGCTGGGGATGTTGCAATGAATTCGCCCCTCTGGCGGAGCCAGTCGCTCCCTTCTCGACCCGGTACGGGGCCATTTCCCCGAAGGGGCCGCTCTCCGCTTTTTCAGCATGATTATGGAACTTTTTACTCCTTGTATTAAATAAACTAAACTAAATAACTATTAATGCCTACTATGATTCCCTGGGTTGTAACATTTGGATACTGAGCTCAACCACCCTTGACAGCATTCATCACACTGCATCTTGTGGGCTGTCGTATGTCTGAACGCCCCCTTGCCAGTGGATCTTCAGCGCCGTATGTGGAGACTGGAATCGAATCCCCTCGTCCTTCAAACTTGCTTCAGCCCCACGTAGTTGCAGCGCTTCGCAGCCACCTCCACTGGATAGTCGTGATCAAAAGTCACTCTCTTTCCATCAATCTCGATTTTGGTCTTCCATGCTCTATTGGGGATATCCTCCTTCTGTTGAAATTGGGGATATCCTCCTTCTGTTGGAATTACAGGAAGTCGACAATGATCCCTCTAGGATTTTTACTTCGAGCTGACTGGGATGCGTTCACTCGATGGTCACGTTGTATTTGTAAGCTATTGTCTTCCGTGATATTAAGCTTTTTACGGACTGACTTGGGCGCCGCTGGACCCCCGGCATCCCCAGACATTTCAGCTGAAATCAAAATTTCCTGTTGCCATCCCTGAGCTGTAGGTAACAAAAAGGCGCACTTAACTTCGATGTTTAGCTGACTAGATCTTCCAGGTCCCGGTCTTGTGCTGGGTTCAGGTATGAACACGCTGAGAACTACAAAGTGCACCCCTGTATGTCTCCCAAGACCCAGCAAAGCTGAGCAGTAGTGCTCCTAGACAGGATAGAACAAAAAATACAGGTAATGGATCATTTAATCGACGGATGACTTTGTTGGCCTTTACAGCTATTTTTATTAGCTGTCTCTTTCCCCCTTACTGTTGTCTCAGAAAGGGGGGACAAACTTTTTCTAGGCAGCTGGGATTGGTGAAGTACTATGGGGCTTCCTTTTGATTGACCAAAGGTCACTGATCCGCACTGTGACTGGTCAAAGACATATGATATGGCCTCGATTGTTGCCAATCTTTTACAGTCCTTGGCAATTCGGCAGATCAGTGATCTTCAACCAATCATTGGCCCTCTCCATAGTGTCTGAGAGAGCAAAGGCCACTTCCTCTACCACAGGCCAGGCATTAGTCAGTTTTGACCAATGCCTGACCACAGAGAAGGTCACTGATTTTTGAGCAATCACAGGCCAGTTGCACAGTGATTGACACATCACCCGGCAGATCAGTGACCTTTAATCAGTCACAGGCGGAGTCAGTTAGGTCAATGATATTTAATACATCAGCTTCTCTGTGATTATGCAAATACAATGAGGCTGGCCTGTAATTGGTTAATACTTTGGAGCTGACCTGTGATTGGGAAATGTTCACTGAGCTTGCCCGAGAATGGTCAAATTCTGTAGAGGTGACCTTGCTGTGATTGTCAAAAAAAACAAATATCTGAGCTGTGAAAGGCAATACTACAGAGCTGGCCTGTGATTGGCCAATTACCACTGATCTGAGCTGTGATTAGTCAAGGGGTTTGGAGCTGACCCCTGATTGATCAATACCATAGAGCTGGCCTGTGCTTGGTTAAATGCTGTGTAAGTTGCCTGTGATTGGTCAATACATTGGAGCTGGTATGTCATTGGCCTATATCCTCTAAGGTGGCCTGTGATTAGTCAAATACTATAGCGCTGGGCTGTAATGGGTGAATATTATGGAGCTGGCTTGTGATTGGTCAAATATTCTATCTTCAACCAAAGATTGAAGGCCAGCTGTGATTGAAGGCAAGCTGTATACGACCAATCACAGCTGGCCTGTAATTGGTCATATATTTGCCAATTACCACTGATCTGAGCTGAGTTATTTATCAATTAGTATAGAGCTGGACTGTGATGATCAATACTATGGAGCTGGACCAGTTATTGTTTATAAAACAACATTGGTCTATGTCTACTGAGCTAGCTCCTATGATCTGTCTCTTATAACCTGTGATTAAATAATTGCCATGAGAGTGGCCTCAATACATTGGTGCTGGTCTCTGATTGGTCTATGTCCAATGAGCTGGCCCGTGATTGGTCAATACGATAGAACTTGCTTGTGATTGATCAATGTTCACTGTGATCATCTGTTCATCTGGTATTGGCCAAAGTAGACTAATATGGCCTCTGATTGGTCAAAGATTGTAGAGCTGGTTTGTGATTAGTCTAATAATGTGAAGCTGTCCTGTGATTGGTTAAATACTATCAAACTGGCCTGTGATTGCGCAATTTTTTGCAGCTTGTCTCTGATTCATCATTAGGTTGGAGCTGTCTTGTGATTGATCAATGTTCACTGAGCTTGTCTGTGATTGGTCAAAGTAGACTAATATGGCTTGTGATTGTAGATTGTAAAGCTGGACTATGATTGGTCTCAAACTATGGAGCTGGCCTGTGATTGGTTGAATACTATTGAACTAATCTGTAATTGGTCAATACTTTGGAGCTAGTCTGTCATTCGTTTTTTTCCTCTAAGCTGGCTTGAATACTTTGGAGCTGGTCTGTCATTAAGATGGAGCTGCCCTGTGATTGGTCAAAGATTGTAAAGCTGACATATGATTGGTCTTTTACTGTGGAGCTGGCCTGTGATAGGTTAAATACTATAGAACTGGCGTGTGATTGGACAATATTTTGGAGCTGGTCTGTGATTGGTCTATGTTAACTAAGCTTACCATGATTGGTCAATACCTTGGAGCTGGTCTGTGATTGGTCTACGTCTACTGAGGTGGGCTGTGATTTGTAAATACGATTGAGCTCTCGTGTGATTTGTCAATGGTTACTGAGCTTCCCTGTCATTGGTCAAAATAGACTAATCTGCTCCGTGAGTGGTCAATGATTAAAAAGCTGGCCTGTGATTAGTTTAATACTTTAGAGCAGGCCTATGATGGGTTAAATGCTATGGAACTGGCCTTTGATTGGTCAATACTTCCAGCTGGTCTGTGATTGGACTATGTTCACTGAGCTGGGCTGTGATTTGTAAATACCATGCAGCTTTTGTGTGATTGTGAGTGTTGTCTTTCAGTGTTCAGTGAGCTTGCCTTTCATTGATCAAAGTAAACTAATCTACTCTGTACTTGGTCAAAGATCTGTCTCTTATACACATCCTGTGATTAGTTAAATACTATGGAACTGGCCTGTGATTGGTCAATACTTTGGAGCAGGTCTGTGATTGGTCTATGCCCATTGAGCTGGGCTGTGATTGGTCAATATGACGGCTCTTTGCGTGTGATTGGTCTATGTTCTCTAATCTGGATGGTGATTGGTGAATACTTTGGAGCTGGTTTGTGATTGGTCTATGTTCTCTAAGCTTAGCCGTGATTGCTCAATACTTTTGAGCTGCTCTGTGATTGTCTATGTCCACTGAGTTAGGTTGTGATTGGTCAATACGATGGGGCTTGCGTGTGATTGATTAATATTCACTAAGTTTCCCTGTGATTTGTCAAAATAGACTGTTCTGCTCTGTGATTGGTCAAAGATTATAGAGCTGGCCTGTGAGTGGTTTATTACTTAAGAGCTGGCCTTTGATTGGTTATTACTTTAAGCTGGTCTATATTTTACCATATCCACTAAGCTTTGCTCTGATTTTCAATACCATGGAGCTTTAGTGTGATTGGTCAATTATCAGTGAGGTATCCCTTCATTGGTCAAAATAGACTAATCTACTGTGTAAATGGTCAAAGTTTGTAGAGCTGGCAAGTGATTGGTCTATGTTTTCTAATCTGGCCGGTGATTAGTGAATACTTTAGAGCTGGTCTGTGATTCGTCATTAAGATGGAGCTGGGCTTTGATCACTGAGCTGGCCTGTGATGGGTTAAATACTATAGAACTGGCTTGTGATTGGTCAAAACCTTG
This sequence comes from Paraplagusia blochii, assembly GCA_016785265.1. Lineage (NCBI taxonomy): Eukaryota > Metazoa > Chordata > Actinopteri > Pleuronectiformes > Cynoglossidae > Paraplagusia > Paraplagusia blochii. Next base: position 8,470 of record JAFBJS010000758.1, read on the forward strand.
GAGTTTTGATTAGTCTATGTCTTTGATTAGTTTATGTCTACTGAGCTAGGCTGTGATTGGTAAATACGATGGAGCTCACATGTGATTGGTCAATGTTTACTGTGCTTCCCTGTCATTGGTCAAAAAAGATTAATATGCCCTGTGAGTGGTCAAAGAATAAAGAGCCCGTGATTGGTCAATACTTTGGAGCTGGTCTGTGATTGGTCTATGCCCATTGAGCTGGGCTGTGATTGGTCAATATGATGGCTCTCTGTGTGATTGTTCAATGGCTGGTGATTGGTCTATGTTCTCTAATTTGGATGGTGATTAGTGAATAATGCCTAGGGCAGTGGTGGCCTACTGGTTAAGGGAGTGGACATGGGTATCAGAGTATCAGGCAGCAAAAAAACTACACTTGTGGTCACCATATCCTCAGGATATTAACGCCAGCTGTAAGAAGGACAGTTATTTTCTCCCACCACCCGGGTTTTCGTCCTCAGCATGTTGATGTCCGGTGGTCGTGCTTCCAAAGTGGTGCTCTGCGAACTCACAGGCTTTGGCGTCTGTATAAACAATGGTTTAATGGTCTCTGTACCATTATAAGTCACTTTCAGCGTCGCCGGGTATAGCAATCCTTATCGAATTCCAGGTTGATCTTGTAGAAGTTCTCTGGCTCTGTTAAATTCAGCTCTGCGCTTCTCCACCTTGGGAGTGAAGTCAGGGAATATATGGATGCCCTGTTCTTTGAAGGAAAACTCATTCGCCTCCGCCGATTGTTTAAGCAGTTACATCCCGAAAGTAGTGAAGTCACGAGGGGGTGGTTGAATCACCTGCTGTCTCGTCGTTCTCATAACCCTGTGTGCGCGGTCCACCAGCATGTCGTCTTCCAATGATAGCGCGTTTTTCAGAAACCCGGTCACAAATTTTCCAATGTCCATACCTCTTTCAGAGCCTTCTTTCAATCCCACGATCCTAATATTTTTTCTTTCTAGAACAGGCGTGGGCAAACTAAGGCCCAGGGGCTGGATGCAGCCCATTAGGCATTTCATCTGACCCGCCCAACTTGTACTTATCGTTATCCTTCTGCCTTTTCACTGCAAAGCCAGCATTTCCCCAATAGCGCCTCAAAGACGCTAAAAGCATTTTAACATTTTGCCTTTATTCAATACCTTACTCATCATTTATCTTAGTTCCTACAAATACTCAATCTTTCTGATCCTGACCTGGCCCGTAACTCAAATTTTAGTACCACCTGTGGCCAGCCAAAATAAGTCAAAATAATTGTCCAGGCCTGTAATTGCCAACGTCACTCCAAATCGCAGGGATATAATATCAGCTTGAATCTCCAATTGGAAGGCAGAAAGTTCTCCCCTAATAGTAGAAGCCATCCCCACAATTCGAATGTCAATGGTCTGACATAATTCAGTTTTAGTAGATTGAAGCTCAGTGCACAGTGAATTAATAGCTTCCGGGATTGTAGCTTGCCCCGCCATGGAGACGTTAGCTTCTTGTTGCTCCGTAACATTAGCAAGTAGATAGCAACGTCGCCATAGATGTACTTGCATCGAAATATTTAAAACTTGTGCAGGATAGCTTTTAGGATTTCAGGTTCTTCAGGCACGTTTTTTATCCAGCCATGCACAAACTATCGGAAGGCGTCCTATCGCGTCATTGCTAATCATTGCCCAGGTGGGATCATTAAACGTTGAAAGGTGACAGGCCGATTCAGTAATCTTTGTCCAATAAGTTAAAATGTGTTTGAGCAATCCACTGGAATTTTTAAGCAATTTATGGCAAGAGCCTAGTCTTTGAGCAGGTATGCCGGATATATCCATCCAGCGATAAATATTGGGCAATATGAGCATCATTTTCAATATCGGATTATATGAGTGTCGATTTTTCCCCCAATATTATTAATCTAATGCTGCAAACCTGCAGTCTCAATATGCTGGACTTTCTAATGAGGAACTGAGTCTGAGTCTGAGAATTACAATAATACTGATAATAATAATACAACATTTCACTTTTTACAAACAAGGAGTCTGTGAGTTGGGGAGTTGGTTTTTCTTTTGTCGACCACTCATTCTAGGGCCTTTATCTGAGTCAGAATTTTGTCCAGGGCCCTGTTC
>JAFBJS010000758.1:11335-76189 GCA_016785265.1 Paraplagusia blochii
AAAATACTAAATTTCTAATAGCCTATTACGTCATCTACTGGGAAGATGCAGGCATTGTAGGGAAAAGTCAGAATTTTAATTCCAATATAAATAAATTAGTTAATTTGGACAGGGACGGCGGGCCGCATGTGGCCCCCGGGCCTCAGTTTGCCCACCCCTGACCTAGAGGAAGGTTCATGAGGGGCTGGTATGTAGCAGTGGGATTTGGGTGGCGGAGACGATAGTTGAATGTGTATAAATTCATGAAGGAATTGGCCTGTGCAATGAAATGTTGTTTATAACCAATAATCAAAAAAGAAAAACCTCCAGCAGGCTGCGTTAATAAAAATAAATTTGCTTCTAAGGAAGCAAGGCCAACAAGGCTTCAGGTTCTAATCAACCAGCTGCCAGCTCAAAACTGAGGGGCCCTGAACATAACACCGTCACCACCAGCATAACTTCCAGTGGGCTCACCAACAAAGGGACGTCTGACAGTATGGTGTGGTGTGATTTAGGTGTCAGGCGTGGAGACTTCTGCCCCTGATGCAAGGTAAAGGATAAGAATAAAGATGAATGAATGAACTAATTTGCTGCAAAATGTTGTAAAAGGTATGTGATGACAACATAATGGTGAAACAAGTCAAGTAAATGGAGAGTGCATGTTGTTTAAATGAATGCAGAGTTTGTCTAAGATGATGTGATGTGTCTGTGATGCCTGTGATGGTTATATGTAGTCCTGCTGTGCACTGGTATTGTAGGAAAATAAAGCGTGTGTGTGTGTGAGTGTGTTTGTGTGGTTATGATGTTGCGGCTCAGCAGAAAAAGGGCTGAGATGAATGTTGCCTCTGACCTGAGTCTCTGAAGACAAATGCCCAAGTAGTCCAGACGCACACACACACACACACTCACATCCACCCCCACTCACATTTACAAGCACACGCGGCACTATTGTTAAATAGAAGCTGAATGGAAACACATTGGTCAGCGTGTATTTATAATCATAGTCAGTGAATGCAGCATTGTCACCCTGTAGGAACTGTAGATGATGGATGGATGGATGAGCTCTCTGCAGTGGAACTGTGATACTGTATGAAGAAGTCTGGAGCCACCTAGACAACTCTAGTGATTGTCTGTGTGCTGCCCGAATGATTGATGGGTTCTAGTAGGGTTATTATCGATCAGCCCTGTTTTGTTTGCTCAGTTGTTGGTAAAAGTAAGAAAATAATTTCCTCCACAGCAGCTGGCCTTTATTTTGTTCTAACCAAGTTTCAGTCCAATTAGTTAGTCCAATCACATTTTTTTTGCAACGGAAATTGCTACAGTGCTAAAACCCAGACAAGTCCAGACATTGATGTAGCCTCACACTCAGAAAATGACATTTCTTAAGTACAACAATTTTTGTACTTTTTCTGACAAATTGCTGGCCATGAACTGACAACAAAACTAAAATCTTAATTCGAACAAGTTATTGTGGTCACTTTCATGCTGCTGTCTTCATCCACCACCTGCCTTCCTTGTAGTAGAAGCTCATTTTCAATCTTCTCCTCTGTAATTGTAACTGCTCCTTCAGTCCAATCACTTCACAAAACAGAGGTAGGGCAGAGACAGACATAGTGAAATACAGGAGAGGATCATGGAGGTGAGGGAACTGTGGGATCAAGTGCTTTCACTACAGAGTTAAAAAAAATGCAGATTTAGTCCTGAAGGAGAGAATAATTAGACCATAATCAGATTTAACTCAGGTTAGTTCTTGTGTCTGTCTTGCTATATGTCTGTCTGTTTGTGTGAGGCAGAGTGTGTGTGCACATACTAATGATGGGCAAACAGCTGAGCCCACTTAATAAGTTCACACTGACCATCTGCGGTGTGGCACCCTGGGAAATTAAGTAAGCAAACACTGTTAATAATTGGTGGATAAATACTGGAGTCTGTGCTCCTCCACCACCTCTGGTGGGAAACATGACGGTGTCAATGCAAATAAAGGCCTTCCCCGCTTAACCACGTCCTCGACCTACCACGTTTCGTTGTTCCATCGCCATCTCCCATGAAGTTACTGACAAAGTCTTGTTCCTTCATTGCGTCTTACAGCATAACATTTTGGTGTCTCGCATTTTATGTTACATTCGCTTTCTTTTTTTATGTCCTTACTCTGAGGTGGACCAGAAAATGACTAGCAGGTTTCATTTATTATCTGCTTCTGTTCTGCTTAAAATTTAAATAAAAACATTTTTTTTAAAGAATAATTACATATTTTCGACTCACTGAGCCACATTTTAGGTCTACTGCTTTCAAGCCGTATCAACTGAAATTAAAGTAGATATAGAAAGGTTCAGGTGGATCATAGCATAAGTTGAAGAAACCAGGTCTCCGGAGAATGTTTTTTTTTCAATCCACAGGCACAGCATCAAAAATAGAAGACAGCGGTCCAGGCAAAGAAGTTAACAACGCTAACTTCTAGATGGTCACTATGTTTAATAACAAAAGCACCAAAAACACAAAAGTTGGCCCAAACAGCAGAGTAAAAGATAGCGACTGGAGAAAGCAAAACCAAAGAATATAACAACGTCAAGAAATCTTGTTGGTAAAACATTCTTCTAAACTTTCTGAATTTGTTATTAACACTTAAAATTTTATTCCTGTCCGGGGGGAGTAGTTTCTCAACATTGTGGGTGTCAATTGCATGTGGAACCCAATGAGAGAAAGGAGGGTGGGTCTTAAGTGACAATCTCCACAGAACCACAGAAATCTAACAACTTATTGTAGTAACACACCAGTACAATCTTCTTTCTTCTTCTTTTGGCTTATCCGGTTTTTCAGGTGTTGCCACAGCTAGTCAACGATTTCCATCTCACCCTGTCCTCCGCATCCTCAACTCCAACTCCAACCACCTCCATGTCCTCCCTTACCTAGAATTCTTCTCCCAAAATATCCACTGTCCCTCCTCTGAACATGTCCAAACCATCTTAATCTGGCTTCTCTAGCTTATTCTCCAAACCTTCCTGTCTGTGTTGTCCCTCTAATGAACTTGTTCCTGATCCTGTCCATCCTAGTCACCCCCAAAGAGAACCTCAGCATCTTTAACTCTGCCACCTCCAGCTCTGTCTCTTGTCTTCTACCTATTCCACGTGTCTCCAATCCATACATCATGGCTGGTCCCACAACTGTCCTGTAAACCTTTCCCTTCACCTTAGCTGACGCTCTTCTATAACAAATCACTCCAGAGACCTTTCTCCATTGCCCCTTGTTTTCCCAGGTCTGTCCTAGATTAGACAATATTTGCTCTGACCTATGACAGGTGGTTTTGTATGAGGAGTGGAATGTGTGTATGTTGGATTGTTGCAGGATATGTATGAGAACAGTACAACAGTTCAAGGGTCAACCCTGATGCCCTTTCTTGTTTACGTTAGGGATGACAGATTGACAAATGAGGATCACAATGTCACAATGTAACAATGTCACTATGGTGATGGGTTAAATGCAGCGGTCACATTTTGTTGTATGCTGTGGTGTGAATCACAATGTCAAAATGACAAAAAAAGAAATTTAATCTTAATCTTAGTCATTGTCAATGGAGAGGACTCTCCATGGACAACGATGTCTGCAGATGACATTGCCATCTGCAATGACAGTTGGCAACAACTAGAGGAGAACCTAGAGAGGTTGAGGTTGGGACAAGAAAGAAGAAGAATGAAGGTCAGTTGTAGCAAGACAGAGTACGTGTGTGAATAAAAGGTAGAACAGTGAAATGGTGAGGTTAGAAGGAGCAAAGGTGTTGAAGGAGCAGGAGTCTAGATACTTAGGATCAACTGTTCATAGTAGTGGAGACTGTGGTAGAGAGGAGAACAAATAGAGTCAGCTAATGTGAAGGGAAGGGTTTACAGGACAGTTGTGAGACCAGCCATGATTTATGGATTAGAGACTCTAGGAATAGGCAGAAGACAGGAGGCAGAGCTGGAAGAGTTCAAGACGCTGAGATTCTCTTTAGGAGAGACAAGGATCAGGAATGAGGTCATTAGAGGGACAACACAGACCGGTATGTTCGGAGAAAAAGCTAGAGAAGACATATTGAGATAGGGTTTGGACATGTTCAGGGCAGGGGCGTAGCCAGACCCTTTAAAATGGGTGGGCCCTGAAGAAATTAGGATGGGCCAACCCCAAAGTATTATATCCAAGTTTGATCAGCCCTGTCATTGGATTGGGGGGCCTGACTGGCAAGTGGGTGGGCCCAGGCTCATCCTGGCCCACCCGTGGCTACGCCTATGGTTCAGGGGAGGGACAGTGATTATATTGGGAGAAGAATGATCCTAGAGATGGAGCTAACAAGTAAGAGACAAAGAGGAGATTGATTGATGCAGTTAGGGAGGACATGGAGGTAGTTGTGGTAAGAGTCGAGGATACAGAGGACATAGTGAGATGGAAAATGTTGACTCACTGTGTCAACCTCTGAAAAAGGGGACAAGCCGAAAGGAAAAGAAGAAGAAGAAGAAGAAGAGGTCCTGGATTAGACCCGGTATAAGTTGATATTGATGTACGATGTGAAGTACAAAAGTTCCAACTGCAAAAATCAGGTTATGGCGCTCTGTAGGAATCGGAACTGTCACGTCAGTGTTGTGGTTCCGTGGTAAAGCAGTTTGTATGCCTCACCATGGAGCTGTCCCAGAAGCCAAAAACAAGAATGAGTAAGGGACTCAGTAAAGTGCCTTCAAAATGCATGCATGTAAATACTGTGTGATGATTTTACATAAATATTAGAACACAGTAGTTAAGTGAATTTTTGAAAAGGCTCTTTAATCTTTCAGTTTCTCTTTATCTAACAGTATTGTGACTCTCTTTGCAATACAATGTGGTTAAATTCATAACTTCCTGCTTAATGTATGTGCACATTTGCCACGTTTAATTTATAATGACACAACAAATTGTTTATCCAAAAATTGTTTACTGGTTAAAAACCAGGATTGAACATTGACATCACAGAAATACTAAAATACAAAAAAAACAAAACAACACAAATCATCTTTAGGGGCATTAAATAATTGTTGTTTTATGATTGTCTTTTTTTTTGTCTTGTCAAAAACACTCGTTTTTTTCACACTACAGACACTCTCACAGTCCTGGTTGCATAGACGACAAATTAAGTCACGACTCAACAGTTGGTGCTGAACCTTTGCCTCAGATAAACAAAATTGAAACCTGTTTATGTGCTTTTTTAACTCAGTTTTAATGAATAACCAAAGTGAGACTTAAAAAAAAAAGTGAGAAAAACACAATAATCTGTTTGTGTGTGCGTTAAAGTGCGTGTGAACAGCTTTTGTCCACAATACAGCTTTGTGGGAATGAGTGTGAAATTAAATGGTGAGACGCATTGCCGAGTCCTGACATGGTGTGTGTGCTCAGAGACAGGCGTTATATCTATGCAATCAGAGTAGTATAATGAAAAAGATGAGGATGATGATGATTGTGCTCCAGGCCCAGATTACCAGCTCACTTTGCCCAGTGTCCCATTAAAGCGTGTGACCTATTGAGGAGGCTGATGGGAAATAACGTGCAGTAACATGACACCGCTGCTCCTGAAAATAACTACAGACAGAGAGCAGTGGTACTGAACATGAGCCCGCGGACACAGACGACTGTAAACACACCACCACCGTGGATGTTCTCACACGAGCTGTTGTTGTGGTGCCTTCAGGACACATTGATGATAATGCACTTGATCGTCTGTATTTATAGATGGGGAGTGTTTACCAGGCTGTGTACAAGAGCTTAACATCAAGAAGGTTTATTTACATCATTGTTATAGGGAGCACAAGTGAGAGTTGCGTCAGGAGAGACTTTGAAAACTTTGACCAAATCAATGAAGCGAGACAACAAAATGATACAGAGAACCGGCTGAGTAGGGGAATGTTGACTCGCTGTGGCAACCTCTGTAAAAGGGACAAGCAGAAAGAAGAAGAGTCAAATATATATCACATCATTGTCAGTAGTATTCAACACTGTAGTGAATTTTATTTTCAAGATTATATAGAAATATCTTCCACTGGAATCATGACCTGCATGAAAATAAAACCAGTGTGATTTGGGTGGTGGTCGTGGAGATTGCTGGTTCTGCGACTTGGTAACAGTAAAAGAACCAAGATAGATTTAAGCACATTGTTGTCATTGATGTACAGTGGAAGAGATTGTGGAAGAGAGGTGAAGAATAGAGTACAGGCAGGATGGAACAACTGGAGAAAAGTCTCCGGAGTGATTTGTGATGGAAAAGTGTCAGCTAAGGTGAACGGAAAGGTTTACAGGACAGTTGTGAGACCAGCCATGATGGATGGATTAGAGACACTAGGAATAGGTAGAAGACAAGAGGCTGGAGGTAAAGATGCTGAGATTCTTTTTGGGGGTGACAAGGATGGACATGATCAGGAACGAGGTAATCAGGGGGACAAGGAAACAGACATGAAGGTTTGGAGAAAAAGCTAGAGAAGCCAGATTAAGATGGTTTTGACATGTTCAGAGGAGGGACAGTGGTTATATTGGGAGAAGAATGCTAGATATGGAGCTACCAGGTAAGAGACGAAGAGGAAGGCCAAAGAGGACATTTATGGATGCGGTGAGGGAGGACATGGAGGTGGTTGGAGTTGGAGTTGAGGATGCGGAGGACAGGGTGAGATGGAAATTGTGGACTCGCTGTGGCAACCCATGAAAAACGTGATAATCCGAAAGAAGAAGAAGAAGAACAAGTTATCAATGCTGTACAGTCTGGGCTCTCACCTACATTTCTTTACCAGCTCTGATAAAGCAACTTCGAAAGTTTTTCCTCCTTGACATTCAAGGAAACATCGATTTACAATGCTGTGCTGATCCCAGGTCAGCCAACAGCCTCCATCTCTGTCTTACCTTCACAGTGCTTGAGTGAGTATTCTCTACTGTAGTTAGTTAGTGAAGCACAGATATGGTGAAGGCGAAACAAAGTCAGATAGTTTATGTGGGTGGTGGCGCCTCCCTGTTTAACACTAAAGAAATGCTCAATTATAAACTCTAGTAATTGACAAAATTTAATATTTACTTTATCATAGCACACATTTAATCCATTATTTTAGTCTGTAGCAGAAAACAAAAATAATGAACTGAATGAGCATTTTGAGAGAAGGGGAGTCAGACAAATCAAGATAGAACATTCAAGGCCTGGACAAACATAAAGGTTTTAATCAGGTTTAAAAATTACCAACAAAATAGGATCCATCACTTTCTTCCTTTTCATTTTTTTCTTGCTCTGACGCATTGTCTTTTTTTACCCAGAGTCACTGTCCCTCTAATATAACGTGTATGTGTTGTAAAAAAAATAATAATATTTTTAACTTTTATTATTTTACATTATCAATACATTTGTTGATATTTATATAACTGATGTTAGAATAGTGGGAAATTATTTTTTTTAATCAATATGTGATTTTCGGGCTGTATTGTATCAATTGGTTTATAGGCATTTTTAATAAGGAAAATGCAATCAAGGCATGAGATCCATCAATCTGGGCTGACATGGAATGGTCAAAAGTCAAAACTCAACGTTTTTGTGATAAACAAAAAATCTATACAGAACAAAAATAAAAGGTTAAAAAATTAAATAATTTTTCTTTATTATTAGTTTCTTTGCAGCAGCTAGGGCAGTTTTCAAAATAAGGTTAGTTGATTATCTATAACATCCAGAATTAAATGGTTTAATTTACATGGACTTCTAATTAGTTTCTCTAGTTCAGTTTTTGTGTTGAACCCACTTAACAGTTCCTATTAAAAATTGGATAGAAATAAATGAATTAGAATTCCACAATTTAATACTGTAAGTATAAAATAAATGTACTGTAAGTTTTGGGTCCTAACATCCTAAAAACATCCTGAAGATGAAAGAAGACTTTGGTTCAGCAGTCCTCAATTTTTGAGAAGGTTTTTGTTCTTAGAAGTAAATTAGTAAATAAAAAAAAAAAGTTACGTAAATATCCAAGAACACTGCTTATTTAAAGTTATCACTTTTTTGACAAATGCATACTTTTGCCTGGAAATATCAGGCACTGTGTGAGTGTGTGTGTTCCCTTGTGTTCTAATGGTGAATGCAACAAAAAGCCCTAAGAACAATTAAACTCTAATTACAGCAGTAGAAGAGACAGATGAATTGGACTGTGGTGTGTTGTCTTTGAGTTCTGACCAGAGTCTGTGGAGAAACATCAGAGAGACACAACGGCAATTCACACGAGAGTACAGAGACTTCAGACGCACAGAATCCTTTAAGGCCATTGTAAATTTTCAGAAAGTACTCCAACAATTGAGTGTCTTGGCTTCTTTTTTCCTCTTATTTCAATATTTTTTTTTCCATTTGACCAAAATGGTTACCCATTGTTGCAACATTATGCCACACTGTGGAAACAAGAAGAAAAATAGCAATTTGACGTTTAGTTTTGTGAAAAACGTTTCAACACTGATCCAAGAGTTCTTTTTAGTTCTAACTGTCAGTGGGGAGTAACAGAAGTTATATTCTTTGAATGTTGAGAAAGGGGTGTTCCAGGTCCCTCCTGTTGGGTGGACCTGGGGATACCTGAGAAGCGATACCGGTAATAGGTTGGGTATTGAGTAGTGATGGGTCCGGCAACACTGACGCGTCGGCACATGCATCAAGCTCACATAGCGAAACACTGTGTCGGTGCGCGTATCGATTTTAGAAAGTCACGTGACCGATAAGTGACGGTCTGGCAACACTGACGTGTCGGCATATGCGTCGAGCAGTAACTGTTTCGAACTGGCGAGGACGCACCACACTGTGTTTTTAAGGAAGCAAATCTGTCAATAGTCCCCTATCAGCCAAAACAAAGAATTCCCATGATCTCATAACATCTCCTCATGTTCTGCCTTTTTTATTTTGGAAAATAAATGAATATCCTTGTTTTTGTCAACCTCTACCACATGTCCTTCCAATTTCTCTGTATCCTAGCCTCATTTGTGTTTTGTGAGTGGATGTCTTCTGGAACTGGCAAAGAAGTAAAAATAAAGTAGCAGACTTAACTTCAAGGCGGAAGAAAAACTTTTTTTTTGAATTAAAAAAAAAAAACACAGTCCACAAGCATCCGTATTCACAACACGTTCACTTTCATTTTTATGTTATGATATATGTCCACATTATTCATTGACGGTATCTGAAAATATGAAAGTCTTCTAAATGTCAAATGTCAAAAAAATGCAATGACTTAAAGTGCATTATTGTATATACCAGGTCGCCATACCAGTAGGAGTGTCAGTTGAGTCTGTCAACGTGGTTGCCTGTAGGGATTTATAAGGTCCAGCAGGTGTCAGTATTCAGTGACACAGTTTCGACACAGTATTGATACAGTTTTGCCATGTGTCGAAACGCTTCACGAAGCCTCATCGACCCATCACTAGTATTGAAGTAGTGCCGTTTAGTGTAGTCAGGAGTGTGCAGACATTGGAGAGACCAAGCAGCCGCTACACAGGTGTATGACCCAACATAGAGGTGTCATGGTCTGCTCTCTTCTCATGTCACTCACACACACATTCCCCAGTACTTTTCCACCTGCCCCTCCTCCTGCCCCTCACCTGCCTGCTAGCCACTCCCACTCTATTCACCTGATTCCCCTCAGCTGCACCTCGTGAGCAATCAGGTCTGTATTTAAGCCTCTGCTCTCCACTACCACAGGCCCAGATTGTTCTTTGCTTTTCATGCCGGACTTTCTGCCACTTCCCTGCACTGCTTACATGTTTTCGACCCTGCCTGTTCCTGCCGTCTCGTCGCCACCCCGGTCATCTTGTCATTCTTCTGTCCCGGACCACGAGTTTGTCTTGTTCCTCCTGTTTCCTGTCTCTCCCGATCCCGGGCTGTTCGGTGATTCACCGCTGCGACTTCCTGACCCCTCGTCTGTCCCAGACTCTCCGCTTTTCCATCCATGCGTTGGCTTCCCAGATCAGTCGGAAAGTATTACCTTTTTTTTTGGACAATAAACTCCTTACAACTCAACCTGCCAGAGTTTTGTGCCGCATTTGGGTCCCATACACATCGGTTACAAGAGAGCTAACTCCTCAGGCCAGAATTCAGCCGTCCACCAACACTTTGAAGGCTACCAACCACTCTTTTGAGGACCAAGGTGTTTTTGGCCAGGGAAGACAGATGGTTTAAGAGAAGTGTTAGCGATGCCATTTTTGTCAACCTGGAAAAACCATCCCTCAACAGAGGTGGTGGTTTGAGACATAACCTTTTACCCACCTACAAAGCCCTTTTGGGAACAATACCCAAAAGATTCCACTCTCAACAACCGGTTTCACACAAAAACGAGCCGTGTGACCAAAACCACTCCGACGATGACGATGTAACGACCCATCAATACCAACCCAACGACTGGATGACGCTTCACAGGTAAGCCCAGGTCCACCCAACAGGAGGGACCTGGAACACCTCTTTCTCCTGACTTCATGGATATGACTTCTGTTATTCCCTGCTAACAGTTAGAACTGAAAAAGCCTCTTGGATGAGAGGTGAAACTTTTTCCAAAATAATGAATGTCCAGTTGCCTAACTTAACCCTTTAACCTTCAAAAGCTGGTTTTCCACATCAACAAGCGTGTGACCAAAACTACTCAAACCGGGGGCGTATTATAATAATACCCAAAGTATTATAACTTAAGTTTGATAATGAACATCATCCTTCGTTGTGACATGGTCAGTCCTCTCATTGGATGGGGCGGGCCTTACTTACAAGTGGGCAGGCCCGGGCCCACCCATGGCTACGCCTATGACTCGGAAAATGACTGTAACAATCCAATAACACCAACCAAATGACTGGTAACTTGGCAGCTTCTAGATTACACACATAAAGCCTAGGGACACATGACCTGCTCCTTCACCACTTGGCAAGTGGTCGCGAACTCTGGGCCTGTGGACCGATACAATTGCATGGGTCAATTGATACCAGGCTGCAGAGGAAATGCTCAACTTACACAACAATATATATTTTTTTATTTGATGCTGGTCTGTATTTTATTTTGAAATATGACCGGAGTACACAAGGTTTGTGTATTTAGGACAGGTCCAGTATGTTATTGGTCCAATTCAGGTCCAATAAGTCAATAATAAGACAAATCTGACTAAGTGATTTTCAACAGTGAATGATAATTAATCTGTTCACATAGTTGATTACTATGCTTAGAAAATATCAATTTAATGCCACAAATGTTTGTTTTTTAGGGGTATTTGTCCTCAATTCCTTAAAGGCTAGTCTGTAAAAAAAAAATTGCCAGATATTTTACTGGTGTGTGACAGGTTGGAAAATACTGCACTAGGATTAAGATTCCCATTTTTGGGGAATTCACAGGAGTCAGACAGCCGGGGTGCAGTGGCTGACCATGTTTGTGATCATGGTGTCTACTGCCAGGTGTGCATTTAAAAGAGAATTTAAGAAAATGCCATAGTTTGGATTGAACAAGCTGATATAATTAGAAACCTATCATGTCCAGATTTCCTTGAATTAACTATTTTTGGATAACGATGAGATTTTTCACCTAATGGTGGCAGAAATGTAGATGTTAGTTCTTTTACAAGCTCCCGTATAAGGTGGCAAACGCTGTCTTCTTTGCTGCTTTGGCTGTAGAAAAAGAGGAGAATTTTTTGAAAAAGAAAGATGAAGATGAAAAATTTACATCACATTCCCCAGGGCTTAACAACCATGCCAAACATAAGACAGTCATTATGTGTGGAGTGATGCTTTAACTGGATGGACCTATGGACTGTTTAAATAATGAGCTGCTCAATCAGACATTTTCAGTAAATGTTTTTTTTTTTTCTACTAATCCCTTCAGCAACAGCGTTTCGACTTGATTGGATTCCTGTAAAACCTTCCTTTTTAGTTTCCTCATCATCTGTGTCCCAGGAGATTTTTCTGGCCTTATCTTTGTATCTTTATTCTCCTCCACCTCACCTAAGATGAACCACCCCTCCCCTCCCCGTCTTCCTCCTCATCATCTTCCTCCACTTGGCTTTTATCCTTCAGATGTTTATCGCGTGGAAGAGAGATGTGCTTTTACTGTTTGCTCTGATACCGCAGATTCATCTTGTCTTTAAACACGTTGATAAGACTTTCACAGCAACAAGCTTTATTCTGACTCCTCACTGACAGCGCAGAAGGAGAAAGAAACACCATTTCTTTTAAATGTCAGGAAGATATTTAGAGGCTCTTTGGAGACGGAGGATTAGTGGATTCCTGCAGTGTTCAAATGACTCCATTTTCCACATCAATCACTGTGTAGCGACGCAATGGTCGGCAACACTGCACGTGTATCTATGTTAATGATACGAATTTTCTATGCAAACTTTCCTCACAAATAAAATTCCCTCAAAATAGAAATGCTGTAGACTTAAAGTAATCACCTGGTACATACAAAAAAAACATGAATCAAACATGCGAGAATGGAGACCTATTTGCAATTGATTGTTTAATTCTGATTAATGTACTTTATTTTATAAATAAAAAATAAATAAAAACTATATTAATCCCATGCTCAGGGCTCCCGTATCATTTTACGAGCTTGTTAAATCAATACCGATGTTGTGTTCACACACACACACGTGGAGCGACAACCGTTTTACTTTTTATTTTTTTACACCCGTATTACTTAATTCGGTATTGAAACCCCCGACTAGAGGTGGATTAGTTAATGCACATTAGTTGGGGAGCGAATGTGTGTTAGTTTGTAATGTGAACGCAAACGGGGAGCGAAACTGGTTTCGCGTCGCAGCGAATACCCAATTAAGTGCCAGTGTGAAAACGGCATAGGTTTTGAGAATGCAGGCAAAGGTGGAAAAGGATTTTTAACAAAATTACAAGTTAATTATTAATACTTTTACATTAAATTATAGATTGTAACAGTTAAAAGTAAGAAAATGGACGAGGTGTTGTATAAATTTGACAATATTAGCTTGTTGAGCAATACATATATCCATAAATGTCACATTATAAGATCTTCTTTTGTTGTCTTTCTGTTGTTTTTACTTCCTTTGGTTTGGTGTAAATGAAGCATGTTTATTCACATGTAGCCAAAGTGCCATACAGCAAGGCTGTATACTGTAAGATAGGACATTACATGTGTTGATGTGTGTTTCTGTGAGTATATATTCTCCATCTGCAAAACCTAAAACTCTTCCATGTGCTGCACAGGAACTCAGAACACAGGAATAGTACTCAACAAAGCTACAAGATTTTTACACAAAATAGGTCTCAAACTAGATCCCTGAGGAACATCAAGTCAAATGACTAAGATCTTGCACAATATAACACATTAAAACAATTCTTAAAACTGTGATTTTTTTTTTTTTAATTGATTTTCCTAATGCAGTTTCCCTGTATTTTCTTGGCTTTTCCCACTTAGAAACTAACAGCAATTTCACTGGCTTGTTATTAAAACTACAAAGTCGAGACTCCGGCGCTATAATCCCGCCAGTATAAAACATTTTGCCTCCCTGTTGAGTTACTTCCTTCTTCTAATCTACCCAGTCGTTTCACACATGACTTCCCGTCTATGTTTTCATTTTAACAGTTGTGAAATGAACTCACTCCCTGATGCAAAGAGAAGCCATAAATTCCATAAACATTTGGGATCATTTCACCTCTTGATTTGCAGAGTGTTTTCAGTTTTCAGGCAGCAGTGAAACAGCAGCAGCTCTGTATGCCTGCCAGCCAAGAACACTGATTTTCCTTCAGGATTTGGTGTCATAATATAAAGCCAGAGAAAAATGTATTTTTCTATTTTAAAAAAGGTTAATATAAATGCCAATCTATGTCAGAGCAAATTCTGGAAATATTACAGAAGCACTATGTCAAAAATCCTGTGTCTTAATTGTGCTCTTGGAATATCTAGCCTATACATTCAATGGGAAAACATGTACGAAACATTGTAATTAAAAAAATAAAATCTTTAATTGTTCTAGCACAAACCAGTGTTTTTAAGTGCCGGTTCCAAGCGCGGATAAATGGTGAGGGTTGTCTCAGGAAGGGCATCTGGCGTAAAGACATTTTGACAAATCTAAGATGCGAGACAACAGAAAGATTTCCATACCGGATCGGTCGGGACCCGGGTTAACAGCGACCACAAACAGTGTTGTTAACCTACAGGGTACTGTTGGAAATTGGACTACTGTTGGTCGAAGACAGAGAGACAGGGTGAGATGGAAATTGTTGACTTGCCGTGGCAACCCTTGAAAAACGGGATAAGCCGAAAGGAGAAGTGTTCTAAGTTTACTATATTTCTAAAACCAAAGAGCAGATGGAGACTAGTTCTTGTAACAGGATTATATCTTCATTTCTGACGAAGCTCCTTTAAGTTTTCTCCAAGAGGGCAGCAGAAAAGTTCAAATAGAATTTTCAACATTTCTCATTTAAAATCAAAGGTTTGGACATCAATTGGTTTTTCAAGAAGGATGAAGGATAAAAGCAACACAATTTGACGACTCCGTAGAGCGACAATCGAATACACTGCCATCTGACATCTCCTTTCGAATTGCATGAACATTTGTAAGATTTAACCAAATTTTTTTTACACTATTTGTCAATATGGTCTTTAAAACAAGAGCTGTGAATGTAATATTAACCCAAGATATTTATACTGATTGACAATTTGTATTTTATCTCCATTAACAAGTATATCAGGATCAGGTGACACGCATGTATTTCACACTTATTTTTGTGAAATACATGCCTAAAGTTTCAGAACACTCCTGTCACACAGGACATTGTTTTGCAATATAACGAGCGATAGATTCCATTATTGCCTTGGACTTTGCCGAGTTATTACTAAGCTGCGGTTGGAAAATGTTTGTATTTGACTCTGTCCGCTCCTCTGACTACTGGTCGTTCCTGCCGTGCCAGCGTCACCGTCACCCAATCATCAGTCCCACCCTGCCGTCTCTCCAAGTAACTGCTAAGGTTTGTTGGACTTCCAGTGTATTCGATTGTCGCTTTACAGAGTCGGCAAATTGCGTTGTGTTTATCTATCTTTCCATCCTCCTTGAAAAAAACAAATGATGTCCAAACCTTTGATTTTAAATGACAAACACCGGGAATTTCGTCAGTGTTGTCTGCCATGTTGCTCAGAACAGAGTAATACCCACTACCTGAACTCCAATCAAATCAGCCCACGTCACAGTTCACACAACCCTAGTGACACAATCTCCATAGACATGTGTGAATAGATGTATATATGTGCCTATGGGCTTACCGCTCTACTGTGCTGAAGCGGCCAATGTCGTGTCTACGTCTAACGGCAATTTGTGGGAGGGGCCATGGAGCAGGAAACCGATCCACAGAGAAAAATACGAACCATCAGACCGTTTTACTGCAATATCGTGTATTGGACTAGGATTTTTGGACTGGTACACTCGGATCGTGTAGGTCACAGTACAATAGCCAATCCAAAACGATTGATCTCCACAACCCTAATATACAGTATATGCTGTTTGTACTTCTTGCACTTCCCTTTTGTTGTGTATATCATTGTACTGTATGCTATCTCTATTTTGTGTGCACATATTTTTTTTGTAATTTTGTGCGAGAACTCTGTAATTTTTAACATGTCGATGCAGGTTCTCAGTCATCCAGGTCACGGTCAAGGTAAAAGAGTTTAGTTAGGCAACTGGACGTTCAGTTTTTTTGGAAGCGTTTCACCACTCATCCAAGAGGCTTCTTCAGTTCTAACTGTTAGTGGGGAGTAACAGAAGTTATATGCTGTGAGTGAGGAGGAAGAGGTGTTTCAAGTCCCTCCTGTTGGGTGGACCTGGGGATACCTGTGAAGTGTGATACCAGTCATTGGGTGGGTATTGATGGGTGGAGTGGTTTTGGTCACACGGCTCGTTAATATGCGAAACTGGTTGATGAGAGTGGAATCTTTTGGGTATTGTTCCCAAAAGGGCTTTGTAGGTGGGTGAGAGGTTATGCCTCAAACCACCACTTCTGTTGAGGGATGGTTTTTCCAGGTTGACAAAAATGGCTTCTTTAACACCTCTCTCAGACCATCTGTCTTCTTTGGCCAAGATCTGAACATCTTGGTCCTTAAAAGAGTGGTTGGTAGCCTTTAGGTGTAAGTGAACAGCTGAATCCTGACCTGAGGTGTTGGCCCTTCTATGTTGGGCCATGCGTCTGTGTAATGGCTGCTTGGTTTCCCCAATGTAGAGGTCCGAACACTCCTCGCTGCACTGAATGGCATAAACCACGTTGTCCAGCTTGTGTCTTGGGAGTTTCTCAGAGACCCCAGCGACGTACGGAATTACAACATTGCCCTTCCTGTTGTCCTCCCTCTCTGTAGGCCTTTCCTAAGTGGTTTTAAGGAAGGCCCATTTGGGATAACCGCAGTTCTTAAGGGATGTCTTAATGTGTGCTTGTTCCCTCATCTTACCTCTATTTGTAGTGGGGATGGTGTCTCGCTGGGGTCTCTGAGAAACTCAGACGAAACGTGGTTTATGCCATTCAGTGCAGCGAATCTTCCTTTCCCACTCACAGCATATAACTTCTGTACTCCCCACTAACAGTTAGAACTGAAGAAGCCTCTTGGATGAGAGGTGAAACGTTTTCCAAAAAACTGAACGTCCAGTTGCCTAACTAAACTCTTTTACCTCTGTAATTTTTAAGTTCCTCAACAGCATACTTACAATAAAGAGTATAAAAGTATTATTCTTTTTACTTCTGACTTTCTGAGTCTCAGACAGAAAATCAATCACAACTGGTGGCGTAGTGGTTAAGGAAATGGTACCAGGGCCTTGCGGGCCACCCGGCTCATACCCTTCAAGTTAACGCTGAGGTGCCCTAAGCATGGTATCGTCCTGCTCCCTGCTCACTACGGAGATGGGTTAAATGCAGAGGAAAAATTAATTGAAGGATACCCCCAAGGGATAGATAAAGTATTTTTTACATCTTATCAGTTTTTTTCTACTTTGTTGTTGTTCCTTCGCTGATGATAGGATACTGCATTGATAGGTCCATTGTACTGATCCTCAGTCCATAGTTCACACAGTGTCAGTGTGTATAAATCTGGAACTGTGGTTTAGTAAATGCCACTGTTTCCTACTCAGGGTATTGCTCTTAAATACAGATGGCGTAGTGAAATCAAATGGATTCCATCAGTCCTTGGCGCCATTTATTTCCTAGGTGCTCGTTTTTGGGGTAGAAGTACAACGACATGACTCACTTAAACTGATAAATAGGACAGTATTTTAGAGGTGGACGTGTCTTGAACCCCCTGTGTCTGTGATTTCAGACTCTAATGGTGGTCATGAAGTGAAGTCTGACCTGGTGATTAAATCTGAGCTGCAGCTCTCGTCTCTCCAGCGTCGCCTCTTCACGTCTCTTAGCACTTCTGCCCTCTCTCTCTCTTTCGTAATTGCGCCTCCTGCACTTGTTGCTATAGTGACAATAGGAGAGACTGAATGTCCCTTTGGTTACACATACATACCTATACACACACAATTACACACCTTAAGCTCGCACAAGGTCACACACTCTGCAGTCCTCTGAAAACACTGTGTTGGTCTTTTTCGATTCACACCGAAACAGATTTCGCTCTGAAAACACAATGTGAAAATGTAACCGAAAACTGCGTCTGTCCGTGAATGTGAGACTGTGATTTCTTCTCACCCACTTACACAGGAGCCTCATCTTCTTCTGAAAGCACACACCAACGTTCACATTTGTCATTGCATTTATTTAACTTCCTGGTTGTGTAACAGCATTGGGACATAAGCAAAACTAACCAGAAAACCAGAAGAGTTTCTCAAAATTTCAACGTATTTTTTATTTTTTTTGCACTAATATGAGGGTATAAAAAGTCGGCAGTAGTTTATTGCAGATTGTTCTTACCATTCTTTTCTACATCAGCATGTTCTAACTCCTCCTTTCCTTATGGATCCCCAGGCTGTTATTAGAGCAGATGTGATATGTACTGTAATTCCTTCAGGTAATAGAGTGACTGTCATTAAGCCTCTTCCAGTACCTGTCCAGAAGAATGTGTCTGGGACACATCCTTGATCGGATTCCTAAACCACGTCCATCTGTCCTTTGAATTTTCCTTTAACATTTTACCTTTAAGCCACTATGTCTTTCCCTGTTATCAGGGTAAAAAGTTAATGGATTATCCAAACAAAACTAAATATATTAAGATTTAAACTGAAACAAACAAAAAAAAATCAATACTGAGAGTGTTCATATAACTACTGCAAGTCCAACGTAGTACACATTTTACTAATTCTTGGGATGACACTGTCTTTTTTTTTTAATTTATGTTGACATTCTGGGAAATTCTTACCCTTTATCTGTAAAAAAAAAAAAAAGTCAAAACTAGTATCAATGACCTTTAAAATCAATGATAGGCCAATCTTTTACTTCTCGGTTGGTATCTTTTCAAAGTGAGTTCCTAAATTTTACTTCCATCATCTAGAATCAACTAAATTCTAGATGATTACTATTATTTTTGGGTGTTTTGAACCTTTTAGCCTCCATGGCTGTGGTGCTCTGTAGGTGGCGCAATTGTCTATTTGAGAACCATCCCACACTCTGTGTCAGAAGTAGGTAACCTGTGGTGGGAATCGTATAAATAGTTAATGAGATCTTGACATACACAGAGCAGGTGCTTTTCAACACTTCATTTACAGTTCGGTTAAGTGACTGCTTGAGCTGGGACAGGGATATAAACTTTTATTGGCGAGTCAGGCAAAAGTCAGTTTAATAAATGGCATTATGTCAGTATTACTTGTGTAGCATAATGTGATTGTACACAGCAAAGTAAAAACAAAACATGTTGTGGTTTTTCTTTTTTTTTAATTCAACTTGAAACTTTATAAATTAATAAAGCTGTCCCTCAAATGTCCCTCACTGCATCCATCTCCTCTTTGTCTCCAACCTGGTAGCTCCATCTCTAGGATCATTCTTCCACCAATGTATTCACTGTCCCTCCTCTGAACATTTCTTTTTCTCCAAACCTTCCTGTCTGTGTTGTCCCTCTAATCACCTCATTCCTGATCCTGTCCATAAATGTATCTCCTAAAGAGAACCTCAGCATCTTTAACTCCTCCACCTGCAGCTCTGCATCATGTCTTCTGCCTATTGGTAGTGTCTCCAAACCATTTAATAAATGCATTGAACATTTGCAGTATTTACTCATGAATGTCTCAAAATCAATAGAAATAACGTTTGAGGAAAATTCAAGCCAAAAAGTAAAGCAAAATTGTAGGATAGGGCATAACCCTGGTGGGCTAGTGGTTAAGGAAATGGATTTGGTTCTGCAAGGTTCAGGTTCTAATCCACCAATTTTGATACCCTTGTATGTTATGTACACATAAAGGTATTGACAATAAAGCTGACCTTGACTTTAACCTTCATAGCTCCGCCCCATAACTTTCAGTGGGCTCACCTCCCACAAGAAGGCTCACAGTATGGAGCAGTGTGATTTGGGTGGTAGTGGTGGAGACTGGAGAATTAATAATAAGTTGAAGATGAATGGATGAATAAATAAATAAAAAGAACGTTGGGCAACACCCAAAAATTACACATATAATACCCTGATAATTGGCAATAAAAACCCAGAGGTAAATAGATATTTTCAGTTAGGATTTCATTCGTTTACATCAGGGAGTTCAGACCCTGATTCTCTCACATGAGAATCTCAGTTCTCTGTTAGAAAGAGTTCCATTTGTTACTTATGAACTTTTCACTTCTATCTTGTTATCAAGGACCAATTTCTGTGAAACTTAAAGAAAAAAAAGAAAGAAAGAAAGAAACGTAACCATTCATGACTCAGTGATCAGCACCACAGGAGAATAAAAGCCACAGGTCAGAAGACAACTTTTAAAAAGACAATTTTTTTTTGCTGTTCTGGGCATTGTATTTACAATAGAGAGTGATTCACCAGGAAGGTTGTAATTTTAACTGGACCCTATATGACACCTCAGTGTCATCGCTGAGATCAGCTGCGGTTCATGAGGTAACATCTTACATGACATGTTTAAATAAAGATTTTAATACTTAATACTAAAAACTTAGCTTTTATTGGCGAGTCAGGCAAAACTCAGTTTAATAAATGGCATTATGTCATTATTACTTGTGTACTTGTGATAATGTGTTTTACTTAGCAAAAGTAAAAAAAAAACATGTTGAAAGTTGTTTTTCTTTTTTTTAATTCAACTTAAAATCTATAAATTAATAAAGCTGTCCCTCGACTGTCCCTCACTGCATCCATCTCCTCTATGTCTCATACTCTAGGATCATTCTTCTACCAATGTATATACTATCTACTCCCTCCTCTGAACATGGCCAAACCATCTCAATCTGGCTTCTTATAACTAAAAGGCTCGAAGTGGAAACTTACGCAGACAGTAAAGTGAGCTCAACACGACTCACCATTATATCAATCGCCATGTCACCTTCTTTCAGAACTCAATTTAAAATATAGTTGTTTTAACATTACATACTGCTTAGATAAGCACCTACTTACTGCGAATAAACTCTCTGAAATCAGAATTATTATATTATTATTATAACATTCAATGTTACTAAAGCACCTAAAACTGTGGTGTTTTTTTCAATTCTTTCATAGCTTTACACAGATAGTGGGAAACATCTAATAATTTTTTAATGGTCAGTTGTCAACTGTCGCATACTGCACTTTTCATTCATTCATTACTATAGCTAGAGTGAAAAAAAACATGTCCCTACTATATTTTATTTTCCAACTCATTCACTGTGGTAAAGAAATACGAGTCTTACACTGATAGTAAACATTAAATTGTAATTAATCCATTATCTGTTTCTTTCTTAACTTTACACGTAGGGCTTTTTATTTAATAGAGGCATTACACAATCCGCTCTGCCAAGGTTGGTTTTCTATGGCACTTGCATCAGTATATTGACCATAATTTGAAGGGAGGACAGAAGGAAAGCAAACTCTTCGACATTCTGACATTGTGATCCCCATCACTGCACACAGTGGAACTGAAACTCTGCGTGTAACATCTGAGGAGGTGAGGAATGTGTGGGGATGGTGGTGACTCAAACCTGGAACCCTCCAGACTGCACTATATTTATAGATCTATTTAATAACATACATTAAAATGCATTTTGCAGAAACTTTTATGTAAAGTGACTTACAATTAGACACGTCGTGGTTGGTCAGCATGTATGGAAGAAAGGAAGAAAACTCCTTTTCATTATGACATTGTGTTCCACATCACTGCACACAAGGAAATGTAACCTGTAAGCCCATCACCACAGTAGACGTGGAACCCTCAGCAACCAAGAGTTGGTCTTTAACCACTAATTAGAAACAATGTTTTAATTCATATTTTTGTCAGATTTCAGGAAAGTCTTGCATCTTCAGCCAAAGTCCGTAAACTTTGGATTCTACAATAAGAATAAGATCCACATCAGAATTTCTTAGTGTCAACACTTCACTCTGTCTACTCACAGTATATACATCCCCAGATCAGTTGCCCCAGTGGTGCCATTTAATGGTAAGTCAAATAAATAACATAAAATAAGTTTGTAGGAGTTTTTTTTTTTTTTTGCCCAAGGTGGAGTCTCTCAGGCTCTCAGCAGCAGATGCTTCTTTTATCCATTGATGGATGGATGTGTATGTTGTAACTGTCTGTAGCCTGCAGGCTTCTCTCAGGGTGCTGCTCAGGTTGGTGACAGGTTGATGCAAAAACCTCTCAGGTGTTTCTGTCCCAATTTTCAACCGTG
This sequence comes from Paraplagusia blochii, assembly GCA_016785265.1. Lineage (NCBI taxonomy): Eukaryota > Metazoa > Chordata > Actinopteri > Pleuronectiformes > Cynoglossidae > Paraplagusia > Paraplagusia blochii. Next base: position 33,069 of record JAFBJS010000758.1, read on the forward strand.
ACAAAGACATTTAAGCCGCTCTAGGGCCGCGAACGTCCCATGACAGCAGGGCGGTGGTCAAGGACTCCAGCCACGGTCGCTTACTCTCCTGGTGGATGTGGGAAACATCACTTTCTTTGTTTTAGCTGTAATGTTTTTTCAGTAATGCATACAATAATGTCAAATGGCTTTTTTGTCACACCTGGGATTCTTGTGAGGTTCTGGGATTCTACTGCACTGCCGACACGCAGCCACAGTTAGGACCCAGACTTGATAGTCTGTTACCTTCCGCTGACACTCACTTCACTGTTTGCAATATTCATGAAATTCTGGACTTGTAAATATTAAATAAATCATTGAACTCACCTTTACCTTCCACTTCTACACTCCTTTCCTTGTCTTTAGTAACTAAACCTAAAAAAAAACAAGTTTTTTTGAGTGTAAGAACTGTTTTCAGCTCTTTTATGAATGGATTGTGCAATAATTTAAAATGTAACCCAGCACTTCAAAAAGTTTTTGACCGAAATAGATTTTAAACCAGGATCGAAGTAACAGTCTTTCATTTCCATCTACCTGCTTTTTTTTCTATCATGAATAAGTCCAGAGTGTATTTTGCAAACATATATTGGCAGTATTTATACGCCAGATGTTCTTTTGTGTGTGATATTTTCTATTGCTTTGTTTTTAGGGAGAGCAAATGTCCAGTGAATTTCTCGAAAACACCTGGACCTTGGCAGAAGCTTCCGCTGTGTCTGTGTTGTGCTTTCTGTTTCTAAAAAAAACAGTTTTATCGTTATTAATCACCATCCATATGATATTGTGTCTATACTTTCTACTGCATCTCTGAAGAGCAAATCGGGTTCGCAGGCAGCACTAATCCAACACAGCCAACCTACAAATAGCTGCGCCGCGGGCATTCATCCTGTTGTCAACATGGAAACCAATTGAATGCAGTGTTTCAACAGATATAAAATTTTGTGACCAGCTGTTGATTTTCCAAAGTATTGAATTGCTATGATATGTATTCTGAGACCAGGTGTCTTTCACAGGGATAAACAGCAGGCATTTAAACACTCATGCTAATTTTATAAGGCAGGGGTGTCAAACTCAGCGTCACAGTGGCCCAAAATAATAATAAAAAAATAACCATAAAGCCACGGGCCAAACTCAATATTTATTGAAAAATTAACTGTAAATATGCTTGTCTTCCCTGCTCTCCAGATATTTATTGTTGATTTGTTTTTATTGTTTTATAAAAACATTGAATCTGAAACAGCTAAAGCTTAATATGATCAACACACATTCAATTTAAATGGAAAGATTCAAGATTTCCTTTTTAATGTAAACCTTTTCTACTGTTCTACAACAAGACACATCCTTTATGTGTTATAACAAAGAGCATGCATTGTTAATACTACAAATTCTGCCAGTACATAGGGCTGAATAAAGGGAGACCAACTGTGGTAAACATTTGATGTAATTTTGCAGGCCAGTTACGATTACACTGTGGGCCAGATTTGGCCCCCGGGCCTGTGTTTGACGGCGGTGGTGTAACGTGACCAGATTTTGGAGGAGGTGAACTTAGCCATTTAAGTAACTAAACCTTGCTTTTAGTGCCATCGGTCATTTTGTGGACCTTCTTTAACTTCAAAGAACTTTCAGCTAGTTTTCGTTATCATCTTTAAATTGACAACATCGTCAGACGCTCTGGTATCACCAGTCCAACTCCCATAAACCCATTCTACTCGGTCAGAAGATGTAGCCGTCCTATGTGCTGACTGGACGTTTCCCCTTCTGACTTTCAAAAGTTAACGATCTGTTTTATGGAGCATGAGGAGCCATCACAGTGTTCAGATGTTTCGCTGGCATTTTCTATCAACATCCGCTCAAATCTGACCCTGACTCAGGCGATTCCTCTGCACCTGCTTCCTCGGACTCTTATTTTCATCATCCGTGAAAACCTTGAGAAGTTTATGCACCTGAATTTTAAAAAGGGAAGGAAATGTTGGATCTTATTTTCATGTTTTAATACATAGATCCAGACACAAGTTGTGGTCTTTTTTGTAACTTTCTACACAATCTTCAGTTATTCCATGAAGGTCTTTTAGCACAAAGTGCGCTGCTTGCTGGCTGGACTTCACAGTGTTTGAATGATGCTTTATTATTTACAATATACTTGGTCTCCATAGTAATGCGAGTCTCTCTGCTTTACCTTGCAACCTTGATTTTCTATTAATGTTCACTTCTAACCACAAAGATTTTTTTTTTTTTACGTCAGTGTTATTCCGCACTGAACCTGAATTAGAATAGAAGTAGTGAACTGGGCTGATGTTGTTTTTTCATGGTAGCATCATCATTTTGAAGGACTCATGAAAAAATATATATATTGGAAAACTAGTCAAGTTTTCTTGTGTACTGTGAAATACTGCTTAGAACAGTAAAAATCCGGTTTGCACGTGCATCTTGAGCACCTGTACATTTGAATTGACATTTTTAATCACATTTTTATGTGATTTTTCCATCATTTTCTTTTTTTTTCATTTTCTCGTCCAAAAAAAAGACCACTGACACACACATACTTTGTTCTCACCTTCTTTTATTTCACATATTTTAGATGTTACTCTTTTGTGCCTCTTAATTTTGCCATTTTATGCTCCCAATGGCAACGTTGGTCAATTGGCTGGAGTGACTTTTTTGTAGGATCGATGAGCAGATCGAACTGGTGACAAAAAAAAGAGTAAAGAAAAATCCTTTGACTCAAAATATTATTAAATGGTATTCATTTTACTCCCAGTTTCTTGTCAAAAATTTGAATACAACCATGGATAGCAGCCCCCCCACTCAAAAAAAAAATAAAAAAAAAATACACACACTATTTGGGAACCTCTGCCTTTTTCTTCTTCAGCTGTTCATCTGTCTTTGTTTGTAGTGCGAGTAGCAGATATGGACTCTAATCATTTCTACTCCATATTATTCCATCCACACTCCGTATTTACCCCCACGTTCCCGGAGCTACAGATCCTGGGCCCTCAGCTGCTGGGCAATGCCTGCAGGAAAACAAGTGACAATGATCTCTGGTCCATTCTGGTAGGCGTTCTGCTATCAATGTCCAGCTGTTTTAAAATAGACAAGCTTCCTGTGTCCACTCTGTTGATGGTCAGCGCCAGATTGGCTGTGGTTGAAAAGTTCAGTCGTACCTGAGGGAATTCTTCACGGGTCACTCCAGCCCAGTGGCCTTGAATGGCCTCCCGTTTTTTCCCACTGACCTTTTCTGCCAGTTTGGCTGCAAAATCTCAGCATTTTTAGTTGATTCTGAGCTCATTTTTAATTTCTATTTTTTCTCTGTCCAGGTCTGTCTCTCTGGCTCCATAAAACCGCGTAAAAGTGACATAATTACTCCCCTGTTCGTATCAAGTGTTGTTTTTTTTTTCACTTACCCTAAAAGTACAAATCAATACTGGGGAAAGAAGTCAGATCTTGTTTGATGCACCTGAACTGATTGTGAACAGATAAGAAGAAAATCATTACTTTTACTCAGTCTACTGTCTCTCTTTAGTCTCAAATATTGACCATTGTGTTGGAAAAAGATGATGTTTTCACGGTTCCACTGGACGACTCCTCCTCTGAATGTGCACCATTTGATTTGAGCAAAGTTTTAAGATAGAAGAGCGAAGTTTTCTGATAGAAGTCCAAGGCTTGGACAAAGTTAAAATGTCCATGGTTATCATTGTAGTTAAAGTTAAAATACATGGTTATCATTGTAATTTTGGGTTAATTGATCATGGTAATGTTGAGTTGTATTTTTTTTTTATTTGACAAACTTAAATACAATTTTCTGAACATTTAACATGAACCCCTAGGTCGTTCTAGAGTTAAACTTTGTCACTCATTTCACTGAGAGATTGAGACACAGGACAGAGTGTGTGTTGCCCGAGAACTTGTGTTTAGAGTGGCTTATAACTCGAAATGAACAAAGATTTAACACAGACCTAAGAAATCCTCAAATACTAATAATATCCTCACATTTTAAGCATTTACAAATGGATTTAGAATCACAGAATACATAATGTCCTGCCAGAATTGTTCATAGTTCACCACTGGATACTGAAAACTATCACACTAATACCAGGTTTTGCTTTGCTTACCTAGAAAGGCCTCACACTGTGCTATTTGGAGATGATTTTATAGTTGTGCATAATTTGGCATTCAGGCCCTCATTCGACTTAAGGGTGAACACTGAGGTACGGTAAAAGTGATCTCCTAACAATCACCACCCCACTACCTCCAGATCAATTGTGTGAAAAAAAAAATTTCAATCAAAAATATTTTAAATTAATTAATAAATAAACATAATTTCTCCCTCGTTGCACAAACAGACAGAATAACACGGAGCATCATGTCACTGTTTCTTTTCTATATCTGTGCACCGAACGGTGCAATCTGTAAGAGAAAATACGTTTTGTTTGCTGGACATTATTCTCATCGAGAGCAACTGTGAGCATCCACACATTTCCCATTACCGACTTCTTCCTCTTTCTCCGTCGTCTGTATATTACATTAAATAGCAATACATTTGGCAGACCCTTTGTCCAAAGCAGTTCTAGCTACAGGAGTCAAACGTGGGCAGCAGATGGATGATTTGACTGGGGAAAATGGCAGTAAATGCCTGGCTATAGTCATCAGGAAAATGAGAATTTCTTTGTTCCCACCATCCTAAAAAAATTGAGCTTAAGACAATATAGAGCAGGGCCAATAATAAATTGAATTAGATCTTTATGATTGGGTATTGAACTGACAAAGCTTGACATGAATTTCAAATTTGATACAATCCTACTAATGGGTATGAAATGCATCCTTTTTACTCAAAAAAAGTTCTTAGCAACTGGAATTCTTGGAGTTGAAACTGAGGAACTTTATCAGATTCTGGTTGATGTCAGAGGGAACTTAGAAGTTATACTACTCTAGACCACTCCCTTCACCACTGGACAAACGCGTGAAGAGTTGTTTTGGTCACAACCTTTGAGACAGTCACATGTCCAGATGTGAAAGGGAGACAATTCATATTCACCTTTGTCCAGTGGAGAAGCCAATGGTCTGGAGTAGAACTACGAGTGCTCCCTACTAGGGCTGGGTATTGATTCAAATTTTCTAAATCGATTCGATTCACAAGGTTTCGAGTCGATTCAATTCACGATTCGCTTCGGTTTTCGATTCAGTTTTTATCATATCATTTATCGTTCAATACCAACATTATTCTCAGAAGAATCAAAGCTAAAATTGAAACTTAATCCATTCGCTAATAAAAAATGTATTGTTTTTACATTTATTTCCATCACAAATTTACTCAAGGCAGTCATATTAATCCATCATGCATTTTTTATTTAACATGACTTGACCCAAAATTACAAAGCAGACTCTAGTTTTAGATTTTAGTGCCAGGTTGTTTTTACATTTGTTTACGTATTTACGTGGTTACGTGCGTACCACGTAACCACGTAAATACGTAATCACCTGTGGTGGATGAGCTCATGTAAAGTTGTTGGGAAAAGAAGGAAAAAAAGATCGATTTTTGGATTTATGAATCGATATCGTCCTATTAACAAAAAAACGATTAAAATCGATTAATCAATTTTTTTTAACCCAGCCCTACTCCCTACGTCAACCTGAACATCTGAGGAACATGTGAGGAAAATGAAACGTCTCTCAACTCCAAGAAGATGTCCAGTTGCTGACAAATAACCTTTTTTGATATCAAGACCTGGATGAATGAGGATCTTTACAGACAAATGATTTTTACCTTTAAAAAAAACAGGTAAAATAAACTGTGTACATCTTGTTAAACTCAGAAACTAAAAAGATAATGACGACTGACATCAGAAACGGCGTTTCCAGGGTTTTAATCGGGACAGGATCTGTGATGCGAGTGATGCACTTTCACAATATGTCTCAAAATTTAAATCCTCACTCAGTCTCTGTCTTTCTCTCTCTCAGTCTGTCACACATGTATACACACACACTCCTACGTGAATCTATACACTGACGGCATGTGTAATCTCTTCCACTGAGAGCTTTTTTTTTTTTCATATTGCACATAAATGAAGTTTGTACAGCGTGAAAGAAGGAAACGGAGTTTACCAGCTGCAGAAAACACACCCATGGACAGCCTCTGCGTCTTTCTGGGGACCCTGTACGCCCGCTAACGAGGTCTAAGGGGAGGGTGTGTGTATGTTTATATGAGCGTGTGTGTGTGTGTGTGTGTGTGTGTGTGTGTTTGGTATGTATGCAATTGCCACAGGAGAGGTGGAGAAGAGTGATTGGTGAGCTGGCAGACACTGAGGACACATCTGTCCCATCGTCCGTTCAGAAATCCTGTCCCCTCTGTCTCGCTCTTGTATCACGCTGTATTGTGAAATTGTGTCCGTGTCTGTGTGTTTGTGTCCCTGTTCCTTGCAGCCTTGCTTTCACAGGTCCAACAAAGCTGGAGAGTCGGAGCTGTGGGAGGAAAGTCACCGTGATCCAAAGCTCCAGTGCCACACTCTCTGTCCTACTTATTTATCTGTGTCCGTCCCTCTGTCTCGTTATTCCTCTCCGTCCTCACCCTCCTGCATTTGTGAGGACGTTAATTGAATGTCCACTGGTGTACATCCCTCCGTATTCCTGAAAGCCTGTTGTTTATGTTGGATGGCATTTCCTGCTAGGCCGTGAATGTGTGCATTTATAGGAGTGTGTACATGTATGTTTGTGTGCGAGTGTTTATGTTCAGATTTATAAGATGTAGGATAGAAACATTGGCAGGACGGACACACACACAGTCACAGAGATGTCCAGGATGAGTACGAGCGGAGCTGATTGGCTGCTGCTGCCACTGCTGCTTTTGGGTCCTGCCGAGTCCTGAGAGTCTAATGAGCTGTGGACCAGCAGAGCCTGAAGAGGGAAGGAGAGGGTGAGACACACAGTCAAACAGGAGACACAAAAACTCACCAGACTGTAGCTTTACTCAAGTCAAAATTACTTATTTTTACCTGTAAAAGTCTGTTTCATAGTGGTAAATGTTTTCAACAGAAGAGTTATGTATGTGGTACTGTACAGTATAGTACAAGTATAGTACAGAAACCTGGGATATGCAGGTATCATTACCTTAAAAAAATTTAAGTGATCATATGGCATTTAGAAGCTATAAGAATGAATAAAAGACAGAAAAACTGTCCTACAGTATAACAAGGCTGATGGACAAAACACTTCTCTTTGGGTTTAAATGTTTAAGGTTTTTGCTCTAAGTTATAAAATTTACTACACTCTTAAACAAAATAGAGTGATGTCATACTGTAGCAGTTATCCCCTCTGACATGGAGGCAGAAAGCAGAGAATCTGGGATTCAATCCCCAGAGGAACCACACACTTCACATTTTTTATCCTCTATTTGTAAACATCTTTAAAACATATATTTTAGTTTATGTATTTTTTTTTATATGTGTAAAAAGGATTATTGTGGTGCTCTGATCATTGCACCCTGCAGACTCACATAACTTAACTTTAATAATTTATTTGGTGTCGACGAGGGTAATTTTTTACATCTGGTTTGATCCAAAAAATATATAAGAGATGGGGAGTTTTGCTCTTTAAATTTTCAATTCTATTAATTTTTTTTATTATTTTTATAATTTTTTATTAGTTATCATGTGCATTTAAAAATTGAGCTTTCTGCAGAGTAGCCAGTAGGTTATTTGTACAATTTCACTAACTTACATCTCTCAGCTGCTTCTAATACCGTGGGGAAATAAGCATTTTCTAAGAAGCTCTGGACTTTTTTTTTTTTTTACATTTTAAGAGTGCGCCCTAATTTAGGGAAATCAACACCACTCTGCTAATACATAAATGTCAATCTCTGAAACTACAATATTTTGATTGCATCAGATAAGTAAATAAACATGACTCCATTAATCCCTCAAGAGCAGGGGTGCCCACACTTTTTTTTTTTGTCTTGTGAGCTTCTTTTCAAATGACCAGGCTGGAGTGATCTAGTTTGACCTAGTTTAAAAACTCAACATATATTTACCTATATTAACTGGATATCTTGTTATATACATTGTTATATATTTGCCGATTGTTTGATTCAATACCTGTACGATTCTAACTTTAGCCCAGTGATTAGCACCTTGAGATACAATTTTATTCCTAGTTTTAATTACTATTATTTTTTTTCCAGGATTGCTCAGGATCTACCAACACTTCTCTGGAGATCTGCTGGTAGATCCCAAGATTGGGCACTCCTGCTTAATAGCATTGTTTGGGAAATTTGGGACAGAGTTCCATGAGCAGGTATCAAACCAAGGTCAAAGGGGTGAAAGCACCAAAGCCTAACTACTAGACCACCAGGCAGACACTGTTGCTGGTTGAGTTACATCAACAAAGAACAAAAAAAAAAATATTGCAATTGACATGTTGTTTTGCAAACCCTTGACTGTTGTTTCGCAAACCCTGCATTTGTAATTCCAATGGACCAGAGACCTTCCTGATCTTGTGTTCATATTAGATTTAAAAAGAAATGAGAAACACTAAATAGACTGTGAACTAAAACACCTGTTGTTTTCACTTATTCAAACCCATCTTTCATTTTCCACCGCTTTTAGAAAAGGGAACGCTTCATTACTAGCCGTTAGTAACAATCCACCACAAATTCTTCACCTCCGCCTCCTTTATCAGTGTTGGCAATTATTTGTAAAGCTGCTCTGGCAATAATGAGTGAAAACACACAGAGGAACAATCAGAGAGATGCTTACCTCCTCGCACTCGTACTCATCAGAGGAGACGCACTTGTGCCCTGCGTCCTGTAAAACAAGAGCTCATTGTGAGACACACAATCGACAATCGATGGCGGCCATGGTCTCGACGCCCACTCTCAGCTCATTAACTTTACCTCGTTAACACCCCACTCTCCTCTTTGTAATTACAGGAAGTGGTCAAATTCAGAGATGCAGACAGAACGCTGCCCATGAATATTATTTTCCTGACAGACTGCAGAGTATCTCTATATTGTGACTTTTAGTGACGGTGATAATTACTGGCTGTCAAACGAATGTTCCATCTGCTTTATAGATCTTGTTTTGATGTGTGTCCTCTAATTTCCTGCCATGTGTTTAAAATGATTGCAGTCTTGTTGTCTGACAGACTTGATGTGGGAGATAAAATTTAAACTAGTCAGTAATTAAACACCAATTTCTTGCTTGGTCCTTGCAATTCAAATGACGTTAATGAGGACGTAGACCAACATTCCGTTCAATAAAAGTTAATTTCTTAAAGTGAGTATGTCTACTACCTGACACGACTGACTTTCATACATTTAGCAGCCCAACACCTTACAAGTACAAATATCACATATTTCATTCCATTCAACAGTTTAGAGCTTTGATATTCTTGAACTACTGTCTTACAGTTCTGGTACTACTGAGTGAGAAAGAAAGGGGCCCAGTATGTTTCCTTGTGGTACTCTTAACAAAATCAATTAAGAGGTAGTTTAAACCAGGGCTTTGGACCGTTTCAAGGATCAAAAACTAAAACTGGAAATATAAAATGTTCAGTAACAGGAATACCTATTTAAAAAATAATGGTAGCCAGTTAATACCTGTTTTATCCGGTGTCTAATAAATCCTTTGTAGCCTCCATTCCAAGTCATTTTTCTCTTAAAAAGTCAGTAGTAGCCAGAGCTTTGAACCAGATTTTTTTTTTGCCAAAAGGTTAGAAACAGAAACAACATTTTGATGTTACTTGATTTGGGTTCCGCCATGAGGGTGACATTTCTGAACCAGTTAGAATAAGGAATATCGTTTCTTAAACTATTCAGTAGACAAATCCCACAGAATTTTTAAAGAGCACAACCAGCATGAACCAGTTACCATTTTGTTCTCTGATATGTATTGCAGAACCAAATTCATCTCTGATTTGGTTTCTGTTCCAAGCAAAATGCCAAAAGTTCCTGGTTTTCGTTCCTTGCACTAGTTCGAAGCCCTGGTTTAAACTGAGTTAAACAATGTTTGGAAGTTTGACAAAAGACAATATGCTATGGACGAGGAACAAAATTGTTATTTATGTTGTGGCTTCGTGCAGAATGTTCCTGTTTCCAATTTTATTTCATGATTATCTCATATATTTTTTTTTTATTCTAAGACATTGCAGACAAAGAATATTATAATTATAATAAAGAATCACCACCAGAAACATGCAGAGTGCTGATACCAGAAATGTGAGATCTAATTGAACACACACTGAAACCTTGCTGATACCAGCACCTGATACCAGCACCTACAGAGCTTATTATATGGCCTAATAATTGGTTTGTGATAGCGATCAAAACAGGATTGCCACCTGTGGTGGAGAGATATCTTCTTTCCTGGGAAGAACCTCCATTAAGTGTGACCATGCCTGTCGATGTTGTATGTTTAGTAAAATAAACATAAAAAAGAATGTTGTTCACATTGTTGGATTTACATGACGCTTCGCAGCTAAGCGCAGTTGTCATGTCTTTGTTGTTATTTTGTACAAAATCCTATATGCAAATACAAATGCAAATTTGTCGGTTGGAGAACTGAAACATATTCATTTTGCATGTCAATACGGGCGCACGTTCACTGAGGACACGTGGAGGCTCGTACTTCAGTTCCACGTTCACTTTCTGGCATCAATCTGAAAGAATTCATAAACTATTGAAACATATTTAATTCACCTTTCCCATAGTGTAAGAGCAGCTGAGCCTCATGGGGATTATAGCATGTAGACACATATGGATGAGGGAGAGGATGAACAATGTCTAAATAATTTAAGCTGGTGGCCAGGACATGAATATGTATGACCAGCACGCTCGGGAGACTCACATGACTAAAAGAGCACATGAATATTTAAGCTGTGAAGTCTATAAAACCGAATCATGAATGTTGCGAGGGCCTCACTGTCATTAAAATGCAGCGCAGTAAACACACACACACACACACAATCGTTTATCTTCTATCAACGTATTCGTCATAAGCATATCTCCGCCCGCTGCTTGGATGGGAGAGCCAATCAGAAGTTATCCCTTTATCAGTAGAAAAGAAAAAAAAAAAAAAACAGACGAAAAGAAGAGTTCTTTTTCAGTCATGTGGGAAATTGTGGTGCACGCCAATCCTCTGAATATGCTCCGAACACATGGTTTTTATAAGGACGTTGGCTCATTAACATATCGCCATTTGCTGTAGCGACCTTGCGCCGCTGACACACCTGACACCTACGCTGTCAGTTTCCTCGACGGCACAGCAACAATCTTGACATGGTCATGAACAAGTTTCACGAAACCTGCTTTACATTGTCTTCTCACTGAACAATGGCTGAACAACCTCCAAGGTCTTCTTTGCCAGGAATAATTTCTCTGCAACCAGGGTCGGGAATTAGTGAGAGCTCAAAAAAGATGTACCCTTGAAATATATAATACTGACCATTAAATTTGCATCAAGGTGGTTTTTAAAGGTCTTTGAAAAGAGATAGAAGTATTCTGCTAAGGTCCACCCCTCTAAAATATAACTTCATTGGCAGTTAGAACTAAAGAGGCTCTTGGATGAGAGCTGACATTTTCTAGAGAACATTCATATGCCAAGTTGCCTGATGGAACACCCCAACCTGCAGTCAAGATTCATTATCATTTTTTTTTTATCTGGATGACACTTTTACTCTGCTACTTTCTGTTACTCAGATCTCCATTTGAAAAATCAAGACAGAGATCTAATAGCACCAGTTTAATAAAATTGACACCTAATTAAATGTTAATTCTGTTCCACTTCGGTATCGGAGAATTTCAAGATCAACTGTGGCATTGAGACTGTTGATCAGGCAGTGGTAGCCTAGTGTTCAAGCAATTAAACTGGGGTCCTGAGAGTTCCAGGTTTGAATGCACTAGCTGCCATAGATCCATAGTGCATGACAATGTCCCAAACAAGGAGTTTGGTTTTGCAATGAATGTCATGGATGAATGGATGGACATCAACAATCTGGTAGACGGAGACTTGCACCATCCATCTTCATACGTTTATCCGGAGCCGGGACGTGGGGGCAACATTCGAAGGAGGGATACTCAAACTTCCCTCTCCCTAGATACTTCCTCCAGCTCATCTGGGAGGATCCCGAGGCGTCACGACTATGTTGCCAGCCGGGCAACATAGTCGCTCCAGCGTGTCCTAGGTCTTCCTCTGGGTCTCCTCCCAGTGGGACATGACCCAAACACCTCCCGTGGGAGGCGTCCAGGGGGCATCCGATGTAGATACCCAACGACCTCAACTGACTCCTTTCGATACAGTATGTATATACGTATATATATACAGTATATATATATACGTATACATGTATTTGTATATATGTATATATATATATAGTAATTATATAGTAGTAATATAATAGTAAATTAAAATTATGAAGTTTTGTTCTGCTTTTGTTTTCACATAAATGCCAAGCCAAATGTCATTTCTTTTTTCTTTTTGGCTTTGTAACCAAATCCCTTAACCAATTAAAGAAAGGGCAACATATTTGCAGAATGAGTGGTAAATAATAAGGAGCAAAACTAGAATTGCTGCAGTAAATACTGGATTAATTACCCAACTTACAATTTTACATTTATACATAGCAGCAAAATGGATTTGGGGAAGAGGCATCAACTGGCTATATTCCTTCGACTCTTCTTCTGGAGTTTTTCTCCTCATCTTGGATGTGTCAAAGCAGGAGCTCTGTTTCAGACTGGCCATTTACTTTGCTAGATTTTACTCCAGCTCTTGAAACTGCTGACACAGAGACGTTCATGCTGTTGCCTCATGAACCCCACGTTGCACTTCTGTCACGGAGCCTAAATTGTGAACATTTGTCACAATAGAACAGTCTCATCATCTCCCCCTGAGGTTTTAAACACACTTCGGCCAGTCCAACCCACAGACTCCTCGGCTCTCACAGTTTTACCAAGACCAAGAACACACCAGGAAGCACCGATTACACTCATACATCATAAAATACCAGAGCATCCATAAAAAATAATAAGTGGATGTAACCAGGCTCTGACCTTTTCTCCAAATATTTATGAGCAGTCTGTCTGAACAGGGGCTTGAAAAAATAACAACTTGATGAAAAATAGGACACCTTTAACCCTAAGTGTGAACGTTCACCAAATGCTCTTCCTAAAAAGACATGCAGTACGACTCAGTGAGAGTACAGCAAAGTGAAGAACCCTGTATGTTAAAATTAATGCAGATGATCTTAATACGTTCATATCACAACAATTTGACCTGTTGGAGTCATAACTTTTATGAATAAATTCAGTGGGTCCCAATATAGAGGCACAGTTGCCCAGCTACACGCATAGCAAGGTAGCCTATTTTCATTGTACCACCAAAAAAACACATATTTTGTATTTTTCATTCTATAATTTAATAAGAACAGCAATTTGTAGGATGACTTTTTTTCATATTGAAGATAATATTTTACAAATCTCAAAGGGGATTTGAAGCTGCAGCTCTGAATGAGTCGACATGAGGTTGATAGTCCTATTAACAAATGGGGTACATTTGATGAAGGACCCAAACGATATCAACCTGATTGCAAAGTTAAAGATCAGAAAAGTGTGTTGATCTGTCATATTGCTTAAACTCCGTTGTCAGTTCAGATAAGTGCTGAGGTTAGCTAGTGAGTTCTAAGTTAGTCTAAACTATAATTAATAATAATTAAAACAATATATTTTTGTTGAGTAAACAAGGTTAGAGTTTGTTGGCCAGATGGAGTTAAGAGCCGACTGTGTGCAATGTGGAAGTTCAACAATCACAAGAACCGATGCTCTGGCACCAACCCCATGCTTATGAAAGAAACTGAGTGAATTCTGTTTTTTTTTTTTTCTTCTTTTTTTTATCTTAGGATGAAGCATCCGGGGAATTTTAAAATTCCAGTGTATTGGAATTAGTATCTACCAAAACTCTGGCATTGTGTCAACTCAATCCCTCTGTTAACAAGCTGGGATGATAACTTGTGTTGAATGTTATTTTGAGTGAACTCTTTTTCAAATTCTGCACCAAATCTTGTGACCTGCAGCTCAGAAATGCTTTGAGACTTTGAGACTTTGATGTCTTGTTTTTAGTGTCTAATGCAGATATGCATATCTCCCACTGGATTGCTTGAAAGCAATGTTTAATATTGAAATATCTGTGTACAAAAATATTGAAGAGGATGGACAAGATCATGAATATGGTCATTAGATGGACAACACAGACAGGAAGGTTTCGGAGAAAAAGCTAGAGACGCCAGATTGAGATGGTTTGGACATGTTCTGAGAGGGGACAGTGGATACATTGGTAGAAGAATGATCCTAGAGATGAGGCTACCAGGTAAGAGACGAAGAAGAAATTGATGGATGTAGTGAGAGAGGACATGGAGGTTAGAAGATAGGAACATAGTCTCACTCAAGATACACATAATTGAGAATAACTGTTTGTGCTTTTTTAGTCACTGGCATATCTATGTATAATGCGTTGTAATTATATTTGAATTGTGATGGGCGTTAATCTTTGGAATTTCCTTTGTAATTATTTTATCAGGCCTTCACTTTGGTCCAGAGTCAGTGTCTCTGTCAGGGTTCTCCTCCATGTTCAAATGGCACAGTGGAATGGTTCAGTTGAAACAGTCCCGTCACATGAATGGTTAGTCTGTGTGTTTTAAATGAACTGACGAGATGGCGACGGGGCAGTTCTCAGTAAATGGCTGTAACGTATGCAGTGAATTTCCCCACGGGCTGGTAAATTAAACCAAACTGAATTAAATTAAATTAAACCAATTGGCCCAGATTAGCTCTCTGTACAGTAAATATTCCCAGAGAGATTATTAGTAAGACATGAGTGCTTTCAAACACACACACTGTGCACCGTGACATTTTATTTTGTCTTCTATTCACAGCAGTGATTTTACGAGTCCTGCTGTAATAAACAGAGCGACCAGAAAACAGGTTTTGACGAAGGTCTGTAAAGTTTTTACGAACGTGAAAGAGTGATGATTACCCTCCACGCAATTGTCACAGAGCTATAACTACTTTTTTCTGATCTGAAAATAGCAAATAATAATTATATGAAACACATAGTTAAAAGGTGAGGTGTGCTTCTGTAGTCAGCCTGAGAAAAATGAAGAAAAAGGTGTTGATGAGCGACAAGAGGTGAAGTGAAGCTGCGGAAACTCTGTTGTATTTTAGTTATATCTGGCCAATTATTCTGATTTTCATCTTTGCTGCATTTTTTTGTGTATGTTACAAAGTCTGCGTTAAAAGTATCCGTGTCTGTATTTAAAATATAGATTCATCAGTAAACCGTTAAGAACCTTAAAAAAAAACAGTGTGAAGTAAATTTCAACTCCCATCTACTCTCACATTACACAAATTTCCTTGACCTGTTACATAAAAAAAAAAATGCTTAAATTATTATTGAGACTCCCTTCCCAGAAATCCTGTGAGTGAATGATGATGTCGATGATAATGGTGACGATGGGACGTGTGAAAACAAAGATTAAAATGTGAACCGTGAATGTCCCTTTTTCACATATTCATTCAGCACAGAGGTGAAATTGTGGTCATCTCTCATGTGTGACGCTGAGTGACTCAACCATTGGTTACGGATCACTAGGTAAATCAGATGGTGCTTTTCCTGTAATTATTACTTAAAATTTTATAAGTTACATGTGCGTAATGTGAAGTTCATTTATCTTTCTATTTCAACTCATTTCCTTTGGTGAATCATCTGCCTCATTCTCCCTATTATAGAGTTAGTTTGTGCGCTGTTGATAGTGCATTTCTAACCATTTACAATATTTAATGTTGACAAGTCAATCATTACGTGAAAAAATATATTGATATAGTGTCTTATACTAATATTTTCCATATTGATTGACCCCTTATTGTTGCCTTTGAGATGTGACAGTAGTTGGTAGTCAGTCCTCCCCATTTAGTCTGATGGTCCACCCACTCTCTCCATTCGGTCAGTGAACGCCACAGGAGGTCAGGTCATTGTAGGCCAGCATAGAGCTAGCAAAGTAAAATGGTCCATCTAAAGCACTGCATTGAAATGTTTTTTTTTGTACACACTGGAGGAAAGTATTATATTTTTAACACCTTGAGCTTGAAATATAATTTTGGCATCTTGCGTGTGTTCCTGGAAGATTCAAATTCTGCTCTGAGAGGACTGAAAAGTTGACTGACACTTTTTCCAAATGTCTAAATAATATTCCTGACTTTACCCAAGTTCTGAAAGCAGCCCTGTGTTTGAGCCACCACGGAAATAAATCAAATTAAATTTATTTTATTTTTATAAATACATTGGTTTCAATGTTTTGAGCAATAAACTTGTAATTCATGTTGTTATGCCACCATAACATATTTTATTTTCTATTTTCTATTACTTACTTCATAACTCAGTGAAATATCTTTACAACGCTTTTAGTTTACCTGCAGGTTTGCACATGTGGAGAACATACAAGCACTGTCCATGGGTTTCATTCCGTCCCCGTGCAGAGAGGGAGCTGGTTTGGAGATGATGGGCGGCTTGGCAGGGGGTACAAAGGTGGGCGGCGGCTCAGTCACAAATAGAGTTCCACTGTCTGACCCGTAACCGAAAGACAGAATGGCGTTTTCTATGAGAATAAAAACAGAAACAACAGTTCAGGAAAGAGACAACACAGAGTACAGCTCTCCCAAGATGACCTCCATTGACTTTGGTCTTTTCTACGGTGGATGAGTGAACAGATATGGCAACCTTGTGTCAGAGCAAGGTTTAAAAGCAACATTTGCCAATCCAGATAAATCAAAACATGGTAGCTGTTATGACACCATCTTGAACCAGTCTGACACTAAATGAAGTAACCTTAGCTGTATTTAGCTGTGGAATCAGGTGTAATGAGGTAAGTGACAACTCAGGTTGACTGCTGTTGTGTCAACACTGATCATGTCACTGCATAGTTGCCAAGCTGGGCTAATTAGTGCTGAAAATTCTTGCTCCTGTAAGGGTTATGTAAGAGGTATAATCTTGAAATGGGGAGGGGAGTCGTGATACTCACTGAGGCAGGAGTTGTGAGTGAAGTCGCGGTGAAAAGCTTCGCACTCCGGTTCGTGGCTGCCTGTGCCCCTGCAGCTGCACCACAGGCTGATGGTGATGTTAGACGGGCTGCTGTCGCTGTAGTTTGGCGTCACGTCAGAACCTGGAGTATAGGGTGGGAAAGGATGTTACCGCATTAGGAGTCTCGAGAAATTTTCCTGCAGAAGAAACGGGGACTATAAGTTTAATGAGGACTTGTTGGACCAAACTGACCGATGAGGCCGACGTAGGACATGAGGCAGCCGTGGTAGTTGTCGTGTGGGCAGCTGGTGATGGTGTGAGGGGTCATTTGGCAGTTCATGTGGAAATCAGCAAGTCGGGACCTGCAGTGAAAAAAAAAAAAAAAGTTCTAATTAATACTATCATATATGTGTATATTCTGTATATATATATATATATATATATATATATAGACATTAACATCCCTCACAATCCATTTGACAACTTCGTCAGGCAAAGACTAATTGACAACTGTTACAGACAGGATGTAGTAGTTGCCGGTACTGGTTGCTATTTTTAGTTTTCTTCCCACAGTGTGTGCAACTATGACTTGATTAACATGTGTCTCAATTCTGTATTCTGTGTGATGGTGGAAATATTGGATATACACTGCATGTCGGTCTTCCTGTGTGTTATAATGTTCCGATGAAAGTCATTTCAACAAACACACTTATTAATGGAATTTATTTTGACAGCTTTAATGAAATATGTATAGGGTGTATACTGTATAGTGAAGTACGACATGTTCTATGACTATGATGAAGCGGACAAATAGGCCAGAGGGAAAAAAAAATATATATATTTTTTATCCATTGGGTGTTTGCCTTCAGGCTATGGTGGAGCTGCAGACAGGTGGCAGCAGGAAGTGGACACAGTGTCCGGTACAGCTTTCACTACTCTTTGTTTAGATGTTTGTGGTCCTGCAAGTTGAATCTGCAGATTTGGTCGCTGGAATGAGGGATGAAAGGATGTATTTTGTGAAGTTGATCCTTTAAGTCTACAGGATAGTGCTGGTTCCGCAGCTCTGCTTTGCTGGCTTTCTCACAGTGGACTTCATATGAAGTGATCAGGGCAGATAGGCTGAGGCCAAACTCAAAAATAACAGTGAGTTACCGGGAACCTAAAATGATAATACACTGCAGGGTCAATTGGCTGAAAAAGGTTGTTTCTAAAATTTTTGCTCAAATTATACGTGAATAGTATAGTAATGGAGTTTGACTTATATTCCTTGCCCATGTTTGTGCCCGGTAGGCTGTAAAGTTAACCCTAATATTGTTCCATCTTTATCATGATATTACCAAATTACACAATCTTAACTTAAAGAGCCGGCAAAATGTTTTTTGCAAAAATTCATTTTTCGTTGTCAGTTTTTGCAGAACTAACTTCAGGGCGTAAGATTTTTGTGGCACATGTGGTTGTTCTAGACCAAGGGTGGCCACACTTTTTTGCCTTGTGAGCTACATTTCAAATGACCAGGCTGAAGTGATCTACCTAGTTTGAAAACTCTGTATATATTTACCTGTATAAACTGAATATCTTACTCTCTACATTATGTTATATATATATGTTATAGTGTCTGACTCAATGACTATATGAATCTTACTTTAGCCCAGTGATTGGCATCTAGAAATAAAATTACATTGCTAGTTTTAATTACTATTATTTTCATCAGGTTATTGCTCAGGATCTACTGGTAGATCCAAATCTACCTATTGGGGACCCCTGTTCTATGCCAATACACGAACGAGGTGATCAGGGGGACAACACAGACAGGAAGGTTTGGAGAAAAAGCTAGAGAAGCCAGACTGAGATGGTTCGGACATGTTCAGAGGAGGGACAGTGATTATATTGAGAGAAGAAAGTATATATGTTATAGTGTCTGACTCAATGACTATATGAATCTTACTTTAGCCCAGTGATTGGCATCTAGAAATAAAATTACATTGCTAGTTTTAATTACTATTATTTTCATCAGGTTATTGCTCAGGATCTACTGGTAGATCCAAATCTACCTATTGGGGACCACTGTTCTATGCCAATACACGAACGAGGTGATCAGGGGGACAACACAGACAGGAAGGTTTGAAGAAAAAGTAAGAGAAGCCACACTGAGATGGTTTGGACATGTTCAGAGGAGGGACAGTGGTTATATTGGGAGAAGAATGCTAGACATAGAGCTACCAGGTAAGAGACGAAGAGGAAGGCCAAAAAGGAGATTTATGGATGCAGTGAGGGAGGACATGGAGGTGGTTGGAGTTGGAGTTGAGGATGTGGAGGACAGGGTGAGATGGATATTGTTGACTCGCTGTGGCAACCCCTGAAAAATGGGATACGCTGAAAGGAAAAGAAGAAGAAGAAGTTCTACACCAATACAGTAGCTGACTGATGGCGGTCCATCAGCATGGCTGCCACCATGGTTTTACTGAACTTTACTGATAGAGGAATTCTCCCTGTAGTCTTCTACAGTGGACAAAACAGTGATTTATACTGAGAATGGAAAACTAACTGTATTGATGACATGGTTGGACCCAAATGCAGTACAGGAAGTACTTTTCTTCAGTGTTTAATTTCCAAAAACCACAAAAGCTGACATTAACTAAACATGGATTTTTTTTTTACTTGCACTCAACCAGCTAGATGTACTCTTCACAAAAAAAATTCTAAAAAATTTGGCCTCTACAGCAGAAACCAAACTTAACCTGCAGCTTAGTTTAGCCACACACCAAAAGACACCAGCGGCAACCATCACCATGCCGTTCCATGAGGTAGAGGGGTATATATACTTAGGGCACCAGGTGACAGGAGTGAAACTAATGACGAAGACACAGGTGACTGTGTCCACAGTGATTGACCACACCAGCAAACAGCAGGGAAAGGGACACAGACTTTACACCTACACCACTTCACACTAAAATATTGAGGAAGCTTTGCAATAAAAATCTTAGTCAGTAATTAGTCAGTAAATGTGTCCTTATCTGTGCCAGTCCTTTGGCCGTTAAAGTAGTTCTGTTGTGTTCCTGTGTCTGTTCCATATTGTAGCAACTTGTGTGTTTTGACTTTCTGTCCTCTTCACCTCACACAGCGGATTTTTGAACAACTTCAGTCTCTCCCTGTCATCCTTTACCACCAGTCTCCTCAGTGGTCTTTCCTCTCCTGCCCTGCAGCTCTGTCCCTAACATCCACGCTCCCCTAACTCAGGATCACATCCAAGCAGTGACAACCATGTCTGTTTACTCTTCTCACTTCCACCTACGGCTTGTCCTCTCCTCGTGTAGGCAAAACCAACACCTGTCTCTTCTAAAATCACACTATTGTGAGACAAATTGGGACACAGGCCTCCAGAGGAAGGTGTGTGTTTGTGCTATGTCATGTGTGTCAGCTGTACAGATTATCTAATTTGACAGGGCCAGGCGCTGTGCATTCCACTTTGACACAGCTTGTGAGTTTGTGTATGTGTGTGAGTGTGCAATGCGCATTCACTTGTGTAATCTGCCAATTACTTTGACTCAAGACTGGCGATATGAGTCAACCAGGACGGACGTGTACTGAACATACACAAACACACACACACTCACCCTGGTGCACACGCTGACACCCTTGGTCCTTTAAGGGAAGATGGCATGATGAGGGAAGGAGTCAGACCACGAAGTCTGCACCAACTCAGCTCTAAGCATGGAAGGTGTTTGGCATCTATAAAACTGTCTTGCTCAATATGACATCACTGTCTCTAACTATTTGCCCACATCATGCTCCAATAGTCTCAGAGAACCAAGAAAAAAATTAACTGTATAACATTTTTTTTTTTGCATTCTACAAAGTAAAATAATAGCACTTTGGCCTAGAGACAATGTCTCAATGTGACTGGTGTAGAACTCAAGGGTTCTCCCCCTGGACCAGATCCAATCCCGGTTACGATGGTTGGCTCCTTCCTGTGGACTCAGCACCTGGAGGAAGGTTTATGAGAGGTTTACGAGAGGCTGGTATAGAGCATTTAGATTTTGGTGGAAGTTGTTTGAAACAGTGCCTCCCACAACTGTAGATACAACCACAGCTCCCTTTACTCTGTACTAGTGACCAGATGGATGGATGGATGGATGGATGGATGTAACATCATTTGGACATTTGGTTTTGCAGGCCAGAACTCCTGCAGTGATCATGTAGCTAAATTATTGAAGCAATAACTTTGGACAACAATGTCTCTTCCTAACCTCCTGAATGTGACTGTTATATATCAAATGTTTATTCTTATACAAGAGTAGAAAGAATTAATAATTTCTGCCTGACAGCTGTCAAAATGACCATTGTTTGCATGCACCGTTGGCCTAGTGGTTAAGGGAGCGAACTTGGGTCCGCAAGGTCCCCGGTTCGAATCCCCCTTGTGCCAAGTTACTGCTGAGGTGCCCTGAGCATGATATAGTTCCCATTCACTGCTACCCTGGCGCTCATTAGTTGCCCACTGCTCACTTTGATGATGGGTTAAATGCAGAGGCTAAATTTCGTTGTGCGCTGTGGTGTGAATCACATCACAATGACAAAAAAATTAATTTAATCTTAATCTTTAATCTTAATCTAAAGCTCATTGAATAAATGTATCAAATAGATAGATGAATGGATGGATGGATGGATGGATGGGTGGGTGTGTATCTATAGATAGATAGATGGAACTTTACTAACCCCTTGCGAGTATACCTCAGGATACTCGCTATTGAACGATTTTTGTGGCTATCAAATCAAAATTTGGTAATGGGTTTAATGCAAAAGTAAAATTTCGTTGTGTATAGTGGTGTGGATAACAATGTCACAATGTGATCCGAAAGTTTGCTTTCCTTCCTTTCCCAGTAGTCTTGAAATCCCGAGGGTTGTAATGTTTAAAAATCTGTAGGCTGTAGTCTGCTTAGACCTGGTAACAAATTAGGGGACAAGTGTGGATGGATGGACAAAGTAAAATGCAGTTGCAGTTGATTTGGGGAAATCAATCTAGAAATATGGTCGAAAAAATAAAAGGTTTGTTTTCCTGCCCCAGCTCAGTCTGATGATGATTTGACCCCAGGGTTCAGATGTAATGATGTTGGACGAAAAAACACAGGAAGTGGAACGCAGCTGTGTGTTTGATTTGCCATTGTGCTCGTCTGGGTTTATATGTGTGAGTGTGTGATGATTAGCGGAGTTCTTCTTCTCTTTAATTAACTTCAGTCTCTGAGGGCAGCTCCTGTTTCTCATTTGCATATTTACATATTAGCGTAGCGGATGATTCGCCACTCCTGCCCGCCGTTGCCCCCCGGTCATGCCTCTGGTTATACGACTTCACTTTGCTGTAAACCAGCCGGGCTCATTTAGAGAAGCCGGCAGGAAATGGGATGAGGCGGGAACACACACACACACCCACCCAACCACCACACACACATGGAATCAGTGAGAGGGTGCGTTGCATTACCGCCACCGTCCTCTGTGACCTACAGAATGAAGGTAGCTATTTCCATCACGCCACCACCTCACCTCACTGACCGTGTAATGGAGCGATGCAGGCGCTAGATTGGCTTCCTCGTCTTAAAAACGCCACTCAGCTGCTGCAGCCGCCACCACTGCCTTTGGAAAAGTAGTTTAGCTCGCCGCGCCTGGCCGCTCCGGAGCGTTTGTGTGTTTGCATACATACCACAATCATTAGAGGGGGAGGCATCATTTGATGGGGTCATCAGCAGACGGATGTTTCCTGATGGAAGAGCTACTAGTTCATCAGGCGCCGTGATTGGTCTAATGCGAGTGAAGGTGTTACAGGGTCACACTGAGCAGGTGTGTGTTTATAAAGGCAGTGGGAAGCTTTAAAACTAACATGGAAATGTAAATATGAGTTGCCAACTCAACTCCTGTCATGTGACAACGGAAAATTGATAGGATTGTTTTCCAAGCAGAAGGTTGTGGGTCATAACACCTACATCTTCATACTCAGGCCCCTACGTAACAAGTCCCAAGCATTGAAATAGTTCAACCAGATTCCTGTTGTGTTGTTTAAAAAGTATGCACTTAATATGTAACTTTAGTTGTTGTGTGGAGAGGCACAAAGTATTGGAGCAGACCAAGAGTTTACCCTCTAATGATCATCACCAAAACAAGTGATGTTGAATCTTGGTCTGGAAAAGTTGTGCTCAAAAGGACATTTTTGAAACTGAGTTTCCTTTTAAAGGCACACGTGTCAAACGCAAAGCCCGCAGGATAAGTGTGGCGTGGCCAGCATACTGGTGTGGCCTTCAACTTCAAAAGTATTTTCCTTATAGTAATAATGCTAATGTTGAAGTTGCTGAATTTCTTAACCAGATAATTAGAATTTTCGTATTTTCACGACCCCAAGGCGCATCGTACTAAAAGGCGCAGTCTCAGTTATGTGTGTCTTTGTTATATTTAACACACGATCAGGACACAGGTTTTATTTACAATCCACACCCACACTTCCCCCTTTAAAGTTCTCATGGTGTCTTCTACTACGTCCGCCTTACAACACACAAGCATACAAGTGTGCGTATTTGAAAATAGAGCTCGAGCAAAACAACGCCCACACTCCCCATTTAACGTTCTCAAGGTGTTCTCTACTGCCTTACGACAACAACACAGACAGGGGGTACTGCACTATAGGGCGCGCCGAACATTTTGAAAAAAAATCTAAGACTTTTATGTGCGTCTAATGGTCGTGAAAATACGGTTTGAGCAATAGAATTTAAAAGCAATAAACAATATTTTTAACTTGAATAAATAATTATGACTAATTGCAAAAACTTTATTTCTCTGTAATAATAGATTTCAACAGTTTTCCAGGTACAACAGGCCATTCAAGAGGGAACAGTCTTGCTAATGTGGCCCTGAGGCTAAAAGTGTGAATTTGACACACTTGAATTTAAAGACTTAAATTAGGCCACATGGTGGCTTAAATTCACAGAACATTTGCATGCGACGTTTGTATTGCAATGAACTACTGAGTGTAAATGCTAAAAATGTCACGTTGTGTCCCCTGAGCAATTCTGCAAGAATGACTATTGCTCCCCCTACGGCCGGAATAATCATCATAGGGTAGAAGATGAAGGAACGAACAAACAAAACGAATGAATGAATCAAGGAAGGTCAGCAGTGGTATCCTCTGTATTTGTAGCCATAGCACGTACCAGGAACTGGTCTCACATGTAACTCTGCTTTTGGTTTAATGTCAGTTACATCTGGCTTCATCTCCCCAGAGTAACCCTTAACAAGATAACTGAGATTTAAGGAGAATAAATTACCAAACTACACATGCAACCCGGGCCCAATTAACAGGTCAGATTTGTCAATCACATACTGTTACTCATAGGCAAAACCTATCCTGCGCTGTCATTTTGGTAAAAAACAGGTCATGTCACAATATCTCAGAAATTGAATTAATTCAATTGAAATTATGGCATAGTTATGGGGTATTTAATATAAACTCTACTCAGGGTGTTCCTAGAAAACCAAAACAGATGGGTGAATTCAGCACTGTGAGATATCCAGAGTTATTGAAAAGGTATCTCTGGACAGAAGTGTGGCTCGACTGCAATGTTTGACTGATAAACAAGCGACCAAAAAGAATTATGTCTCCCAGAGAGAGAACAATTGAGAACCACTGCTGTGAACCATGTAGGGAGTAGCCTTGTTTTTGCAAAAAACTTATTCTGACAGTTATTTTTGTAACCAAGCAGGTGGTTGACTGATCAGTCCTTTCATCTACATCCAGGGCCTTACTTTTGGATCCAGATGGACTCATTTTCTATGTATTTATGTAGTTCTGTAATGCAAGAGATGAGACCTCCTATGAGACTAGAGGACAAAACATTTTTTTCATGGCTAGGTAACAAAGAAGACACTTCAGCTTGTCTTTCTCTGTCTCATGAGATCTGGAAATTCTTTGGGGAAGACGACCAGCCTCCAACTGGCTAGTGTTGGCCTTGTTCAAGATATTTTTTTTTAAAGCCCTGCACATATTACTAGGTGGACTAAAAAGGAGGATCTGCTCCATCTCTCTCAGCAGGCATTTCTGCCCAAGTCTTTGCCCCTGTTTCTATGTCCGTTTCTATGTCCGATATTCTTTTGAGCGCAGGGTCATAGTGGTGAACGCCCTTAACGCAAGGTTAATGTCTTTTTTGTGGTTCTCTGATCAAATCAAGAGCGTGGAATCAAATGGAATAGAAAGTGTTTGGCTGCTTAAAGCACGTGCTGTGGACACAAACAGAGGTTGAGGAGGTTAAAGATGAGTGTGCAGACCCATGGGGAGGTGGGTTGGTCTCCTAAAATATTTTCATAGCTTTCTTGAGCCCTTTATGGTGATGAAGCACACCCTGATACAGATTAATCTTGATATATGATATGTCTGGAATAAATAATCTTTCTATCTATCTATCTATTTGTCTGTGTCTGTCTGTCTGTCCATCCATCAATGTATCCATTCACTGCATGGACATAGACTACGTATTATTCCTTTTATACAAATCTACCTTTGCTCTCTGTAGATTTCCTCCTGTGTTTCTCGTGGCAAAGACCATATTTAATTACACTTCCTGTCACTCAAAGCTCTCTCCGAGCAACCACTTCCTTTCTTATGCAGTCTCGTCCACAGCAGGGGCTGCGAGCCGTCCTGCGTGGCCGATAAAAACCCAGAGGACCCTGCAGGAGCTGTGTGATTACATGGTGCTGTGCTCTTTCTCTGAGGTTAATGGCTGCAAAGAACAGAGCAAGACAACTCGACTTTCCACAGGCTTTCGAGCGGCTGTGATTCATGTACATGTGTTGAGCTAAGCTGCATGTGTGGGTGTTTTATTGGTTGAGGGTGGGCTCTGTGCTGTGGCTCTTAAAGTGGACACTGGTCCCACTCACCTACAAGACAAGTGTCTGTCTGCAATGGTTTCACACTGGTTACTTTTATCAGGGTCTGTTTATTTCATCTTCTTGCAATGTGTCATGTCCAAAAATGTAAAAGAGAAGAGTGGAGTTAGTTGTGTCTTTACATTTTTGCATTCAGTAGATGTCATAGTTGTGGGTTTACATTATCATGCTTGTGGTTCTTCCAGGAATCAAACCCAGGACTCTCTGTTTTCCGCCTACAACTTAGAAATGTTTGTAAACTGAAGATGATTGGTAACTGTTTGGTCAAAAAGATTGGGTAAAACATACGGCCGTAGGGGGCGCTCCCAACAATGTCAGTCCTGATTATTATTTTCATTAGAATTAAAAAGGTGCATCCTTCTCATGGTTTGGTTTTCCTTTGTTGTCAATATTTAAAAAAAAAAAGTTTTTCCTTTAAACACTTTTGTGAGAAAGCTCTGAGGTAATTTGATACCAGCAACATAATCAAAGGTGAAAAGGTTCCACAAGAGCAGCTGAGGCTGCAGGTTTTTTGTTCCAACTTATCCAGAACACACTGGTTGACCAGTCAGGTATCTGAAGACACAAGTTCAGTAAAAGCCAGGTCAGATGTGCTGCTGGTTTGGGCAGCCCTTTGTGAATCCAGTTTGACACCATTGCTCTAGATTGTTGTTGGATGTAAACACGCGCGCGTATTCTGAGAAGAGCACACAAACAACGTTTCACACGTAAAAATACGTCTGTGAATTCTTCCAAATACGTTTGTGAATTGTGGTATGCGCATGCAAATCGTGCTTTTAATTTGTGAAACGACGAGCACGCTAATTTGTATTTTTGAGACTCGTCTTATGCCGACCAGATTTGTGAGCGTAATTTTGCTACATCTCTCCGTCACCAGCCAATCAGAAGTTTCTCTCGTTTGCAGCCAATCGCACGGCGGTGTCCCCACGAGGGTCCGTCTGAGACGTCACTAAACTGCGTCCAAGAACCAAGTTTACATCCTACAAAAATGGCGTCTGGAAGCGGCAATGGCGAGCGTTTGAGTGTAAGTATGTAAGCACGTTATCACATGATACTTACACTTGAATGCTCGCCATTACTCTAGGACGTAAACTTGGTTCTTGGACGCAGAGGTTAAAGATTGCTGAGCAGCGGGAAAAGAAGGCAGCTGTTTGATTTCAATTGTGAACAAGACATTGACCTTAATGGGGGTTAGCTGTCACTGTCAAGAATTCCCCATCAAGCTTAATGGACAGTAGTAGTCTGTCAAAAACAAT
Organism: Paraplagusia blochii; assembly: GCA_016785265.1. Taxonomy (NCBI): domain Eukaryota; kingdom Metazoa; phylum Chordata; class Actinopteri; order Pleuronectiformes; family Cynoglossidae; genus Paraplagusia; species Paraplagusia blochii. Next base: position 60,310 of record JAFBJS010000758.1, read on the forward strand.
GTTCATGCACTTATTGTGACTTTTATTCAATTTCATTCTCTTATCCTTTGGGGCTTCTCCATTACTGCCACCCAAATCACACTGCAACCTTGCACCTGGTGGACTTGAACCTGAAGTCTTGCAGACCCAAGTCCGCATCCTAATCAGCACCTCAACATTTGAAATTGTTTCATAATATATATTTTTAATTTTGGCAATGTTGACATAACGACTTAGACCAGGTGTGGATTGGATTTATAACTCGTTTCCTTTTGCATCACCTCTGACTATTACGCATATGGCATTGAAAGAGAACAATTATGTATGACAGGCTGTATATGCAACAAAAAGCTCTTAACCACTTTGAACCGGCAGTCGCCATGGTAACGGCTGACAACTAAGTCAAACCCTGACGCGCTCTTGTGTTGCTACTTGAGAAGTTTAAGTTCAGTACTTAATGGCATCCATCAAACTCAAGTGTGCTTTTTATCACCTTTTTCTGACCTTTTAACTCTCTACCAATCAACCAATTATTAATCAATCAATCGATCAATCATGTTATTTTGATTCAGATGTGAAGTTCAACACTCCAGCAGTTCATTTCAGTGATTATACCCTCCTCATACCTAATATAATTAGTTCCAGACCAATCTTTCAGTGACACTCTCATAATAACAAGGTCTTATTGGCACTGGCGCTTACCTGCAGAGGGCGTCTGAACGACAAATTTGCCGCAGTTCAAGGCAGGAGGGTTTGTGCCTCTCCTGGTGAGAGCAGGACGGGACGATTGTCCGACGGCGCCGCTCGGCACATGCCTGGTCAGGGCACGAGCAAAACAGCAAGGGGTAACTCAGCTCCCAGGGAACTCGCTCGAAAAACTGCCTCAGAGCCTAAAAAGAAACCAAAAAAAAATAAAGTTAGGGAGATATAAAAATAGGTTTGACACAAAATTGTATAAAATAAAAAGTTCTATGCATAATGGTGCTGGATCTAAAACAAAATACTGCAATACTATTTTTTTGTGTATTTATTTAGTGGGTCACATGACTTTATGAGTAAACACCCATGTAAAGATTAAACAAGATATTTTTTTTTTTTGTTCTCACCTTCTGACACCTTTTTCTACTACAAGGCTCCTGATTGGGCAGCGACAGCTGTGGGGGCGTGGCTTTGCTGCAGATAGAGGTGTATGCAGATTTCAGTCGTTTGCACGTCTCGTTAAGGTTGCATGCCTTTGCTGCGTCCAGACAGGGATTGCAGGGTTTTCCCGCTTCGGAGCAGGAGCTCATCTTCAACAAGGACGAGTCTGAAAATAAATATAATAAATAAGATTTGCAGTCATGAGCAGATCTGAAAAACTGATGATCAAACTATTAAAGCACTTGTCCAGAAAGCCTTTCTCAACATTTTCGTAACAAGGTAAAAACCTGGAACAGAAACATATACACATTTCTGTCGAATAAAATAATTTTTTATTGCATTTAATCCAGGGACACATTAGCTCCAAGCTCAAGAATTTTCCAAACTATGGCCTGCAGACCAAAAGCGCATCATAAGATTTTTTCTTCTGGTCTCAGGATTGGTCTGGTTCCATCCAGCATGGTATTTTTGGTCATGGAGGCAGTAGTCTCTATAACCAACACCCAAATCTCACTGCACCATACCAGTCTTGAACATTCCTCCAGGTGGAAGGAGCCAACAAATAAAACTGGGATAAGATCTTGCACAGGAGAGAAGCATTTTTAATTGCCCCAACACAAGCCTGCAGCTCTCTAAAACAGGGCCATGACACACTTTGGAGTTGTGACCCACCTGTTGAAAATCACTCGTCTAAAGTATTTACGAAATAAAAACTGTCTAAACCTGTTTTGGCCAATTCAACTGTTCTATTCAAAAGTTTGGGCACAATTAACTAATAATCCTCATTAATAAAAACCACAAAATGACAAATTTAAAAAATAAATGTAATGATTTTCTCTGGTGAATGAGGTGCAGAGGAAGGACTGTGAGCCTTTAGGATAAAATGCAGTTTAATTAAGCAGAAGGTCCTTAAACTAAATTATAAATAACAATAAATACCTTTCTGTTGAGCCTGTAATTCCAAGATAAAGTTTTAAAGTTTTTTTTTTTGTAGTTGAACAGTGACCCTTTGACAGTGTGAGTACAGACTCGCACGAGTGTGGAAAAAAATGAGATGTGACCTCAACGTGTTGAAATTGCTGAACACAGTTTTGTTACAAGGCCTGAAACATTAAGTTCGCCATGAAGGAGGGGTAAAAAAAAAAAAAACAACCCTGAGCTGCAGTGATGTCAGGGTCAGGTTCACTGAATGTGAGAGATGGAGCGAGGTGACAGAAAAAAATCACTGCTGTGAACTGTCAACGCCTCCATCTGTGGCGTCAGCTCTAATTAAAACACTCACTGTGAGTGTGTGTCGGAGCAGCTGTAAGGTCGACTGCAAAAGAAACAACACAGTGGGGCTACAGTCTGACACTGCACCAACTCTGTACATGTAAAATATTTAAACCTGTACTTTTTCGGTGACACAGTTGGAGTGAGTCTTTCAAGACTTTTCCAGTGGAGGAAAAAACTGACCTAGAATCAGTCAAGGAGGGAGACATACACTCTCAGCAAAAACCTGAGGGTCAAAAGTAGTGCGAGAAAAAGAACAGAATTTTTTTATATAAGAAATCCAGGTAAATATTTGTCACTCCTCGATCTTCATCAACTTATCCGTTATCAGGTCTCAGGGGCAGCAGTCTCCAGCACTGCTTGCAAAGCCGGACCACTTCCATATATCTGTGGTAATTAGTCATTTGGGCCGCACATTTATGGGACGGGCCACAAACCTGTGAGGTCTTAAAATTTAATTATTTTAAACCTGGTGGTAGTAGTTTTAAGCTGACATATTTTACACCACCCAAATAATGATGGCCCATACCATCCGTAGGGCCATCCCAGACTGGTCCCAGACCAGTGAATGTTGCATGGTTCGCTGTTAACAGCCAAGACCCAAGTTTGCATCCTTCCTCTCATATCCAACATAAAGATTGGGAGTATGGACTTCAGGTCAATCGTGGGTGTTTCTCAGATATGTTTAGGCTTTCGGACAAGCGTCAACAAGCGTCCATCTCACCCTGTTCTCCAACTACCTCCATCTCCTCCCTCACCGCATCCATAAATCTCCTCTTTGGCCTTCTCTTCGTCTCGTACCTGATATCTCTATGTCTAGCATTCTTCTCCCAATATAACCACTGTCCCTCCTCTGAACATGTCCAAACCATCTTAATCTAGCTTCTCTAGCTTTTTCTCCAAACCTTCATGTCTGTGTTGTCCCACTGATTACCTCTTCCCTGATCCTGTCTATCCTTGTCACCCCCAAAGAGACTCTCAGCATCTTTAACTCTGCCAGCTCCAGTTCTGCCTCTTGTCTTCTACTTATTCCTAGTGTCTCTAGTCCATACATCATGGCTGGTCTCACAACTGTCCTGTAAACCTTTCCCTTCACCTTAGCTGACTCTCATCTATCACAAATCACTCCTTTCTCCAGTTGTTCCATGTGCCTGTACTCTATTCTTCTCCTCTCTTCCACAGTCTCTGTACTTCTCCACCTTCTCCACCTCTGCTCCTTGTAATCTCACCATTCCACTGTTACCTTTTTCGTTCACACACATGTACTCGGTCTTGCTACGACCGACCTTTATTCCTCTTCACTCCAGTCCAAACCTCCACCTCTCTAGGTTCTCTTCCAGCTGTTGCCTGCTCTCACTGAAGATCACAATATCATCTGCAAACATCATTGTCCATGGAGACTCCTGTCTGACCTCATCTGTCAATCTGTCCATCACCAGAGCAAACAAAAAGGGGATCAGGGCAGTCCCACCTCCACCTTAAAGTCCTTTGTCCTTCCAACAGCACACCTCACCACCGTTGTGGTGTTCTCATATATATCCTGCACCAATTGAACATACTTCTCAGCCACTCCTAACTTCCTCATACAAAACCACAGTTCCCCCCTTGGCACCCTGACATAGGCCTTTTCTACATCTACAAAAACACAATGCAGCTCCTTCTGACTCTCTGCGTACTTCTCCTTTAACATCCTCAAGGCAAATATTGCATCTGTGGTACTCTTTCTTGGCACAAAACCAAATCTCTACCTCTTTCCTCAACCTAGCCTTTCCCCATTCCTTATGGTATTTTGCGTGCATTATCATAATGTTCTGAATTGCCCCATGGGGATAAATAAAGTTTTTGGAATTTTGAATCTTGAATCTGTTCTGTTGTTTTGGTGATAAAAGCTTTTTGGCTCAAAACTTAAAATGCGATTTTGTGCTGAAAAAAAAGAATATGGTGCTCCAACAGCTTTGTCAACACCGTGTAGTCAGACGGTGTGCTGTACTCGGTGAAAAGTAAGAGAAAAAAAAGAGTTCCTCTTGTCCTCTCATACAGGAGTGGGAACAGCACAACACACAAATACAAACGCGCAACATACTCAGCACATAATCACACACAAGTTTGTTGTTTATAACATATTGGACCTGGATGGAATAAATACATGTAGTGTTTTGATCTCTCACAGGCTAAAATGCAGCTATGGAAACAACACACCACACAAATCAGCTCCAACAGAACAAGTGATCAAATAAATACCTCGTTCCACAGCCAGCAGTGACTCTCCATTCTTTTAATGCCTTATTGATGAATTACAATAATAGTTACTTGTATTACATTATTATAATTATTTTATCCAAAATATTCAAATGATTAAAGGTAAAATAATAATTAATTCACACTTTCAAAAGATTTAAGAATCTATTCCGTCTTTCTCTGCTTGAGTGGTTGTCATCTATACGTCACCAGAAATTTGTCATCTATATTGGACTATTGATCATTAAGTAGTATAATGATTACTCTTTTGTCTATTTTTTCTTCATCAATCCATCCACTATCATCTACATATCTGGGTATGTGAGGTTGTTCCCTGGTCAATGTGCTTGTGTTCTACTCTGGGTCTCCTCCCAGTGGGAGAGGCACTTTACCTCAATCACTTATGAAGCACGGCGCCACCCTGTGGAGAAAGCTGCTTTTGGCCGCTTGAATTTGGGAACTTGTTATTTAAGTGTTTTCAGTTCGTGACAATAAGTCAGGGTAGGAACGTGAACTGAAAAGTAACTAGAGAGCTTTGTCTTTCGGTTCACCTCCTTCTTCATCATAATGGACCGCCTGTCAATCTTTCACATCATCTATTCCGTACTAGACGGCAAAATCCTTAAACTCCTCCACCTAGGGATTTGGGAAAGTTCTTCAATTCACATCATGTTTTCTTCAATGCATGGTCAGTAATCATGTGACATAGGTGGACTATTTATATTGTATTGGTTAATTATTGCTAAAACAATTATATGAAAAACCTCATACATTTTTAAGGGCTGGGCAACGGTTAAAATTTTAATCGCGATTAATCGCCTAGTTTGCCTGATTCATCGCGATTAATGGCACACATTGCCTGATTAATCACAATTAATTGCACATATTACCTGATTAATCAGGATTAATCGCATTGTTTACACAGAATTCAGTAATCAATTTGGAATTAGTGTAAAGTGCACTTTCATTTATATATTAATTTTGCCTTTTGGATGAAAGTGCAGTAACATTTGTTGTGCAAACTTTTTTAACATCTGAACTTGTCGGTGGGTAGGGAAAGTATGCAGACCCCTTCAATGGTGTCACTTTTTCTTTCATGCTGCCATTTGCTAAAATCATAAAGTTCATTTTGATTGTCATTACTGTACACTCAGCACCCAATCTTTACAGAAAAGTACAGAATTGTAGACATTTTTGCTCAGTATTGAGTATAAGCTCCCTTTTTAGCTAGTACAGCCAGAAGTCTTCCTGGGAATGATGCAAAATGTTTTTATTACACCTGGATTTGGGGATTCTCTGCCATTCTTCCCTGCAGATCCTCTCCAGTTTAGTCAGGTCGGATAGTGGATGTTGGTGGACAGCCATTTTCAAGCCTCTCCAGTGATGCTCAATTTGGTTTAGGTCAGGGCTGTGGCAGGGTCAATCAAGAATGTTCACAGAGTTGTTCCAAAACCACTCCTTCATTATTTCAGCTGCATACTTAGGATCATTGCCTTATTGGAAGGTGAACCATCTGAGGCCCTGAGCACTCTGGAAGAGGTTTAACTGTACTAATTGGCCACATTCACCACAAATGGATTAATGTGAGTTAAAATAACTGTCTGTGTGAATAGAATAATGACTTAACGCAATTGTAACACGTTAATTTGCCCAGCCCTAGTATTTTTATATCAGCTGCATATTATTCATGTCAATGCACGATGTGAGGCCACGTCTCTCCGTAATGAATCAACCGCGAATAGACATTCACACCTGTTGAAACTCTGGGATCTGATCGACGCCACAGGCCCGCTGGAGGAGGGACCACAAAAATGTCCTTCATAGGACAAGGGCTTTAGTTAGGGAACTGGACATTCAGTGTTTTGGAAAACGTTATACCTCTCATCTCAGAGGCCTTTTCAGATTAACTGTGATGGCCTTACAGTTGCTTATGGCTCTATTTATCTTCTCCTTTCAACAGTTTAGGTGATTAAAAAAAAGTCCATCTACTCGTCTGGGGTGATCCACACCCTCAGAAGAGAAATCACATTTGTCCTTTTATTGCCTCAGTGTTTGAAGTGATGTACTGGACGAGCAAGGCTCTGGGTTTAAACCCGTATCCTTCAGATTAAGCAAACTGGTTTCAGCCACTTGTCACCAACTCCATGCTATTCTACCCTGTGAAATGGTGATATTATGTAATATTTGTGTAAAAAATGTGGTTTGCAGTCTTGCACAGTATTGAGGAAACCTGTTTGAGCTAAATAAGAAGTAAAAGCTGCCTAGTGTGTCTAAATATTGTCTGATAAAAAATATCCAAACCAAAATGTATAAACCAAGGTTAACCGAGGCGAGAAGTCAGGGTTTGATTGGGAGTTGTGCGGAGGTGTGTGCTGAGATGTCCCACAGAGACACACATCCTTGATGGATCCACCAGGCACATTTTGAGTAAACGCGTGTACAAATTCATATTAAAAGGTTCTTCTCAGCCTGTTTCATGAACAGCTAAAAATGGGAAAATAGCCACAATCAATAATGATTAATTATGACTAATCAGGCAACTTATTCTTGTGGAAAGAGGAATTAAACGACAGTCGTAACATATATTAAACAGTAAGGTGAAGTTGGTTTACTCAACATTTCTGTGTGGCCCTCTATTACCACAAAAATCACCGACTGTGTCCATATCACAGGCATGTAATCTCCTGAAATCCTCAAGTGTCTTGTTGAGAATTTAGCCTCATTTAATGGCTGCTCAAATCCAGTAAATTAGTGATTCCCTTCCCGGTGGATCAGGTGCTGATGCTGCTCCACCACGCCCAGCGGAGTGAGCGAGCAGTGAAGTAGGACAGTCCAACAGAGAGTGAGCTCAGCGTCCATGTCTAAATGAAGTTGTCTCGGTCCCACTGAGGTTTGTCCTGGACTTATTATGCACAACAGAGCACAGGGGAAAAAAAAAAAACACAATGTCTGCTGCGGTTAAGACAAGACACTGCCGCTTGGCACTGGTTCCCAGGCAGGTCTTGAATACAAGTCTCGTAGGAATTTTACTTGATGGCTGCGGATTAATGAATGAGTTTTGTCTCAGCAGATACTGCTCCACCATCTGCCATATACGATATATTAATTTTAAAGAAAGCCAGAATCAGACGTCTTGTGGAGCTGTTTGTTCTTATTCAAAAAAAAGAAAAACATTGCAGGAGATTAATTATCAGTTTAAGTCAGCCAGACAGTGTTAAGACCAGGGATGTGCAAACTGTCCCACAAAGGGCTGCTGGTTTTTGTTCAAACCAACCAGGAGCAAATAGTTTGACCAATCAACTGTCTGATAACTGAGACCAGTTGTCTGTGAAGATTCTCATTCATCCAGGTCATGATATCCAAAAAGGGTTTAGTTGTTAGCAACTGGACTTCTTCTTGGAGTTGAAAGACGTTTCATTCCTCAACTGAGGAACTTCATCAGTTTCTGGAACTGGTCTGAGACCAGTTGATTACACCTGTCAACTCAGGTGAGGTATTGCTTTGTTGGAACAAAAAACTTGCAGCCACAGTGGACCCCAGTGGAAAGGTTTAGACATGCTATTTAAGCTGCTATATTTTTACTTAATATGTGACATTTTTACTCAAATTTAGTTTGGTTTCTGGTGTCTGTATCACTACTTTTTTTTTTTAATTCTAGATTTAGTTTTGCGGTGGAGAATTGTGTAATATGAACAGAATTGTGTATTATGGACAAAGTGTATTGATGCGTAATGTTATTGTGGAATTGTAGAAAGTTTAGTGCCCACCGTATGTGAGACACAACAGACACTGGCACCTGGGTAACAGACACAAGACGCATTCTCAAGAGCGATTAAGACACAACATAAACTGGGGCCTGGATAACAGTAAGAGATCTACCCACGTCAATGTCCAGGTGCAGGAGCACAACATCCTACATTTCAGAGGTCTGACGAATGTCTTGAATGTCTCGCGATATGACTGTCTGAAAATGTCCAATAACTGTATAAGAAGAACACGCCTGTATAAGTTTTGGGATTTGTTGGTGAGACTGCTGATGAGTTGATTCGTGTTGGACCTGCCGTGGTCAGGAACCTTTTGATACAATAAATCCCGCGATACGGAGAAGTGTGTCCTGGTCTGCTTATTTGTAGACAACGCTTTCTACAATAGTTTCTCTACCAGGAATGTTGTTTCAAACTAAGGCATCTGTGTCTTTACCAGTATGGTTGAAGATAACAATTTAGATCACAAATCAATTGCTTCTATGGAGTAAAATATTTAGTAAATCTTTTTTTTTTTAAATAATTTTTTTTGGTGTCAGGAGATATAGGTCAGAAAATAACTGTCCTAGTTCTAAGGGAGAAATTTTATGCCACAGGCTGCTTCAGTCAACCGTTGCGGGCGTGAATGAAAAGTAAAACGCTTCCAGGAATCTAAGCCATGGAATTCCTCAGAATAAAATGACGTACACTTCGTACTATTCGAACAGTCAAGTTTGTCCGAAGGAGAAGTAACCCTTTGTACGTCTTTTTTGTCATCTATACTGTTGAAGAAGGCATTGTTGATCCTAAACTGCTGTGTAAACTACCTTTTCTGTAGAGAACAGCTTCTTTGACTCTTTATCTGGCGCTTATAGTGTGCCTATAGACAGAGTGTTCTTATGTCAGCAGCCTTTGTTGGCCTTCATCTGCAGTGTGGACTGCATTTCCTAGGGGAGTCAGAGAGCCTTTGTTGGCCCTTTTGGAGAATGTAGTGGGTGTTTGTCCTTAGTTGCTGTGCAAGCTGCCTTTTTTCTGAAGGAAGCAGCACATATCATTATTTGTTGGTCCTACTAACCAGCATAGATTGTACTCTTTGAAAGAGAGTTACTTTTTTCAGCCAGATCTTTAGATACAGTTAAGGGTTTGATTTGTCTTGATTGATAAAATATGGAAGACTTATAGTCACAATTTGTCCAACCTGAGTGATTCCTATGCGATCTTCATACAGAATCAAACACACATACACGTGGACAGGAGAAGCTGCTCATTATAAACCATCAGCATCCACCTCATAGCATTAGGACTCCAGTCACACAGAACAACCATTAGAGGAAGCTCCGACTCCAACATCACTGTCTTAGATCAATGTCAGTGGTCTGAAACATCGACACTGACCCTCTTTCAATACACGGCCAGGCTCACATCACCTTACAGCAAATGAGGCGAAGGAGGAGGAGTGGGAGGAGGACAAGGAGGAGGAAGAGGGGAGGAGGAAGAGAAGGTTTAAAAGAGAACAGATATATCTTGAGAGAGAAAGAGAGCAAGTATCCGGGGTAGAAGAGTGGGGCCAATTAGAGGACTGCCCTAGGTTGTCCTGTTATCTCTGTCTAACACACAAAGCTCTGCCCTGGGGTAAACACACGGACACACACACAAAAGCACATGATGTTTTATTAAAGCGATTTGTGGTTCAGTATTCCTTCACTATGGAGTACACCACACATACACACACACACACACACAGACACGCATACAGAATACACAGACAGATGAGACATGAGCTAACAAGGTCAAACGTAGAACTGCAAGAAGGAAGTGGGGCACAAGAGAGGGAGCAGGGAATTAGAGGAGGAAGGTCAGGAAATGGAAAAAAAAAACAGAGGAGACATGAAGAAGAACACACTCACCTGCAGAGACACATAGGCTTGTTGATTTCAAGGCTCTGTACCTCAGAATGCTCAATGGGACATTACCAAAAAAATATATAAAATTTTATCTTCAATTCCCTAAATGAATCCACTCAAAGAGATTATGATCTTCCTCTAGAATATCAGAATTCCGGTGTGGAGTAGAACACAAAAGTATCCGATGCAGCTCTCTGGAGCCAACCTAATCCTGATCAATCCTGATACACACACCAGTGTGAGATGAAGTGTGAATAGTAAACAATGAGTGTTGGAAGCTCCTCTTCCCTCCTCATCAAATACACTTGTAAAACCTGTAATCTTCCCACAAACACAGTGCAAATGAACTAACTTTAATTTTATTATAATCTATAGCCTAAAATATTTTTTACACAATAATCTCATTAAATCTTATCATATGATCTAATATTATTTTATATATTTAATATTTTATGTTTAACAACTGAACAGAGGTGAGAGTTGAATAACTGTTGAATAACGTATAACCCATCTGTCTTGTTCATCTACTTTATGGCTTCTAATAATCTGATGCATATTACTTTAAAATATATGTTTTTAATAATCATATAAGCCTTCCAACCCACAAATGTAAATATAACCTGATGTTTAAAGTTACTGTACTGTAATAAGTTGCTGCCACTAAGTGACAATAAGAATATTCTAATATTCCATCAGGAGCTCCCCCCCCCCCCCCCCCCCCCCCCCCCCCCCGCCCACTAGGGGAACTTGCCCAAATATTTGAGAAGTACCGGCATAAGATACTTAAAAGTTAAATTTTTTTCAAACCTCATTGTATCATATAATCTAATCCATCTATAGGAAGAGACAGAAGTTACAGTATGTGGGTCAGAACGGTGCTATGGTCAGAGCACCTCAGTGGCAACCTGGCAGCTGGTGGATCCGAACCTGAAGCCTCAACTGTGCCTTTGCTGTGTGTTTGTGTGTCTGTATGTGTGTGTATGGGTGTAAGGTGCTTTTGAAGTTTCATTGGTCTCAGCCCTGCCGCTCTGACCACGTTTGTACTCGTGTTGTGTTAACCTGACAGAGCAGAACCCAATTTACTGAGCTGCGAGTCTATTTCACAGATGTTTGACCACACACACACACACACACACACACACACATACGTGTGCAAAACATGCACACACAAAAGGAGTGTGTCAGTGATAGTGTATTGCTGCAGGCCTCTGACATTTAAACACTCCTTGCAATCGTGTGTGAAGCCAACACACAATAGTGTACGAGTGTGTTGTGGTGTGACCAATCGAAGAGCTTGTGATGGAGTGATGGAGTGGGGGAGGATAAGCCGCATGAAGAAATGTACAGAAAAATATATTATTTTTAAAAAACAGAAAACACACAGGCTCAAAGAAAATAACTGCAAAAAAACATAAATCCAGGGTTGAAAAAGTGATGTTCTGTATGCTGTTTGAATGAAGATATATATGAAGATCTGGTCTAATTAACTACTAATTAATGATTAATTAATGACTTTAAACACTGTTTCATGTGTTCCAACTCGTGTCTTCAACATTTTTTTTCATCTTTTCTAACTAGACCTAAGTGTGCTTCCTGGTAAACCGCTAACCTTCTTTGAAATTTAGTCCAGAAGACAAAACCTGTGTGTTAAAACACACAGAGTTTGGTTATCAGCTTTTCTGATCAGATCTTTTGCCTAATGATGATATATATGATGTATAACTTCATAAATCTCTCCCTTGGGCCTTAACCAGCCAACTTGAGGCTCCAGTGCAGCTCACATGATGAGTTCAATAATTCATCTGCTTGTCCGTTGCCGGATACCAGGGGCGGCTGGCGCCACCCAAATCACACTGCACCACATTTTGAGCCTTCTTGTGGGTGGTGTGGGTCAGGATGGTACTATGCTCAGAGCACTTCAGTGGCAACCTAGCAGCTGGTGGATTCAAACCTTAAGCCTTGCGGACACAAGTCTGCTTCCTTAACCACAAGGTCGCCACTGATAAGTTACGAAAAAACAAAACGAAAAAACATTCTACATTGTCTTATGTTTTGTAAGTTATATGTTTACATATATTCATAATTATATACATATTTTTTACATGGAAAAAAGGACAAAATATGGACTTTTTGTTATTTATATCAATATATAAATATAAATATATATAAATATATATATATTCGCATTATATTCGCATATGTACCGGTCAGGGTGGCTTGACTTACTGGCTCGGTTGTAATTTAGCATCTCAAACAGCAAGGTAGAAAAAAAAAGTACAGCAATGAGTACAGTTTGTGGACAATAAATGTTAACTTACCTGTATTTTTGCTGTGTTATCTGCAAAAAAAGTTATTGTTACATAGAACAGAAACTAAAAAAAAAATGATTGAAGGCACTATCCAAGTGTATTTACAGACATTTGCTCAACAGGGTGTGTGATCTATGATCTCTAATGAGTGATTATCTTCAGACGACGTGTCTGACAGGCCTCTAATGTGCTGAGGTTATTATCTGTGACCTTTAACTAATGAGAAATGTCTGACACAGAGGAAGTTTGGAGCGTAAAATAGGGTTTCTGAACAGACCCACATACACTTGAAAACATTGCAGAGTGAGATCAGAGGGCTGTTCATTCTCCTTCCCATGGTACCAAACACAGAGCTGTTAAAATGCAGACGGAAAAAAAACAGGGTTACCTGAGATAATGGATGCATGTCGATTCTCCTCAGAGAAGTGGATGGGCTCGTACGGAGATGTCTCGTAAAACTCTTCTCCTAAAATCAACAGAAAGGAAAAACCAACAGTGAGTGTTTGTGCTAAGAGAGGAAACCTGGATCGTATTTGTGTTCTTGTTCCTTAGACTTACAAATGGGGAATTAAACAATGGAGACAATGAGTCGCCCCTGGATTTAACCCCGCAACCCTTTTTTATTTCTCGCAGGTGTTCACGTAACAAAGAGTCAAGATTCTGAAGTCAATGAGGGCAATTTTGGATCAAAGTGGACCCTCGGTTGTCCTTACATAAGAGTTATGTTGGAGTGGTAGGGTGTGGGACAATGTGCTGTCCAAACAGCCATACTACAATCCCTCTCTTCATCCATCCATTTATGCTTTCATCTGTCAGTCCATCCATCCATCTCTCAGTCCCTCCATCTATCCATTTATCCATCCTTTGATACATCCTTTCAACCATCCATTCATCTATCCATCCTTCCATCCAGCCATTCTCCCTCCATTCCATCCATCCATCCATCCATATTTCCTTTCTTCCATCAACGCAACAATATACAATACCTGCCGTTATAGATCCTCTTTTTTATACATCCGTTCAACCATCCATATATCTATCAATCAACTGTTACAAATATACTTTTATTCATCTATCCATCAATTGTTCAACCATCTGACCATCATCCATCCATTGAACTCTCTATCCATCCATCCATTCAACCGTTCCATCTGTCTATCTATCCATCCCTAGTCATTTCTCACAGTCTGTCCATCCACCCACAGATTTCTACCAAGACACCTTCATGGATTGTGAAGTTAAAATGATCCGATGAGGTCAATATAAATGTATTTATACATCGATTGGCAGAGCTCTAGCTTTTAGAAGTCTTTATTAAGAACTTGTCAACCTCTGATGACTCAAATACAACATCCCTATTACCAAAAAAAGCTTAAGCCAGAAAAATGCTTTCATCAGCATCAGCTGATTCGTCCCATACAACTGAAACTTTTGGAGAATGACGTCAGATCTGAGGGAACCGGCTTTAAACTCACATTCAACCACGGAAAATTCCTCTGCGTCCGAATCAGTTTTGAAAACTCACACGGAGTCGGATCACAGCAGGAGGTCGAGCACTATTTACTAGGGCCTTTACCAGAATAACAAAATAGATCAAAACGCCACAGGAAGTGGCGGGCGCACGCACCTGCTGTTCACAACGTATCAAGAGAAAAAGTTTCAGAAAACTCACTTTAAACGTCAACAGAGATGATATGTATTTTTAGATATGAATTTGAGTGCGAAGAAGAGAAGACGGTGACACAGAACTGTGTCCCAGTGAGGAGGATGAACCAGCAGATTGCTTTTTATTCCGTCTCTTTGGAGTGTTCCAAATGTAGCTCTTATGTGGATTATTTTTATTTCAGTGGTTTTTATCATGAACTGATATCTCCATTACTTGGTGCTGCCTTTTTGTTATAAATTCAATCACCAATTTAATTGGTTATAAAGATGAAATATCACATTTCCTTTTTTGTCATCGTGACATTGTGATTCGTATGTGACCTCTGTATTTAATCCATCACCAAAGTGAACAGTGGGCAGCTTTTGAGCGCCTGTGGAGCCGGTGAGTGGGGACAATGCCATGCTTAGGGCACCTCAGTGGTAACTTGGCGGTATAGGGATTCAAACAGGGGGCCTTGTGGGCAACCAACTGCTATCTCCTTAGGACATATAGCAGGGGTCACTAACTGGCGGACCACGGTCCGTGTCCGGACCCAGGGGTAATCCTGTACGGATCCGGATCTATAAACGGCAGATGAATTTAACGGGATAGTTTTAAGGTGCGCAGCTTTTTTAGTGTTTACGACCAACGCCATTGTAAACACAGGAAAAGCTGCGCCGGTATCAGGAAATAAACTGACCAATCGTGTACAGGTGAAATTATCCCACGTGGTGCTTTTCAGCCAATCAACTCTCGGCATTCTCGCCGGTTAACAGCGGCAGGCAGAGTGAGAGGGAGAGAAACAGCCGCCACAGATGGAGACGTGGAGAGAGAGAGAGTCAAGGGAAGCGGGTTCAGAGAAACTGAAAGAGTTTAATTGTTAATTGTTGATTTGTTATGTGATTATTATTAAAGTGGTTGAGATTGTTCTGACAAGGTGTGTTAAAGAAAATTTATATAAGCTGTTGCTACACCTGATTTCTCTTAAGTTAAGAGCTTTATTTGAAGATGTTAATACTACTACAACATATATATTATATTATATTATATTATAGTATACATAACAATCTGGCAAGTTGGACATGATGTTCCGGACCTTTATTTGAATCATTTTTTTCTGACTGGACCTCTTGGCGTTTTAGTTGAATACCCCTGGCATATAGAGTCATTTCAAAATTAAACTTATCCATTCTTTGATCCTCGTATAGTAACGTAAGCTTAGACCCCGCCCATAAAAACACTGAATCACAGTAGATTGGATCCTTTGGGTGGCCTTATATATGAGAAATCCAAAGACAAGACTGTCCATGGCTCCGAAAGTACTAACAAGTGTGAATAATCATACATATCCTAAATAATCTACAGCTGACCTCAAATAAATTAGGTTTAAAAAAAAAAAATTCTGATATTTGATTAGTTTACCTGTTCAATAATAACAACAAATATTATCTCAGCATACCATATTTGTCATCATCTGTTAATAAAAGCGTTTATTCCAACATGAAACGACAGATGAACTGCCGCACGGCTACGCCACAGTCTGATCACGACTCTGGACGTGACTCCAGCAGAACTAAAGCCTTGCGACGCAGCAACAGCATTTGATCAAAGAGCTTGTTTTCCCTTCTTTCTACCTTCAGCAGGAAATGG
>JAFBJS010000758.1:76479-94623 GCA_016785265.1 Paraplagusia blochii
GATGTGTATAAGAGACAGCTGGTGGACCGCGGTCCGGGTCCAGACCCAGGGGTAATCCTGTACGGACCCGGATCTATAATCTATTTATAAGGCAGACGAATTTAACGGGACAGTTTTTAGGTGCGCAGCTTTTCAGTGTTAAACACTGAAAAAACATAAACACGACCAACGGCATTGTAAACACAGGAAAAGCTGCGCGGGTATCAGGAAATAAACTGACCAATCGTGTACAGGTGAAATTATCCCACGTGGTGATTTTCAGCCAATCAACTCTCGGCATTCTCGCCGGTTAACAGCGGCAGGCAGAGTGAGAAGGAGAGAAACAGCCGCCACAGATGGAGACGTGGAGAGAGAGAGAGAGTCAAGGGAAGCGGGTTCAGAGAAACTGAAAGTGTTTAATTGTTAATTGTTGATTTGTTATGTGATTATTATTAAAGTGGTTGAGATTGTTCTGACAAGGTGTGTTAAAGAAAATTTATATAAGCTGTTGCTACACCTGATAATACTACTACAACATATATATTATATTATAGTATACATAACACTCTGGCAAGTTGGACATGATGTTCCGGACCTTTATTTGAATAATTTTTTTCTGACTGGACCTCTTGGCGTTTTAGTTGAATACCCCTGGCATATAGAGTCATTTCAAAATTAAACTTCAAATATATCCATTCTTTGATCCTCGTATGGTAACTTAAGCTTAGACCCCGCCCATAAAAACACTGAATCACAGTAGATTTGATCCTTATATATGAGAAATCCAAAGACAAGACTGTCCATGGCTCCGAAAGTACCAACAAGTGTGAATAATCATACAAATCCTAAATAATCTACAGCTGACCTCAAATAAATTAGGTTTAAAAAAAAAAAAATTCTGATATTTGATTAGTATATTTGTTCAATAATAACAACAAATATTATCTCAGCATACCATATTTGTCATCATCTGTTAATAAAAGCGTTTATTCCAACATGAAACGATAGATGAACTGCCGCACGGCTACGCCACAGTCTGATCACGACTCTGGACGTGACTCCAGCAGAACTAAAGCCTGGCGACGCAGCAACAGCATTTGATCAAAGAGCTTGTTTTCCCTTCTTTCTACCTTCAGCAGGAAATGGAGGGAAGAGGAGGATTACACTCCCCCTCATCCTGCAGGTAAACACTCAGCACAGAGCAGCTTATTCACGCCACATTCAGAGGCGGCGTGACATTTCCTCTGCCACCTTCAGGAACGCTCGCCTCTGCCTCCCTCCATCCCTCACTCAGTCGCTGCTCCACCACTATCTCCACGCTCACCGTTTCAATTTACTTCATTTCAAGTTCTGTTGTTAATCTCGTCACGTAGCTGATATTTGGGCAAATTCTAAGGTTGTTGTTTGAAGAGGATGGCGGAGTGTTTTCAATCATTGTACCACCGGCACTGTTACTGCCTTCACTTTCCAGACCTGACATCATCCTGTCCTAGAGAGCTTAGACTCACTTTTGGACAGGGAAATAATATTTAATGAAACGCAAACAAATACAGACGACAGGAGTGAACATCTGAGTAGAAGTTACACCATCTCATTGATTCTGGGTGGAGGGAAATGTTGAAACCTTGTCACGGGTAAAAAAAAAAAGAAAAAAAAAGCTGAGTAACAGAAGACAAAGTCTATTTCTGGCCTTTGAGGTATGGCTCATAGATCTGAGTTAAGTGAAGATGAGAGAGAAACTAAAAAAGGCACAGGTATCTGTGTCGGTGGTTACTGGCAGAGGCTGCAGTTTGCCTTTTCAACCTGAGGAGGCGCAGCACAGACTTCTACTTCACCTGCAGATTAGGCATGGACTTGTTCTTGAGGACTGAATAGTAGCTGTCCAACATTTACTCATGCTTTCCATTTTAATTCCAATAACATAAAATCACAATTCTCACAAAATGTAAAACCTAACTTAAAAAAAAAAGATTTTAATGTTTTTATTTCTTTACAATTTTAAATTTTAAATTATTATTTTTTTAGCACTTAAGGAAGAGGAGTTGAACGGTTTCTAATCCACCAGCTGACAGGTTGCAAAAGAGGTGTTCAGATCATAACACTGTCGCAACCCACATACAGTAACTTCCAGGGGACTCACCATCCACAGGAAGGCTGACAGTATGGGGAAGTGCGATTTGAGTGGCAGTAGTGGAGACTACTTGGGGTCCCCTGAGACCAGCTATGGATAAGATGATAAAGGTGAAGGCATGAATGAAGTTTGAATGCACATTCTCTAGTTTAGAGAAATATTTGATTTCTTATCAGAAATGATTGCATTCTTTTAACAAACAAAAACAAGATTTTTTGCAAAGAATTTTATAATTTCTGGTTTCCTGAACCAGTTTGAGTTAGTAAGAGAAAAAGAAAATTCCTGGAACAAGAATTATGGTCTTTCCTTGCTGAAATTAACATATACATATATACATATATGTAATCAAGTTCGCTTCCTCATATATATATATATATGTATATATATATATATACTGTACATATATATATACGAACTTGGGTTTGCAAGGTCCCTGGTTGGAATCCCCCCAGCATGGTAACGTCCCCACACACTGCTGCCTGCCCACTGCTCACTTTGATGATGGGTTAAATGCAGAGGCCAAATTTTGTTATGCGCTGTGGTGTGAATCACAATGACAAAAAAAAAAATGAAATCTTAATATACAATATATATTGTCTTTGTAAGGGGAAGTACATAAACCACAACTCCACAAGGATTCATCATCAGTGCCTTACCTCATTTCTGTGTACTGTTTCATGCATTTTATGTATGTATCTATGTCCAGGCAGTCTATTTAAGATCTTTTTTTTGTTTGTTTGTTTTTTGTTCCACGTTAAGTGCATTACTATTTGCTGCCCCTGTTCGTGTTTTTTGGCCATCGTTGGCTCTTGTTTATAGAGCAGCTGCACACTTGGAAACTTTCTAACACATGGAGTAAGCACACTGAGCCAAAATATTTTTAATGATGGTTTTTTACTTGTTATAAACAGACTGTGTGCATGTTTCAGTTTGAGACAAGATAGTTCCATTCCATGGAAGGAGGTGCACAAACAAAATATTTTTTCCTTTTTTAAGTATTTAAGTAAGTGAGTGTTGAACTTAACCTAGCGGTCACTTGTGGTGGAACAATTCTCTTGGATGGCCTAACCTAATGGCAGCTACAAAGGAGTTGGATCTTCAGTCAAACCTTTTGAAACCACATGCTTTTGAGAAGAGATAAAAATTATTTGAGGACACCACGTTGGAATCACTGGATTCACTATAGGCAATGATGTCACTGACTAATCCACCCTTCCTTTGTTAATAACTGTGCACTGTGCACTGTGAGAGGTGTCCTTTGTTTGGGTTGAGTCTATGGTAGAGGAGGCAAACGTTTCACACTTGGTCTGTGTGGAGGCAATATTCTTTTGTGTTAGTGTTTTCAGTAACCAGACCAACCAAGAATTTCTATGTGGCAAGTGCTGAAAAGTAAAACACACAAAAAAATGGGGAAAAAAAGAAATAACAGGTGAATGTACATGAAAACCTATATATATATGTTAGTGTCCCCTTAATACATAAAAACACGTATGTGAGTGGAAAAACTGTTAAACCATCATACATTAACATCTGCTCTGTGGTCCACACACACACTCACACACACACAGGTGTACATGTAATAATTAACCTTCAGGTGAAACAGCGTTTCCATTAAACGTATGACTGAGCAGAACATCTGCTCACTCCGTGGCTCCATCACCATCACCACCTTCATTAAATATGAAACCATTTTTTTTTATGGATTGCTTTGGTATGGATTTCTCACTCCTCCGTCACCTGCTCACACTTTTATGATGAAAGTTTCCTGTAAATGTGTGGTTTTCAGTGACATCGGCAGGAAGGATGGTTCATCAGGACCACGATATCTACACTGTTGGAGGTTCCAGAGTCAAAACAGAGACTGCCATTCTTACGAACCTGTGTGGAACCTTTGTTCCTGCTATGTTTTATATTACGGTAATTTTTCAACAGCTCTTGTCTGTTGTAAAAACAGTATTACAGCATTAATGATAGTCATTAGACCATCTTACTTTTAACTCTAGTAGTTGCCATGCATGATTCCAACATTTGATACCATTTTCAACATGTTTCCTGAACCAACACCTCTAATTGGAGAAGGAGTTTGAGCATCCACGTAGGTACAGAGGCAGGTACCCTGGCTGCAGATTGGACTCAAGTTTTAGCCCCCACATCTTGGCCCAGCTTCTCTAGGACCCTATGGTCTGCTTTCTCAATCCAGGACTTCACCTGCACCATTTCTACAATGGCTTTTGGGAAGCCGTTGTGTGGATTGCCTTAATTGTTAAATGAAATCGAAACTGGGTGAGGATCCCCTGCACTGTCGATCACCCTGAGGTTTCTTCCTTATTTTTCCTGTCTGTGTTTTTGGGAGTTGTTCATCAGCCGGTGTGAGGGTCCTTAAGGGCAGCGGGCATTTTCCCATTTTCCTGTTTTGGTAAATGTATCTTGTTAATATTATATGATTGTTTGTAAAGTGCCTTGGTACAATGGTTGTTGTGATTTGGCACTTTATACTAATAAAGTTGAAGTTGAATTCTATCTAATTGTGGCAGCAATATGCCGCTTGCACAATCACAGGGTTGATCAGTTCACAGATCACGTCTGGTGTTCTCACACTGTATTCTCATACACAACATGTCTTACTCCTGCAGCCAGAACAGCTTTGGATAAAAGCGTCTGCTACATTCCGAAAGTATAGGAATTTATTGGAATACATAATTACAAGAGACAGGAAGATCAACAATACCATTGTGATCCACTGAGGAGGAGGGGGAAGAAGAAGCAGGTAGTGGGAGATGTATGGATGCTCACAGTTCCTCTCTTAGAGACCAGGATATAATGCTCAGCAAACAAGGAACTCGCTTCCCGGACTATTTGTGTCATTCTGTGAGCAGACACGGGAAAAGAAGTGGCCAGTCTGGTCTGTCAGTTCTAGTTGCACTCGTTTCTCCTCTGTACCTTTGAATGCCCAGGGGGGTTACAGTGTTACCAGTTGTACCATCGTAACAAACTGTAACAACTATAGATAGATAGACTTTTAACTAAAAACACACACCCCAGATGGGACACGCTGGCTTAGGAGGCCAGTGCCTTATCCATTAGGCCACTGGGGCTGTCGGTGAAGGGAAAATCGCACAGATTACACTGGCCGTAAGGGGCAAAGCAAGAAGCCCGTCAAGAGGAGAGGCAAAGGGCCATTGTCTTTGTTTGTTTGTTTGTTTAAAGACAAAATTAAACTAATAAAACCTTTCGCATTTTTAACTGTATTTTTCAATACAGTATAAATCTACTCTCTAGTTGTTCTACAGACAGTTTAAGTAGGTGGTGGATTTTTTTTTTTTTTTTCTTTTTCACAATAGTGGCAGTTGGTGACCTAATGGTCAAGGAAGCGAACTTGGGTTCGCAAGTACCCGGGTTCGAATCCCCCTACTGCCAAGTTACCACTGAGGTGCCGTGGGTATGGTCCCTCACACACTGCACCCTGCTCGCTATGATGATGGGTTAAATGCAGAGGCATGATTTCCAGAAGGATACGCCCTAGGGATTAATATAGTTATAATTTTTTTTTTTTTAGTTTACTTGAGTTACATGATTTCTATTCATAATCAGTGATTAGAACATATCCAAACGTATTTTTGCTCCATCCTTTAGTTATTTTTTATTTGCTGTTTCACTATCCACAAATGCTTGACCTTTAGCTTAGTTATGACAGTCTCCTTGCTCAATTTTTACACTTCAATGCTTTTATTGTGTGACATGTAATAGAAGAGGAATTGAACACGTGGCCACTGCATGATCTGGGAACCCAGCTGGACATTTTCCAGGCTTTTTCAAAGGTTTTGCAAAGTGAACATTTTACAGGGGGCAATAAAAGCCCCGTCATGAGAATGTAAGGGTAAATGGAGAGTTCTCAAGGGCATCTTGCCCAAAGCCCCACTAATTCCAGGCCATGGTATGTGTGTGTGTGTGCGTGTGTGTGTGTGTAAACAGCTGAATTGGAGAATCACAAAATGCAGCACTGCACTCCTCCCTGCTGGTCCATCTCAGCTTTCACTGACTAAGTAAAGGGGACAGAGTCCTCCATCTCCTCCAAATATAATCCTCTGTTTTCCATCACGGCGTCTCCTTTAAGTCTCAATTTATAAACTAATTATGTGTGATGATAAGCCTGTGTTTTGACCTAGCCTTACCCGCCTCTTGCCTGTATCAGTCCTTGCAAACACAAATATGAATGTTATGCTTGATGAGGCCCCTATTGTTAGCAGCTGAAGGCAACTTTTTAAAAGTTAGCAGAGAGGCAAGAGCTGCTGATGCTGGAGAAATATCTTCCTACTACAGGAATTAACACCATCCGTGGGCCACGTGGCAGTTAAGTCTACTGATAAATAGAATTAAACTGTCATTTTTATTAACCTAACATCGTGTTTTCTTAGAGAAACTAAGGCCCCTGAGCTTTGATCTTATTATTATAAAGTTTACAGGACATTTGTGAAGCCAGATTGAAATGGTTTGGACATGTTCAGAGAGGGGACAGTGGAAACATTCGTAGAAGAATGATCCTAGAGATGGAGCTACCAGGTAGGAGATAAAGAGGAGATTGATGAATGCAGTGGGTAAGGATATTGAGGTAGTTGGAGTCAGAGTAGAAGATACAGAAGACAGGGTGGGGGTGTAAGCCACTGAAAAAGGGACAAGGCGAAAGAAGAAGAGGAGGAAGTGTACTATTCATAGTAGTAGTAGTATTAGTAGTAGTAGTAGTAGTAGTAGTATGAATTTTTTTCTTTTCCATTCGGCTTGTCACTTTTTATAATTATGATTATATATTTTTTTTTTCTGCAATGCCCTAATACAGTGGTCCCCAACCACCAGGCCATGGACCGGTGCCGGTCCGTGGGGCAATTGGTACCGGGCCGCAGAGAAATGATGCTCGGCTTAACACAATTTATGTTTTATTTATTATTAGACGCTAAATAGTGTTTTGATAAAGGACCTGATCGCCTTGTGTTTGAGTGTCCAGGAGATGTCCAAAAAATACCACTTTTATGCTGGATGTTTCATTTTCATTAGTGGTATTTATCAGCTACACCTCAAAGACTGGTCCGCGAAAAAATTTCTAGATGTTTGACCGGCCCGTGGTGCAAATAGTGTTGGGGAACACTGCCCTAATATATGAAATCGTTTTAGCCCTAATGCATGATATCTATCTGCTCCTCTCATTTGATAAAGACACATTAAATATTGTTTATTAATGCTGGAAATCTACGGTGTCCAAAACAGACTGATCATAAGAACGTAGTGGTTCATATCCAAGTTTGTCACCAGTGAGAACCTGTTGACCACAGGTTTGATTAGTGTTGCGACATGGAAATATGTAAAAGAGTTTATATTTCATTGTTTTGTAAAAACAAAAATGAGGTTCTAGTGGGAAGAACGTGTTTATTGCATGTATTTTTGTTTTTGTACATTTCCGTTAATTGTACTCGTTTATTGAGGTTAGAGTTCAATGAGCAGCACAGTGAGAACTAAAAGCTACTTGAGTGGCTGTAACCGTAAATGCTTTATGTTAACTCCACACGAACTGAGGGGAAATAAAGTTACTAAAAAGAAGAACAGAGTTGTGTCTTTTTTTGAGAGTGCAACATTAGCTGTCGTTTCTTTGCCTGGTCAATTATTTCTCCAACAGAAAAAAATGTTTTTGACACATTCTGAACTGCTCACCTTCTTTCAGTGACATTTATAGAAATCAATGATTTCTCATTACAGCAAACAAAAGTTCTGATCCTCCACAGCTTTGTCTGGGAATTTAAATACTGACTTAAATATTGACTTCAATACCACAGCGTCATCAAAAAGGCAGCAGCACAGAAACAGCCCTCGTGTCCCCGCAAGCTATCAGACGCTTGGTTTACAGCTTTGGGAAAAACAAGCTGTGTATAATCATAATGTCATAAACTTAGCTGTCAAAATGTATCTAATTTTTTTTTTTTTTTTTTTTTTGCCACAGCATTTCATGCGCATCAGTGACATTTAAAGTCACTCGAAGTAAATTTTGTATAATTTCAGACATTAAGATTATGTTGGAAAATAGCTTCGAAAAAGTGGCGAGCAGTTGCCTCTTCCTCACCCTCTTCCTCCCCCTCATCCTCCCCCTCTACATTCTTCATCTCCTCCTTTTGTCTCCCTCAGCTCCACACTGAGCTGCTGAATGTGCACATATTATAAAGTTGTACAATGAGCGGTCAGCGCTTAAGTAATCGCTCACACTACATTGGTTAATCCTCTCACCTGATAGATTGGGGCACTTGTTATTGACCGCGGCTATTTAACATTCATACTCAGATGTGAGGCTTGGAACCTGGTGTCCGACGAGTGGATATGTAATTATGGAGGGTCTCGGGGTTCAGGCGCTAAATCGCAACTTCAACAGTTACATCCATGTTTAGCGTGAAGTCAAATGAAAGGCTAATTTACAAGGGCGCCTAATGACCGATGTGTTAAGCCTGCATGCTAATGAGCTAGGCGTTTAGCATGAATGTTAATGACCAGCTTGCAGCCTGATTAGTATTGGTCCGCCGAGGAGCTGCAGTATTTACACGCAAACACACTGTGCAGCAGTGCGCTTGAGCACAAGTGTCCAGAGTTGCCACCAAATGGATCATTTATCCTAGAAGGTGATGTTAAAATGAGTGTTTGATGGCTTTTGACATCTGTATTAATCGAATTGTCACTTCCCCATATGTGCTCTATTTCCCCGAGTCAGTGACCATCTTAGGAAACCAAAGTCCAATAATATTAAAATCAACTTTCTCTATACCAGGAGTCTCAAACCTGTGGCCCCTGGAATGATATTTTGTGGCCCCTACCTCAATGTGAAGGTTTAATGTTAGAGCAGTGCTGGAAATGGTCATGTTGGATGCACTCAATGGTAAAATGGTAGACTTTCCTTTTGTTGCGCTATTCACGTTCATCCAATGCCATTTTTTGTCATTCACCGAGACCAGTGTTGATCAACTACCAGGATCATAATGCACAGATTACACATCAGAAAAATACATTTACCATTTCAAGTAAATGTATTTTTCTGACGTGTCATCAGCTAAACTTCAGACCATCACAGTAAATGTAGTTTGACAGGTTGATGTACTGTACTGTACTACAGTATAGCATTATTCACTTCACCAGTAAATGTATGGTTTAATATAAGTCATTATATTTTACAGATTTGCTTTACACATATTTTGGTAAATTTGCTTTCAACAAATTATTTAGTTTTCAAACCCTGGTCAGCTGTTTCTTTATTCTGCTTCTCTGCAGGGTTGTATTACACTGAATTCATCGGGAAAATAACTTTTTGATAGATAGCTGATGCAGCCATTTGGTGAAATGACAGTGGGGACAGTGGCACATAACCTATTTGAGGTTGAGACCCCTGTTCATGTTTGTTTCTTTGAGGCACAGGTTTCAGAATATATGTGTTTGTACCAATATAAAGGTTGGAACAGGAGAAAAACAACTCAACCACTAAATAAAATGAAATTTTATCAACCAATATTCAGAAATAAAATGGCAAACTTGTTTCCCCAAAAATAAAAAAAAAATACAGTGGAGATGTTTGTAGTCATTAAGGGCCCTGAGATCCAGCAGAGCTACATTTAATTTCCATGAAGTGTCTTCAGAGGCTGGGGACAGGCTCCAGCTGCCGAATCAAGTTCCCAAAAACGAAACAACTCCAAAATGAGATTTCACTGACAGGAAATGAAACTGCGCGAGGTCGGAGCTGTGTTTCTAACATATTCAATGTTAATGAAGTCGGCAGCATTGATGTTTCTCAGAGTCCCGCGCGCGCACACACACACACACACAGACACACACACTATCGCTCTCCCCCTCGCTAACTTATATTTAAATTTCATCATGTTTCTGTTTCAAACCGAAGAAACAAGTAGAGGAAGCTGAGACGTACCCCCACATAATGAGCTCTCCAGGGTGTAAACCACTCACTGTACCATGTGGCACACATTCAATGTAAAGTAGGGCTTTTGTTTAAACTCACACGCGCACACGCACACAAACATGTAGTTATTACAGATTAGGGCTAAAATTATTCTGAGTCTCTTCTCAGCTGAGTGTTTCCTCATTAAAGATAAGGACAACAAATCTTTCATCCTTGCGTATCTCCATACCCCAATTCTCCCTCACAGCAGATGCTGTCTTTTTCAGACAACATTTCATCAGCTCACATCAACATAGCATCATCAAACACTGTTAGCGTCAACAACCCTCTGACATCACTAATGACCACATGGTGAGAACAGACGGTCACAACGAAGGGGGCGGGGACACAGAGGCGACATCTGCGACGAAAAACAGACGTATTCCTGAGAGTGATAATCAATTGCAGTTGACAACAGAGAAGGCATTGAAGTATTCAGTTCACTTCAGAGCGCCACCTCCTGGAGAGCATGGGGTTCTCGTGCTGTCTCTGAGAAACTGACCCAGATAATCCATTCATATGGACAGGAACATAAGAAAAGTTACCAATATCGACATTGTCTTACTGACCCCTACTGGCAGATGAAAATGTGTGGGTAGCATTGTCCACCCTGCTGTTTTTCTTGAATTTCTTGTTCATTGTCATGCCTATTACTACTAAAGGAACATTTGTTTGGACAAATATAATGATGAACAAAGACAAAAGGTCATCAGAGTTGATGGTTTGGTGGATAGTAACCAAAATTACTTACATTAATAGCTATGGCAGGTAATGCACCATAAGTGGTACCAGGCAATAAATTAAAAAAAAATGAATAAAAACAGGGGTGGTCTAAGTATAGTTTCCAATGGCTCAGTGGTTAAGGAAGTAAATTTGTGTCCCCAAGGCTCCACGTTCTAATCCACCTGCTGCCAGTTTGCCACATCACTGTCCCAACCCTCACAACGTCCAGTGGACTCACCACCCACAGGAAGACTGACAATATGTAGCAGTGTGATTTGGGTGGAGGTTGTGGAGACCGCTGGCCCTGTGACCAGAATGCGACATCACTTAAATGACTTACAGCTGGCTAACAAATGGCTAACAGCTAGGCTAATCTTCTTGCACTTACTAATGATAAGAAATATCTAATCTAATCAAAAAATAATTATTATCATTTCGCCAGTTTTCACAGAAGGAAAACTTACTAATAACTTTAAAAATCTGGCCTCCTATTTATGTTGTGGTAAAATTCAACAGTTGTTACAAGATGATTCACCTGCTTATGCATCAAAGCGATCATGCATCTTCCATTGCAGCAAGTACACAAGCAAAGCAAATTTAAAAAAAAAAAAGACCAACAGTGGTGATATTGATCTCTCCACTGCAGTATCTAGAAAGCTGAAATGTTCAATATGTTCACCTGATTTTGTTTGAGAGCAATTTTCCTGTGCTTCCTGAGCAGAAGTGCTGTCAGGCGCAGGCTAGCACACATGCACACTTTTGTGTACACACACTGACAGTAAATAGAGTAATGATGGCTCTTGTGGAACAAGGTTTAATGAACCATCAAATACAAACATGGCCGTGCAGTGGGGAGAAGACGCCCCAGTGATGGATCTCACTGTACAAATGAGAGTGTGAGAAAACATAAATCACAGCAGGTGTGTTATGTATACTTGGAAATATGTATGCTTTGCTAGTGATATGGTTAGGCTTGGATAAGACTGTGATTATCTATCTGTCTATCCGTCTATCCATTAGCCTGTCTGTCTGTTTCTTGTCTGTCTGAATACGCCATTGTATCTTTTTCTCCTTTTGGCTTTCCTAACCCTTTTTTTATTAAGGGTTGCCACATCGAGTTAGCAATTTCCATCTCCTCCTGTCCTCTGTATCCTCAACTCTGACTCCAACTGCTGACGTGTTTTCTCTCACTGCATCCAAAAGAAGAAAAGGAAAAGAAAAAGAACCATAATACTACTACTACTAATAATAATAGCACTCCTCCTCTTCTTCTCCTTTTGTCCGTGTTGTTTTTCAGGGGCCTCCAACTCCACCTGTGCTCTGTATCTTCTACTCTGACTTCAACTACCTCCATGTCCTCCATCACTGCATCTATCAATCACCCCTTTGTCTCCTACCTGGTAACGCCATCTCTAGGATCATTCTTCTACCAATGTATCCACTGTCTCTCCTCTGAACATGTCCAAATCATCTCAATCTGGCTTCTCCACCTTTTTCTCCGAACCTTTCTGTCTGTGTTGTCCCTCTAATCACCTCACACCTGATCCCGTTCATCTCATCCACCTCTAAAGAGAACTTCAACATCTTCAACTCAGTTGAATATATCATCGTGTGCTGTCCTCATATGAGATTTTCAGTGTAGGTTAGAGCCCCCTTAATGCCCATAGGTTGCGGTGATGGGGGTAAATGAAAAAGTCCCTCAAACAACAAATCAAACAAAAGAAACCAAAACCAAACAAAAATACACATTTCCCATGCAAACTTGGATTGTGATACTTTAGATTTATTTTCTTTGATGTGTTTTTGGTGGCTCAATCTGGGTTGGCCTAATAATCATAATAATCATATATCATATATCCATATATTTCTTTTGAACTATATTTCCCCGTTTGGACCCAAATGTGGCCCTCCAAATCATTTTGTGTGGGCCACAGGACCTTTAAGTGTTCACCACACTAAAAAGTTTTGAAGTACTGTAATTTCCGGACTATAAGCCGCAACTTTTATCACACAATTTCAACCCTGCGGCTTATGCAGAGATGCGGCTAATGTATGCATTATTTTTTCTAACTGCTCGAGGAGAAAAGGCAGAAGCGAGAGAGATGGTGTCGAGGAAGACGCATGTCCCAACCGCCAATAAACACCATAGACGAAGAAGAAGTTTAACGTACGGTAACACACTTTGTACATGAATAAAATTAACATAAACTGACCCTCATCATGGAAAATGCAAAAAGAATGCGGCACATGCGGCTTATGGTCAAGTGCGGCTTATAGTCTGGAAATTACGGTACTGTGGAATTATGTAAATAAAAAACTCTTTTTTTTATTACACAGCAATGCACAATATGTGTAACTTCAATAAATAACAACCAATTGCAGAAACATTTATTAATACATAAGTATTTACGTGTAATACATTGATAAAGTCTTCATTTTACAACTGCCCTACAAGGGGAACTATATTGCCGTTGTGGCCCTAAGGTGTACATGAGTTTGACACATCTGGTCCCGTGCATTTGTCTTGTTCTTTTAAAGAAACCAATAATTTACCTTCAGGGATCAATGACGCATTTTCTCTTCTGATTTACATTAATTATGGAAGATTTATTGATGCTGCTGGAGATTTTCTTATATCTTTAGAAAATCAGAAAAAAATCTAATTTCTATCTTATCTTTTGATGAAGGCCAAGAAAGTTTTTATCCCTTTAAAATCTTTTTTAAATAACATAGCAAGTACAAATAGCGTGCTGAAATAGTATATCAAAAAAACAAGGTCACGTGTCCTAACCTTTTAAATTCCAGGTCCAACTGTTATAAAATCATAAACCATAGGTGACAACATGTGTTTTCACACAGACCTAAACTGCTTCAGTTAGAGTTTAGTGTTTTTTTTAAAGATTCCTCAAACACACTGAAACATTTCTTATATAAAGCCAAGCCCAGGGGTTCAGGGATGGTTAGCCGTACAAATTCAGTCCAGAACATTATCAGATGGATTATCTGGTCTCTCTGCGCAGACTCTTGTTTCCTCTGTTTGATCCTCTAACTATTGAATTATTTGCCTTCACCTGTTCTCCCTGATCCTCTTTTAAATCCTCCTCTGCTGCCTTAAATATTCATGCCTGAATGAGACTCGGAGGAGTCTCTGTGAAGGAGAAACTCTTTTATTAATTGCCACATGAAAGAAGAAAAACAGACTCTGTATCTGCGGTTTTAATAAATCAGACGGTAGACAGAGGTTACCCTGACATGAACAGCGCTGCTGCAGTCGCTTTGATATGTCACGTCATACATTCAACCACCGTGAGGCTTCAGAGTTCATTTGCTGTTTTTAATATGTCAGGTTTTAAGTACTGAATACATATCAAAGGTTTTTTTCTGTTTTTTTTTTTTTTTTTTCGTTGAGATTGTTTTCCTCTGGTGCCCTATATACCCCGAGGTTCTACTTGAAAGACGTAGATGCATTTCATCACCACTCTGGAAGACGTAGATTGTTGACATGTGGGTCGTGTGATTTTTTTTTTGAAAGTCTGAGAGGAGTCCCTCCACACCATGGAGGGATATTAGTGAGGTTCAGAGGAGAGTCATGGTGTTCACTATGGAGTCAATGGAAGTGAGTCCTCAATCATGATTACAGTCTGAGATGTTTGGTGGTTTGAAAGCTCCTCCTCTGACAGAGCTCTGTAAGGTGTTCTATCGAGTTGGTCCGGTGAGTTTTGGTAAGGGTGGTTTACTGACTCTGGTCAAGTTGTGTTGTTCTCCACTTTGTTCACTAACAATTTGTTTAGTGGGTGTGGCTCAATGGTGAGAAACTGGTTGAGTCTATGGGGCAGTTGGTGGCCTCGTAGTTAAGAAAGCGGAATTGGGTCGGAAACGGTTTGAATCCTCCTACCGCCAAGACCATGGAGGGATATTAGTGAGGCTCAGAGGAGAGTCATGGTGTTCACTATGGAGTCAATGGAAGTGAGTCCTCAATCATGGTTACAGCCTGAGATGTTTGGTGGTTAGAAAGCTCCTCCTCTGACAGAGCTCTGTAAGGTGTTCTATCGAGTTTGTCCGGTGAGTTTTGGTGAGGGTGGTTTACTGACTCTGGTCAAGTTGTGTTGTTCTCCACTGTGTTTACTAACGATTTGTTTAGTGGGTGTGGCTCAATGGTGAGAAACTGGTTGAGTCTATGGGGCAGTTGGTGGCCTCGTAGTTAAGAAAGCGGAATTGGGTCGGAAACGGCGGAAACGGTTTGAATCCTCCTACCGCCAAGATGCCATTGACGTGCCCTGAGCATGCTCCCCCCACACTACACACCTCCAGAGGGATTCATAATGTTCTAAAAGAATACAAAATTTTATTTAAGAATTAATCGATTTCATCAGAATGTTAACGTTTTGCAAAATTCTGAACCATGGTCAAAGTATGGTCTGTTCCTCAAACCTGTGACTTTATTTAAATTCCCCTACATTGTTGTACTTATTTATAATTATTAATAATTAGTATTTTTTCATGTATTCAATAACAAGCTTTTATTTGTTATTACATCAGTATCACCAACTTTTTCTGTTACTGGGCTTTGGGGCAAGCAGTCTCTGTGACTGCCACCCAAATCTCACTGCACCATCCCAGACCTTCATGAACCTCTATGAACCTCTTATCCCCGTTACCAGATCTCAGGGGCAGCAGTCTCCACCACTGCCACCCAAATCACACTGCTTCATACTTTCAACCCTCTGGAATGTTATGTTGGTGTGGATGGCGTTAGGATCAGAGCACCTCAGTGGCAACCTGGCAGCTGGTAGAATCCAACCTTAACCCAATGATATCTCTATCATGATCACTATATAAAAAGAGCAGTTGCTGTGCCACATGCATTATGTCCATGTCCAGTGAGTTGTGAGTACTCAAAACAAGTGTGTGTGCGCGTGAGTGTGCGTGTTTTGCAACTGAGACATTTTTAGTGGAATGGAAGACAAAGAAGAGAGAGATAGTTAATAAGCTCTGCCCCTGCTCTGAGACCAAAAACTAGGCCAGTCAAGTGTGTATATGCGTGTGTGTTTGTGTATGTGTGGTCGATGCTGACACACACAGGAGCAGCATTGGGACCTGAACCAACCAAGAGCATTAGCCAGGTGTCTGTTGCGGCAGCGCTGCAGAGACAGAATCTTTCGATTGTTCCCGGTAAACATCAGAGCACATTAGGACGACATCAGCCACGACAACAAGGACAACAAGGGGAACACAATAAAGAACATCCTCATCATTATCAAATAATGAAGAACAAAGACACAAACAGATGCTGCTGTTGACAGTCCCCGTGTTTGTTCCATCTATTTACTTCCTGCTGGAGGTTTGTTGGTCTCTTCAGATAGAAAACAAACAGTGGTAATAGATGTTTACCTTCAGCTGATAAATGCCTCCACACCTTTGCTGAGGTGATATTCCATAGACTGGGGATGTCTGGTGTTTGTGTTTTTACTTTACAAAGGTGAATAAATCAGGGGTGTCAAACATATAGCCCTGGGGACAAAACTGGCCCAATTGCATATAGGCTTCATTATCAGGATATTATTTTAATAACAATCAAATCCAATAATCTGATACACTTGTATTTATTTTATATAAAACAAATGTGAATGTTATGTCGTAATTCCATTACGCCAGTCCAGCCCACTTAAAATGTATATCAGGTCACATGTGGCCCATAAACCAAACGCATTGTGACATACCTTGCTTTAATTAAAGCTGGTGTGTCCTAACTAGGGCTGGGCATTGATTCAAATTTTCTAAATCAATTCGATTCAAATCACAAGGGTTCGATTCGATTCAATTCACGATTCGCTTCGGTTTTCGATTCAGTTTTTGTCATATCAATTATAGTTCGGTACCAGCGTTATTCTCGGAAGAATCAAAGCTAAAATTGAAACTTAATCCATTTGCTAATAATTTTTATTTTTTTTTATTTAACATGACTTGATCCAAAATTACAAGGCAGACTCTAGTTTTAGATTTTAGAATTTAGTGCCATGTTGTTTTTACATTTGTTTTACGTGCTAGTGTTAACTCGCACGTAACCACGTAAATACGTAATCACCTGTGGTGCATGAGTCCACGTAATGTTGTTGGGAACAGAAGGAAAAAAAGATCGATTTTTGGGTTTATGAATCGATATCGTCCTATTGACAAAAAAATCGATTAATCATTTTTTTTTAACCCAGCCCTAGTCCTAACCAGGGTGCAGGGCCCATTCAAGGTCCGTGTTGTTTTTCCTGACTTGTCAAATCAACATTGAACTGACTTTTAGATTGACAATGTTATGTTGACATCCTAAAGCTCACAGTACACTGGGAGAGTGCTGTGGAGGAAGAGAAGCCGAGGTACACCAATCTGGCAGCAGATGCCCAGCAACGGGGCTGGCAGGCAAAGGTGCGCCCAGTCTAGGAAGGCTGCAGGGGATTTGTAGGCTACTTAGAGAGTTGGGGTGTGATGGAAGGCCCACAGGCAGGCAGTCAGGCACCCCTCCAGGGCAACTGAAAAGGGGATCCAGAGGGGTCAGACCTGGGCCTGCCGAAGGATGGCATCAGTCAGTTGACCGCCTTGTCTAATAGATTTACTAAGGGATAGCAACACCTAGTTGTACATATGGCAGACCTTCCTTAAGAAGGACCTGAGTCTTCTTCTTTCGGCTTATCCAGTTTTTCATGGGTTGCCACAGCGAATCAACAATTTCCATCTCACCCTGTCCTCCGCATCCTCAACTCCAACTCCAACCACCTCCATGTCCTCCCTCACCGCATCAATAAATCTCCTCTTTGGCCTTCCTCTTCGTCTCTTAGTAATTCTTCCTCTTCGTCTCCATGTCTAGCATTCTTCTCCCAATATAACCACTGTCCCTCCTCTGAACATGTCCAAACCATCTTAATCTGGCTTTTCTAGCTTTTTCTCCAAACCTTCCTGTCAGTGTTGTCCCTACCTGTTAATACCTCATTCCTGATTTTGTCCATCCTTGTCACCCCCAAGGAGAATCTCAGCATCTCTGCCACCTCCAGCTCTGCCTCTTGTCTTCTACCTATTACTAGAGTCTCTAATCCATACATCATGGCTGGTCTCACAACTGTCCAGTAAACTTTTCCCTTCACCTTAGCTGACTCTCTTCTATCCCAAATTACTCTAGAGACCTTTCTCCAGTTGTTCCATCCTGCCTGTACTCTATTCTTCACATCTCTTCCACAGTCTTCACTGCTCTGGACAGTTGAGCCTAAGTAACAAGGACCTGAGTCCTTGAATAAATTGTCTTCATGTCCAGTGGTGGCCTAGTGGTTAAGGAACCCGACTGGGGTCTGGA
>JAFBJS010000758.1:95002-112013 GCA_016785265.1 Paraplagusia blochii
TGTAAATGGTTTTAAATGTTGTTTTTTTTTTATTATTGTATATTTTTACTTTGACACCTTTGTCAGTAGAAAAATCTGAGTAGAAATCACAGATTTCTCCTCCTTTTTCCTTCCTTTCCTTAGTTCAAATTGGGAATCTGTTGCCGAGTCAAAACATGAAAGCAGGGTGAGATAACTTTTCTGACTCCGACATGTCAAGGGCAAGTCCAAACATGTCCAGGCAGTAATAGACACCTGTAGTGTAAAAATACTACAATTTGTCAGAACAAAGTGTCATTGAAAAGCTGTGACCCAAGGGAGAGTAAACTCCATCTCAAACAGGAATTCCAGGCACTAAATAGATGATGAGACGGTGAAATGGTCACTGTCATGTGAAGGTTATGATCAAGGAGAGCCGGCTGCACTCTTTAAACATTAATTTGGCTTGCTGAGTTTAAC
The DNA here is from genome assembly GCA_016785265.1 of Paraplagusia blochii. Lineage (NCBI taxonomy): Eukaryota > Metazoa > Chordata > Actinopteri > Pleuronectiformes > Cynoglossidae > Paraplagusia > Paraplagusia blochii. Next base: position 95,441 of record JAFBJS010000758.1, read on the forward strand.
TATATTTAGATCATTATTGGATCTTTGAGGTTAAAATCTTTGTTTAAAATAATTTCAAAATCTACATACAACTTTTTCTGTTTCTCTTTCCCATTCCTGTTGCTGATTAATGGGGGGCATTACCCTGGCTGAGGGTCTAAGGACAGAGGATGTTACCAACCCTGTGAAGCCCAATGTGACAAATTTGATTTGTAAATGTGGGCTATATAAATAAAATTTGATTGATTTGACATATCTTTGAATTGATATTGCATGATAGGAATTATAACTGGTAAATATCTTGTGTGTCTTTGTTGTCTACTTCAAATTTTGATTCTTATAGCTTTGCAAATTGCATTTTAAAAGCCATTCATTTCCATTCTCATGGCTGCATTCTAACACAGAAGAGGCAGAATAAAGAAAAGGAGATGCTGGTCAACACCAAAGAACCTGCAGAGTGTAAATCTAAGGAGAGCAGTCTATAAATCTACACAGATTGTGAATACAAGGGACCAGAAGAAGTACCTTAGTGCCACAAACAGTTCCAATTTTTAATTTGCACTCCAGAGATTTCACATAGTGTTTGTGAAAAAAAAGTTGAAACTGGAAGGACTGTAAACTTTCCCACCACAATTTCTGTGGTTTCTTCTTTGAGAACGACATGTCTGAGAACCTGAAGGTCTGCACCATTTTCAGGTTAACATCATCATTGTCTCGGTTAAGGGTGCAGTTGCGCAGCCTCATCTAAAAACACTGCACATGTGCGCGGGGCACATAAATAAGCAATGAAGTGATGTGAAATAGATTCCTGCAGTCATGGCCATTTCCTTCACTGACATCACCTGAGGACATTTATCAGATGTCGTCCTCTGGAGACATGGAACACGACTTCAACAGAGCATCCAACAGCAAAAAGATGCTGAGGTGGAGGTTTTGTTCTATATGTTTGACACATATGAGGGAGTGGTTGGTCACATGTTTCCTGGTCTGTCCCTGGGATGTGTGCAGCATGTCAAGATCTTCTTTGTCAAATTTGATGCAAAAGCTTACTTGGGGTTGTGCAGGGGCACTAGGGACCATTATTTTTCTGGACAGAGACTTTTGGGGAGCGGACACTAAAATAAAACTAAATTAATATCACATTTGTCTAACAGTTTATTTTGAAATTCAGTTTTGGACTAGATTTGGCTGTTTGGTTGCCCAGATTCAGTCTATGATGAGTTTTTTTCTCCACGCCATTGTTCTGTGTATTTTTGTGATTCATTTCTTCTTGTCAGGACCTCAACCCAGTTGTTTTGGCCGTGTTGGTTTCTCGGGTCTAGTGCATTTGGTTGTTTTTAATGTTGAATGTGATAAAGGAAGGGACAAAATCGTTGAAAATGTACTAATGTACGACCTTTAACATCTCTTTCAATGGCTTCTTTGTATTAGATAAAGTCATAGAAGAAATATCAGACCATCCTTTTCTTCAGTTTTGTTCATTTTTAATGTCTGGTACCACTAAAGGAATATTACCTGAAGAATACAAAAAAACAGAAGAAAAAAAACAATGCCTAAAAGTACTGTTTTTGTTAATAAATGGCCAAAGCTTTTGATGATTGAACTGAAGTGACTTTGGTTACTTTCTAAAAAACCATGGAAAATGTCAAGATATCAGCTCTGAAATGAAACCCTGATGAAAAATTGTTTTACTTATTATTATATTTGTCCATACAAATGTACCTATAGTGAAACCAGGCGTTAAAATGAACAAGAAATATGAGAAAATAGCACGGCAGCCCACGTATTTTTTTTCCATGTCAGGATGTTTGTATTTTTCTTGTATATGTTATTGATATTGTATATAAAAAGATTACTAAGAAGGAAAAATATAATCATCAGTGAACTCCTTTCATGGAAACCCAAAGTGTTGTGACATTGTGTTCTCCTCTAACAGCCACTGTGATGTCATGTATTTCCCTGTGAGTGGCGCACAGACAGACAGTCAGGAACACAAGATCTTCATTTCTCACTGCTCTGGATTTGAGGTAAAACCAGACAATGACTTCATAAATAGAAACCGTTGCTTAAAATATGTTTCAAGGGATTGTTTTGTTTTGCTATTCTTCCTGCTTTACTGGTTTACTGGGAGGCTGCCCTGTAGGCTTGAGCTTGTAAAGCGATGATTGTCAGTTCAGATCCCGACTCTGCCAGGGCTCCTGTGTGGTGTTAATCACTAGAGTGTTTGATGGATGGGTAAATGGAGGGAGAAGTTTCCCTTTAGGGAGTAGAGAAAATAAAGGAATGTAATTAAAAATTAAATGAATTTAATTAATCCAACTTAGATTGGTTAACTGACAGCACCAATTTATCTTGAACCAGCGCAGAGACTTCAAGACCAGTGTTTAAGTCTGACTGATTGAAAGGCCTGCAGCATCACTGGAGTTAGAAATGGTCTCTGGTCCCCCCATGAAGCAACAACCAGAGAAGCTACCCCAAAGGCCAGGCTACAAAATTATTACAACTGTTTATTTTTATTTTTCAAGAAAACATTTTTACTTAACTTTACCTAACTTTGTTTATATCATCTCAGTTGTCTTAAATACTATTTAGTATAGTATTTTCAGGACTATAACACGCACATAAAAGTCTTAGATTTGCTTCAAAATGTGCAACGTGTCCCATAGTGCAGTGCGCCCTGTGTGTGTTGTTGTAAGGCATTGTTTTGCACCCGCTCTATTTCAAATTGCATGCTTGTGTGTTGTAAGGCGGACGTAGTAGAGGACACCATGAGAACCTTAAAGGGGGAATTGTGGGCATGGATTGTATATAAAACCCGCGCCCTATGATTAGGTGCGCTTTATGTGTGTGTTAAATATAGTAACGGCACATGAAACTGAGACTGTGCCTTTTTGTACGTTGCGCCTTATGGTCGTGAAAACACGGTAACTGCTGGTGCCACCTAGAGGATCATTTCTGTCACTTACCCTCAGTCAAACCCATGTGGATGCTCCAGTAGTTTTGCAGACACTGCAGCTCCTTCTTCATTCCCCTCTTGCAGCGGCAATCATACAGTGGAGAATCCTGCAGCACCTCTAGCGCCCCCTGGCACTCCTTGGATGCCAACATGGTGCTGCGCTCCTTGTCCCCGCCAGATAGGCACTGGCGCATGATCCGATAACGTGAGCTGCACTGACTGTTCTGGTTGCACATTTCCGAAGCTCGGACACAGTCCAGAGGTTCCCGCCAGCTGGGGGCGATGATTTCATTATCACACACACACACATCTGGAGAGGAAGAGAGAGAATGTCAGAGTGTGAGTCAGTTTTTATGTTGAGTTGCCAAAGCTTTATGACTGATTAATTCTGTAAATTAGTAACCTTGTACACATATTGGCTATCACAAACAAATACCAGTATTTAATAAGCCCTGTTCTAATGAGGGTTGCGACAGTGGTGGTCTAGTGGTTAAAGAAGCTCGCAAAGCTTCGGGTTCTAGTCCAGCAGCTACAAGGTTGCCACTGAGGTGCTCTGATCATAGCACTGTTCCAACTCACCGCCCACAGGAAGTTATGTGGGGGTGGCAGTATGGAGCAGTGTGATTTGGGTGGCAGTTGTGGAAACTGCTATATATAGAGACCCTGCAGTTGTGCTACAACATGATGCAGCGCCACAAAAAGTCTGTATTATAATACAACATGTATCCCCCCCATCATCAGAAGATAAACTGACACTTTGAGATTAAAAAATTGATTTTAAAATGAGATTCTAATGTGAATGAATTTTTTTGAACACCTCTAATATATGTAAACTACGAACTAAGGTTTGCTCTGGTTTTCTTCTCATCTCCTTATCGTTGTTCTCACTTTTGAACTAACAGTTTGGCAATAAGTATAAAGGTACAAATGTCAGGCAATTAAATTTGACATTAAACTGAAACGTTTTCTCACCCTAATACATATAATGCCTGTGAGGTGAGAATATGTGCAGAACACAATCGCAGTTTCTACCATCCTCACCTAGGCCTCCCCTTCCCAGTGTTTATTGTGATTTTACCGTTTTATTTCAGCACAGCTGTTTAATGTGGAAATTTTATGTGTTTCACAGGAGCAGTGACCATAAAAACAATATTAGACATTAACCGCTTCCCTAGCAGTTGTTGCTAACAAATATAGCTCATATAAAGGCTGGGAGAAATGCGAGAACAGAAGGCAGTTGTTATTAAGTTATTGCTGCAATCCTCTGAAGTCAACAATGTCGCAGATACACATGAGGTGGGAGACAATAAAAACTCAAGTTTCTTTACATATAAAGAATTCAATTGCTGACTGTATTTTACTTTCAAAGGTTGTCCCTGTGGCCACCTTGAGACTAGACACTCCACAGGCGATTGGTCCATCCTTTTGTTTGACCACGGTCAGACTCTGGTTTAATTCAAGTGATCTCCAGGGCCATCTTAAAATTGAATCCGACCCCCTCTCCCCTGTTGTCTATCGTCTGACCAACCCTCATATGAGTGCTTATCCGACTCTTCTACTTCTCTGACAATTTGGACAGCAACTCTGTCACAAAAACAATTTCAGAACCAAGGACAGCGCCACAGCAGTCTTTGTGGTTACTCCCAGAGCCAACCACCAAAGAGTGTTGGTTAGAAACATCTACATGTTTTGTTTTTTTTTTGTTTTTTTTCATCCGTCTGCTTCAGGAGAGAGATGATACCATTACTTGACCGATTAAGTTAAAGTACTGCAAATCAATGCACTAAGGAGTCTATTGAAATTCCCATTCAGCTCAATAACCTATTTCAGAATGACAGTGATGATTTAAATGACTCTGGGGGGCAACTACACACACCCTGGAGGATAATTCAGAAAAAAAACAATTAGTTGCTTGATACATTTCTTCCTCTTGACTTGTATTTTCAATGGAGGTGATTTCAGCCACAAAATATTCACCCACAGGAGTTACATTTGCTTCACTGTTGGAGGATCTCCCTGAAGTTTAGAGCATTGTTTGAATATAAAAGTCACATTTTGGACAATAATTTACAACAATACAGTCCAATGACATGAAAAAATGAACAATTTAAAACATAGATGACTTTTATTATAATAGGATAACTACTGCTTTTGGTGGCAGTACAGGTCTACTTATGTGTATCTATCTTTCTTTAAATGAAAGTTTAATACTTGAAATGGTCAAGTCAAAGTTTTATTTAAACTTTTAAGGAGAGACAAGCTGTGTCTAATGATGATGAAATGTTGAATTTCTCTATAAGAACTGAGGAGGAGAATGTGATTTTAAAAGAAATGCAAACAACAGTTTAATGTCTTAAAAATCAAAAACTACATGTGCAAGTGGTACCAGTACAAGTGGTACTTCAGTCTCAGGCAGCCTAGGCCCATGTCAGTGCACCACTTGTGCCCTGCTGTGGCGAACAGGTGTCTCACATGTGGGTGAATAGATCATTTCCATCAATTGTCCATCTCCATGACTTGAAGTGTTGCTTTACTTCCAATCAATTCATAACTAAATTCAGCTGATACAGATTTGTCAAACCTGGAGAGGGCATTTCCAACGGTGCACTCTGCAGAAGACGGATTTATATTATTGGTTTTTATTAACAAAAACAAAAAAAATTACTGTGTTTTTTTTCTTCTGTTTGCAAAGGCACAGTAATTTTTTAACCACATAGTGGATTCTCCTGACAGCTCAGAGAGGACCATTCTCCTAATCACATAAACATGTGATCAGGAGAAAAGAAAAGAAATGTGCTTTGGCAGATGGATGGGTGGATGGATGGATGACGATAGAGAGGGGGTTGATGGAGGCTTGGAAAGATGAACGGATGCAAGGATTGGTTCTTGTGTGTTTAGTCATTTGTTCCATCTCCTGGTCTGGTCCAGTGCTCTGTCAGTGTGGGCTCGGTCTGTTCCTTTTCAGATAAAGGTTTAGGTTATGGTCACGGGTCAGGTCCTTGTGTGGTCTTCAGTGTGTGGAGGTCTAGGGTGAGAAGACTCTACTGTGTCTATGAGTGGGTGCGTGTTTGGTCGTTTGCACTCACCTAACACAAACACCACAGTGATGATATTAATCAGGATCATGTCGCGTCCACTTTTAATCCCACACATTATGAACTATAGCCTCTCTCTCTCTCTCTCTCTCTTTTGTTTTCGGTCCGCGTCTCTATCTCTCATTCACTCCCTCTGTCCTGCTCTCTGGACACCGACATGATGATGCTGGACTCCCTGGAGTCCGGACTCCTCGATAGCTCCGCTTCTTGTAGGTGTCAGGCTGAACTCAGAGGCACTGATGCTGGGGAAGTGTCCGCCACATGACTCGCCAAGCCGACGCGCACTCTCCGAGTTTGATCTATGGTTCACAGAGGAAGGTTGAAGGTCCATGAGCGGAGTCGCGGCACAATTTTACCCCGCTGAGTGAAAACTTGACCCGGCAGACGCTGCTCCACTCTCAGCCCGCTCAGCGTCAACTTTCTACCGTCGGGAACCGTGTGAGCGTCCTCCGAGTTAGGTGTAAGTCAAGGAGGAGGTCTCCTTCCCGCTGCTCCTCATCAGCGCGCGCGTGTGAGAAAGAGACACAAGTGTGTGTTTGTGTGTGTGTGTGTGTGTGAGTTGAGCCGACGTCCTCTCGAGCACCCGAACAGCGGCGGCTCCGCGCGTAATGGCGCACGCGTCCCTGATGGTGATGCTCTGATCCACTCCGATGTGCGCGCGCGTCTCCTTCAGAAACTCACTGAGCCAAAACTGAAGGAAATCTCTTCTCCTGCCGCTCCTCCTCCTCTTCCTCCTCCTTAAAATCACACTTTCAGGCACAGTCACAGATAGAGCGCACCAGCACCATAGAAGAACCCCTCTCTCTCTCTTTATCTATCTCTTTCTTGCTCACTCACCCCCTCTCTCTCTGTCGATCTCTCTCTCTCTCTCTCTCTCTCTCTGCCTCTATATCGCCCACCCTTGCTCTCTCTCCCAGGTATCACTCACACGCCAAAAAGCGCAACTACAACAGTTCATCAGACCTGACCTATGACCTATGCCCCGAAAAAAGTCAGCGGGGCCCAACCCCAAAGTATTACAGCCTAAGTTTGTTAATGAACATCATCCCTCGTTATAACATGCTCTGCCTTCTCATTGGATGGGGCGGGCCTGACTGACAAGTGGGCGAAGTGGGCGGGTCCAGTCCCACCCGTGGCCACGCCCATGGACCAAGTTCTTTAACTTCACTTCTTTACGTAACGAACAATTTTCTCCGGGAAAATAAAGGTATTCTGATTCTGAATGTGTTCATCTTTGACCATTTTTTGATTTTTACTCTCATTTTTTTTTTCAACATTTTTACAGCGTAAGGTAGATTGACATCCTTCTTTGCTTTTACTTTAGTCCCGTCCCTCTTTCACATTGCAGTCATTATTGGTATTTTAGCTTCTAAAAATGGAAAAAAAAACAAATGTCTTCTCCTGAACTTTTTACTTCATGCAGTTACAGGGACAGACAACAGGGGCGCTGGTGATGCTGTGGTCCTGTAGAGGCAGGCTGAGGCTGGAGTTTTGTTTCCACGGGATAACATTGCTATATTTGACCAAATGTGGGCTCGTGATAACACACTGTTCCAGGTATCTCACGGTGAATTATAGTTTTTCTCAGTTCCTCATTTCATTTCCTCTTGTTAGTGTGATTTGAATCCATGTCAGTAGAGTACGACGGCCACTCTAAGGCTGGTCTTCCGCTGAGTGAATCACAACTGATTTGTACCAACTCACAATAAAGTTTTGCTTCTAAAATCCAAAACTCTCTGTCTCCATCTCTCTCTGTCTCTACTCCTGTATCTTGCTCACACCAACATTTTGGCTTTTCTATAAAATTTTCCACCTGCTTCATTTTTTTCCCCTTCTTTGACTCTGTTAACCCTCTATGCCTCCAGTTTCGGTCAGTGTAGCTCTGTCTCAGACGTCCTCCTTCTCAACGCCTTTCCGGAAATTTGGAGAATGTATTGGACATATGTAGAATATACAGATTCATTCCCTTTAATCATTAAACATTACCTTTCTACTTATCTGTTACCAGGTCTCAGGGGCTGCAGTCTCCACCACTGCCACCCAAATCACACTGCCCCATAATGTGAGTCTTCCTGTCGGTGTCATTGAAATTTAACATTGAGGTTTTTTTTATTTATTTATTTTAATCAAAATCATTTTTCAATGAAGGTGGAGGAGTTCAGATACTTAGGCTCAACTGTTCAGAGCAGTGGAGACTGTGGAAGAGAGGTGAAGAGTACAGGCAGGATGGAACAACTGGAGAAAGGTCTCTCGAGTGATTTGTGATTGAAGAGAGTCAGCTAAGGTGAAGGGAAAGGTTTGCAGGACAGTTGTGAGACCAGCCATGATGTATAGACTAGAGACACTAGGAATAAGTAGAAGACAAGATGCAGAGTTGGAGGTGGCAGAGTTAAAGATGCTGAGATTCTCTTTGGGGGTGACAAGGATGGACAGGATCAGGAACGAGGTAATCAGGGGGACAACACAGACGGGAAGGTTTGGAGATAAAGCTAGAGAAGCCAGATTTAAGATGGTTTGGACATGTCCAGAGGAGGGACAGTGGTTATATTGGGGGAAGAATGCTACACATGGAGCTACCAGGTAGGAGACGAAGAGGAAGGCCAAAGAGGAGATTTATGGATGCGGTGAGGGAGGACATGGAGGTGGTTGGAGTTGGAGTGGAGGATGCGGAGGACAGGGTAAATGGAAATTGTTGACTCGCTATGGCAACCCCCGAAAAACGGGATAAGCCGAAAGAAAAAGAATCAAAATCATTTTTCATCATCACGTTTCTTATAGTAGAATGACCATTTGTTTATGAGGACATTGGTGACCCTAGTTCAACAACGTACCCCTCCCTCAGTTTCACCCTAGCTTACACCTCTCTTCCTCATTCTCTTTGTTTTCATCTCGTTATATTTAATCTTACTAACAAGATACCCTCCCCAGTATCTTTTCGCCAAACTCTTCGTTTCTTTCTTGAGTCTCTCTCTCTCTCTCTCTCTCTCAAACTTACCGCCTCTTTCTTAGCAGTATTGTCCCTCCTAGCTCTCTCATTCGCTCTCTCTCTTTGATTTGCTTTCCCTCCTTACTTTTCAATTTACTCCCTCTCTCTGTTTATCTGTAGCTGTTTTCCCCTGTTCTCTGTCTGTTTCTTTTTAATCTCTCTCTCTCTCTTTCTCTTCTGTCCTGTTACTGATTCCCAGGAACAAGGTCGTTGTAATTAGTGTGGATTAATGAGGTGGAGTCAGAGGAGACGTCAGTGGAAATGAATCATCAGAGCAGGTCGAAACTGGCTAATCACAACGGACACAGAGATCAATCAATTTATCTATTAAGTTGTTAGCTCTTATAGTCCGGGCTTGGAAAGACACTCGTACCGTGTTGGTAGTCACACACTGTACAGTTACATGAACATCACTTGATCACTGCACTCCAAACAGAGAGCTTTAACTAAAATTAAGTAAAAATCCTCTCACAATCACATACTGCATACTCCAAAAACTCTCAAATGTTCAGGCAATTTGACAGGAGATGCCAGATGAAGCTGAAAAAAAATTCTTAATTGTATAAAAAAAATAAACTGAATATATTTACTGCATATACATATATATATACATATATGTGTGTGTGTGTGTGTGTGTGTGTGACAATTCACTCACATAACGATTCGATTCAGGAACAATTCCTAAAAAATATCAAACAATTGATCCAGTTCGATCCAAATTCGGTCCAGTTCGATTCTTTTTTTAATCTTGAATAAAAATTTGAAACACCACTTTCAACAACACTATATAGCTGCAGTCTTTTTTTTGTTTGTTTTAGTTTTGTTTATTTAAAAGGGGGAAATGGATTTTCATAAACATGTGGTTAAATAAGAAAGAATTAGAGAGAATACATATGCAAACTCTTTTTATACAACTAAGAATTCTTTTTCAGCTTCATCTGGCATCTCCTTTTGAATTGCATGAACATTTGCAAGACTTGATTTTTTTTTACACAATTTGTCAATATGGCCTTGAAAGAAGAATGGTGAATCTCATATCAAGTCAAGATATTTTTACTGATTGACAATTTGTATTTTATCTCCATTAACAAGTATATCAGGATATCAATGCTGTAACCAAATATAAAGGTTACAGCACTCCTGTAACCAGATTGTCACACAAGACATTGCTTTGTAAAATAATGAGCGATAGATTCCGTTATTGCCTTGGACTTTTAGTTACTGTCGCACTGTGGATGGAAAATCTTTTGTATTTTATTCTGTCCGTTGCTCTGACTACTGGTCGTTCCTGCCGTGCCAGCGTCACCGTCATCGTCACCCAGTCATCAGTCCCACTCTGCCGTCTCTCCGGGTAACTGCTAAGGTTTGTTGGACCTCCAGTGTATTTGATTGTCGCTCTACAAAGTCGGCAAATTGGGTTGCTTATATCTATCCTTCTTGAAAAAAATAAATGATGTCGAAACCTTCCATTTTAAATGAGAAACACTGTAAGTTTTGTCTGTGTTGTCTGCCATGTTGCTAAGAACAGAGTAATACCCACTACCTGAACTCCAATCAAATCAGCCCACGTCACAGTTCACACACTCCAACAGACACAACCTGCATAGACATGTGTGAATAGATGTACAGTATGTATGTGTCTACTGGCCACTCTAGTGGGCGGAAGTGGGCATTGTTGCATCAATGTCTAACGTCAATTTGTTGGTGAGGCCATGGAGCAAGAAACCGATCCATGGACAAAAATCCGAGCCATCGGTCGGTTTTACTGCATTCCGTTTGATTGGTGCTTTTTGGAACGGCACACTTGAATCTGGGGTTGTGTATGTCACAGACGAATAACCGTATATATATATATATATATATATATATATATATATATTATGTAACCGGTGTAGCCTCTGTGTTGTGTTGAAACAAAGCAATAAGTAATAGAAAAACTAAAAAAGTAAATTTTAGAAAAACTAAAAGTAATAATGTACATAAAAATAAAAAGCTACAAAAGAGGATGAACATGGCGGGTCTTTCTATATTAAAATACCTCAGCCCACCCTTTCCGTGTGGCCTAATTGGAAAAATGTATCAGTTAATCACAACACAAGATTTCAGGTGGTTTTGGTAGCGTTGACTTTAGGTCAGACTGTGACTAATGTGTTCTGTTGAACAGAGAATCTAATTGTGTTTCAATTAGTGTCTTTATATAAAAATCATTTTGTTTCTTTTTCACTGATAAAACAGGTCAAAAAACAGATTGTCAACAAGATTTGTTTGTGCTTTTTGTAGATTTAGTAATATAGATTTAAAACTTTGATGAGAAAATATGTTTTGTTAATTTTTATTTGCTGTTGAAATGATAAGAATGTCTCTATTGTGGTTGAAGGACTCCAACCCCTGGTCTTGGCTGAGAATATAAAAAAATTCATATAGAATCAAATGATTTAAAAAAAACAAATTTTAAACAAGAGCCTGAATTCTGAGTTCTGCGGCAACATAATATGTTTCAATTGGATTTTTGAAAAATATTAAGATTCAAAGGTGAATGCCTTCTTCAATGATCAGATCTTTCAATATATTTCAATATATGTTCACTAAATACTGTTCTCGAAGGTCACAAATAACAGATATCACCCTCTCTAATTTCCATTTTCTGACACTTTCTGTCATTTTAGATCTGGAAAAGATTTAGGGTGAGGGGGGGGTTAAGTTTTTCTTCAGGTTATACCCTTTGATGTGAGCAGCAGCTCTCAGTGCCTCTATCTGTCGGAGGCACGCCATTTTTAATTAAAGCCAGGCATATTTTAAGGCATCATGGTTCCAGCTGGAAAAAGAACTGTAGCGTTTCTTTAAATCAGCTGCAGGCGCGGCTTTCTCACTCTATCTCTCTCTCCTTCTCACTTTGCTGCAGCTACTGATGCCTCGCCTTCCTCATTACAACTGGCACTCAGCTGGGAGGAACCTAAAGGCAACATGTATCATCTCATCACAGCTTTGCGACCGCAGACCGCGAAGATGGAGGTGACGGAGTCTTGAAGGAAACTCTGGGCTTTGTTCATTTAATTAAGCTGTAACTTGATGTCCTCCGCAGGTGTAATATTCACTCACGCTGCGTCACGCAGGTGAAAATTCAATTAAATGTAAAATTAAATCTCACATCAGGTTAAATCCAATTATAAAGCACGTATTATTTCATTTTTGATGGGGCAGCTTTGAAGTTTGATTTAGTTAAATGACGTTGGTCTTTGTGCTGATTTCTTTCTGTTGAGCGACTTCAGGGAGCGTCGCTTCAAAATGCTCTCAGAATTTCTTCACGGGTTATTATTAATACTCCGTTTAGATCCTCTGGCAGGAGGACAGCATGAATAATAAACATAAAACTATCCAAAGCATAATAAATGAAAAGGGATTGCAAAGTCTTGGACAGTGCTGAGTAATTTGGGTGCAGTCGTGGAGACTGCTGCCCCCTCAACCCAGAAATGTTTATTTGGATAAGAGGATGAAGACAAATGGATGGATGATAAATGGATGGATGGATGGATGGATGGATGCATTACCCGAGCCTGAGGACCTCATCTCTATAGGCCGTTTCATCCCCGTCTGTGATTATCCCCACCACTGTTGTGTCGTCCGCAAACTTCACAATGATGTTCTCTGGGTGGGTGGATCTGCAGTCGTGTGTGTAGAGCTAGTAGAGTAAAGGGCTCAGAACACAGCCTTGTGGGGAGCCGGTTCTGAGCGTTCGAGTGGATGAGAGGTGGGGCCCCAGCTTCACATGTCCGGGTTGGTTGACCAGAAAGTTCCTGATCCAAGAGCAGGTGGAGGGTGGAAGCCCCAGGTTGATCAATTTGGGGATAAGAATGTCCAACAGTATTGTGTTGAAAGCATAGCTGTAGCTGTCTCTTATACACATCTAGATGTGTATAAGAGACAGCATCTACGCAGGATTTAAGCCGCTGTAGATGATCTTGTTCACCAGCCTTAATTGATAAGTATAATTGAGTGTCATCAGCGTAACAGTGGAAGTCAATTGAATGTTTCCTGATGACATCACCCAAAGGGAGCATATAAAGGGTGAACAAGATTGGACCTGTGGCAGTGGTGGCCTGGACTTGGGTCCGCAGGGTCCCCGGTTCGAATCCACTAGCTGCCAGGTTGCCGCTGAGGTGCTCTGAGCATAGCACCGTCCCAACCCACATCACTTCTTGTGGGCTCACCACCCACAGGAAGGCTCACAATATGGTGCAATGTGATTTGGGTGGCGTCAACTGCCCCTGGCGCCACCCCTGCGACCCGGCAACGGACAAGCAGAAGAAGATGAATGAATGAATGAATGAATGGATGAATGATTGGATGGATGGATGGGTGGATGAATGGATGAATAAATCCAGGGATGGATGAATGGATGAATAAATCCAGGGATGGATGAATGGATGAATCAATTATTGGATGGATGGATGGATGAATGATTGGATGGATGGGTGGATGGGTGGATGGATGGGTGGATGGATGGATGGGTCGTCTTCCTCATCCTCTTATCCATGGATGAATGGCTGGATCAATGCATGGATGAACTGATGGATAAATTAATGGATGGGAATGAATGGAGGGATACATTAAAGGATGGATGAATAAATCAATTGGAGGATGGATAGATGCATGGATTGATGGATGCATGGATGAATCGATAAATGGGTTTGTTAATGTATGGATAAATCAATTATTGGATGGATGAATGATTGGATGGCTGGATGGATGATGGATGGATGATGGATGGGTGGATGGATGGATGGATGGATGGGTGGATGGATGGATGGATGGATGATGGATGGATGATGGATGGGTGGATGGATGATGGATGGATGATGGATGAGTGGATGGATGGATGGATGGATGGATGGGTGGATCATCTTCCACATCCTCTTATCCATGGATGAATGGCTGGATCGATGCATGGATGAATTGATGGATAAACTAATGGATGGGAATGAATGGAGGGATACATTAAAGGATGGATGAATAAATCAGTTGGAGGATGGATAGATGCATGGGTTGATGGATGCATGGATGAATCGATAAATGGGTTTGTGAATGTATGGATAAATCAATTGATGGATGGATAAATTGATGAATGGCTATATACCTTATTCCAAAATTGATTCAATTCATTTTTTCCTCATAATTCTACACACATCTCCCCATTTTAGAATTATTTGAAAATGTATTATAAATTTCAAAAATAAAAAATAAAATAAGAAACCGCACATACATACAGTAGGTATTGAGAGCCTTCGCTCAATACTTTGTTTCTTTGCAGCACCTCTCAGGCTCACCACCCATAGGAAGGCTGACAGTATGGAGCAGTGTGATTTGGGTGGCAGTCGTGGAAACTGCTATATATAGAGACACTGCAGTTGTGCCACAACATGATGCATAAACTGACACTTTGTGATTAAACAATTGATTTTAAAATGAGATTTCAATGTGAATGAATTATTTTAACACCTCTAATGTATATAAACTACAAACCTCCTCATCTCCTTTATCATTCTTCTCATGTTTGAACTAACAGTTTTGCAATAACTAGAAAGGTACAAATGTCAGGCAATTAAATTTGACATTAAACTGAAAGATTATGTCACCTTAATAGATATTATGCCTGTCGGGTGAGAATACAGTACATGGATACATTAATGGATGGATAGATGGATGGATGGATGGATGGATGGATGGACTGATGGATGGATGGATAAATAGATGCATTATATCAGTTCAAATTCTGTCCAAAACATGGTGGTTGTTCTGGAGAAAGCTACATTGTGTAATCATTTCTGTCCCAGCTTAAAGGTTACTGGTTTAATCATCGTTTTTTTTCTGCATGGAGGTTGCACGTTCACATTGGATTCGTCACTTTCTTGAAGCGGTTTCTTCTTGTATCTTATATCGTCAGTGCTGATGAGAGATGGGACATCCTCAGAAACCAGATATGTCCAGTTGCCATCCAAGTTTTTGGCTTAAATGACCTGGATCTGGTAATTCTACCTAATTCTGGATTAGGTTGATGCTTATCTCTGGGTTTCTGGCTTGTGGTTTTCATGGAGAGAGAAAAGTAAAGGTTAAATTTTGCTCTCTACAGCTTGCTTGGGAGTGCCTTGGGATTTCCTGGGAAAAGTGGCAGAGAGAAGGGCAGGCTGGGCTTCTCTCGTTGCCCCGGTGACCCAATCTTACACGGCAGCACAAAGTGGACTAATGGCTGAAAGTGTTTTTCTTGAGGACACAACTTGCATATGCTTTTAACTTTACCAGTGGGCTTATCACCTGAAGAAAGGTACAATGTGGTGTAGCGTGATTTGGGTGGCAATGCGGAAGACTAATACCCCCGTGGCCCGGTGATGGATAAGTGGATGAAGATAGATGGATGGATGTTTTTCAACAAATAACCTACATTGATTATAATATGGTATTTGTTGTTAGTAAATTCTTTGTAAGTAAGTGTAAACTTTAGCTGTTCTCAGTAAAGGGCCTCTGTCCCGTGATGTCACTGTTGCATTGTACAAGAGTTTGCCTGGACTGTCAGAATAAAACCACAAAGAAGAAATGGATTAACAGGTTTGTGGGCGATGGTGGTGTGAGGAGGCAGATAAAAGCAGCTTCCTGCCCAGCTTCCTGTTTTATAACACTGTCACAGAAACGCAGCATCACTGTGAGGCTTTCAGCTCCGTTCACTCATTTCTTTTCATTTTATTTCATTTCCAGTCTTCTCCACAGGGAAGCTCAGATAACATTAATTAGGTTCTTTTAGGTTCGCTTTTAACTTTTATTCACACTTCTCTCTTGCCTTTTTTTTTTGTTTCCTCCATTCAGAATAAGACAGAAACCCCTGTCCCCACTCCCATCTTTCTCTATGGCTGTATCTGTTTCCCTAGCTGTAAGGTCCTGATCAAGTCTGGAAACTAGGACTGTAGGACTAGGACACAGACCAGCTATATCTCAATCATGATTAGTTAGTATCTTAACTAATCAATGTCTATAATTGATAATACAGATTATTAAACAATAGTAAATGTGATGGAATTGGAACAGGAAAGTGATCTGTGTTCAGTTCTGAGGGGCAGTGTGTGGAGACAGTGCCATGCACAGTGGTATTGTGGCAGCTGGTGGATTCAAACTTGAAACCCTCCAGAGTCCAGTCTGCTTTCTTAACCACTAGGCCACCACTGCCCATTATGTATATGTGATAATGCCAATACAAACTTAATCTTAAGTTAGCCGTATATTAATTATGATTATTCATGTAAATGAATCATGATTAATCATGAATAATTGTCATCTGGAAAAAAATGTTATTGGATAAAAACCTCTGCTTTCTGCAATGTATTCTTAACTCATCTCAAAGGTAGCCTGTATGTCTTGTAAAAAGTTCCTTTAAAAAAAACTTTATCAAGGCTGTTCATCACCATTCAGTGTTTTCATTCAATAGTAACAATTTTCACTGCATTTCAGTTCACATGGTCAGGCTGCTGGTTTGCTGAACTCATTCACATCACAATGCACTGAAAAGAGAAT
>JAFBJS010000758.1:112316-131755 GCA_016785265.1 Paraplagusia blochii
GTGGTTGGTTGACCCTGCTGCCTTTTCCCTGCAGTGTCCACATTTACCCTATAGATGGTGTAGAGGAGGCATCTTAGCCTTTATGCATTTTTGACTTGTATCTTATATATAAATATATATATATATATATATGAATATAAATATATATATATATATATTACTGTTGGTTGTTCTACACTTTAACTTTCACCAAAGACACCAAAGCACATTCCTTGTACTGTCTCTGCCACATGGCAATAAAGGATTTTTGATTCTGAATCTGATACTGATGTATACAGTATTTGTGTGATATTTGTGTCTAAAAAAAGTTGTGTTATTTTCAGATAGTTATGTCTAATATCTATTAATTATATGTAAATATAAATATACCGATATAATTTACCGATACCGATAGGAACCGATACCGATAGGAACCGATACCGATTTGAACCAATATTGATATAGGCAGCTAATTTCCCCTGAATTAGTGTAGATACCAAACTAAAGAAATTCTATAAATAACTGTGTAACAACATAAACACACTACAAAAGACACATTTATCTTTTACCATTTTGTCTTAAACAGGCCTATGATTCTTGTGTAGCATTTAATGTATGGTAAACAAGAAATGTCTAGTGTTGGACAGAATAACTTTCCAAAAACATTGATTAACATTATAAACCGGGCTCATTCTGTCCTCACAACAATAGGCAAATAAATGGGCACAGATAGAAACAGCTGTAGTATAAGAGTCAAAAGCCCTCTTTAATGATAGAAATGATGATAGAAAAATCATTTCAGCATCGTCACAATGTAAACGACTCTTCTTGTTGATGACATGAGCGACGGTACCGAATGGCATTTCACTGGCAAATATCTGAGAAATACTTATTTCAAATATGAATAGTCCTGAAATAGCCCGGCTACAGAAACTCCAAACGTTTAGTAAAAACAGCGTCTTCAACGGGAGAGAACGGCTGGTTCAGGACAATGAACTCCGTGAAGTTTGTCTGATTTTGTTTGCTCTTCTCTGTTCTTTACTGTATTTAACTTTTTGAGTCTTTGAGAGAAGAGGCAACCGCTGCTGCTGCTTCGCTGTTGTCGTTTCACCATTCCCTGCCGAGTCCAATCCGTGTTGTTTTTTGAGTGTTAAAATCTTATCCCCCACCCTCAAATGACTGATTTCTTGCAGTCATTAAGAATTACAGTCTTCTAATCACAAAGAAATCCAGATCACGGACATTTACTGTAGCATTGCTCATTCTAGCTTTTTAAATGACATCATTAACGCGTGTCGGTCAAAGTGTCAGTAGTGCTGACCAACTTCCCCATGAGGAAGCCCAGCGTATTTGCCGAGACCGTGGGAAAACCGATACCGTTATGATTCAATATTAAAAATCGATGTGTCCGATATATCGGTGGACCGATATATCGAACACCCCTAATATACATCAGTATGGACACTTTCCAACACCCCACTAAAAAGTACTCTTCTTTTAAGCAATGGAATCTACATCTCAAACATCACTTTGGCAGCGTTAATAAACCCAGTACTGTTATTTTCAAAACATCTGAGGTGATGCTGGAATAAACTCTAAATGTTATCTTGGATATTGTGACTAAAACACATCTTATCTTCAAACATAGCAGTGAGGTTTGGTTTGAGTGTTAAAAATGCTCGGTGGTAAGGTAGAGGTGGAAAAAACATACAGATTCTAATCTTAAAACCCAACAAGTGTGGACACTGAAAATCTGTAATCTTGGTTTTGAGAGTGGACAAACAGTCAGTCATCTTTAGTCGGCGCTGATCTCACTGCAGTTGTGGTAGTTCACTAAGCCAAACTTACCTTCTGTAATATATTAACTTAATTAATGTATTAAACAAATAAATCTTAATCTAAATTATTTATTTTATTGGAAAAATGGCCTTTGGAGACATTTCAGTCATGATGACCATTTTATACTGCAGGTATTGCCATGTATTACCAGCTGACAGGGAGTCTGCCCTGAGGGGGGGACGTATATAAACTACCAGGTCTGGAATCAATGCGACAACCCCGCGGCTCTATGACAACTGCACTAGCTCCAGAGCCACGGCCATTAAAGGGAAGAAACAACTCTTTGAAAACTGAAAGCTGCAAAAACTAAGGTGTTTGGGGGATTGAAAAACAACACGACAAATCCTTAACAAAAAGTTAAGGATTTGTCGTGTGAAAAACAAAGTTCTTCCTTCCATTTTAGCCCTTTATGCTACCATCATCCAAATTAAGAATGGACAAATCGGTCTTAGGCGTGGAATTGTTTTGGCATTTCTGATAATATCGACAATCCAATATACAGTATATGCCAATATTAGTTGTATTTATTAATGTTATATTGGTAAGAAGATCAGCCATTCGTCCTCAGATAATAAAATAAATGTGTTTCGCAAAGATTGACCTATAACAGTTTAAAGTGAATTGTCATTGTGACACAGCCCACACAATGAATTGTGACCTCAGCCTTCAGCCCAGGGGTGTTGAAGTCATTTTGGTCCAGGGGCTGCAGGCAACCTATTCAGATGTCAAGTGAGGTGAGCCTGTACAATCATGACATTATTACTTATAAATAACAATAGGTCTGTGTTTTCCTACATTTTTCATGCACATGATAAAAAAAATCTTACTAGTGACTCTAAGTATTTCTGATGAAAAACAGTTTTTTTAGAAATTACCAAAATATAAAGTATTTGTGTATTTCTTTAATCTTTACTTTCAACATTCATGTTCATGCAATCCGTGTTCCATATGGTTAGCTGTTTTGACAGTTAACCATATAGATTTTGGTTTATATCAGCAGATCGAACACTGGTAAAAAAAAAAAAAAAAAAAAAAACTTGATACAGAGATTCCCTCAGTTTAAGGAGTAACATTTAATTTATTTCCAAGAAAGTGCAGGAAATTGTATTTTAAAGATTTAAAGGTTACATTGCGATTTAGGTCATTGGTCCCCAACTTTTTCTGTACCGCAGAACGGTTTAATGTCTGACAATATTTTCACGGCCTGGTGTAGCAGATAAAAACAAAATAAAATGATAGGATCGCTATTAAAAACTGTTTTTCTTCTCTATAATATAATATAATATAATACTCAATAATATTTTCTCTATAATAATAAAAATGACCGTAAATCCACTGTTTAATCATGTGCAACTTTATTAGTGACGTCCCTGTGACGTTGCACCAACAACAGAACATGACATGAGCATCATCCTTTCTGCCCAACGCAATGCAACATACCTTCAAAATAAGACAACACAAAAACAAAATGTATGAAAATACTTGTGACTCACAGCAGCACTGAATCAATGGGAGCCCTGAGCTTGTTTTGCTGTAAAGAGACGGTCCCATCTTGGTGTTATGGGAGACAATGACACCTGCTACTTGTGCGTGTGTGCTACTTAGGTCCAGTTAGTTCTGTAATTTTGTCGTCACTGCAGAAAACCCTGCTTCACACAGATACAATGTCGGATATGGCAACAGGGTTTTCAGTGCTGTTGTCCGCCATGACTTTAATCCGGAAAAACGGCAGAGTTGATGTCACGAACAGACGTTTAAGGCCGCCGTCATTTGCAATCTTCAGCAGTTGATCTTTTTTTTTTATTTAGCGGGATGTATCACGTGACTTACGGTGTCTAGGACTTGACATGCGTCAATTGAGACAAATGTAATCCGGCCAGTTTTTCAGAATAAAACATCATAAAGACTCGGATGATAAATCAAACAAATTATGTGTATTATTTTTTCTTTCTGTGCGGCCCAGTACCAAATGACTGGGGTTGGGGGCCACTGATTTAGGTGGCCGTTGTGGAGACTACTGCCCTTGCAACCTGTAAATCGATAAGCGGATAAAAAGGATGGATAGGCATGAAGACAATAATCAAGGATTATTTTTTTCATTTTAAAGTTTATTTTATGAAATCACATTTATCTGAATTTCCCCTTCAGGTCTTGATGAACAGATGATTGGATTGGTCAAGGCTGAATTCTCTTCTATGGAACCAACTTTTCCATAAAACAACATACCACAAGACCACAACAGAAACCATATGATTGATTTTTTAAATGCAGAGTTAATCTTCAGTCACACCTACACTGCAGCACAAAGCTGCCTCGGTCCTTCAAGCTTCAATGGAGGAAAAACAGTAATTATAATGACATGCTTTCATCAGCTGCTGCTTCTGTGCTTTTACAGTGACGCCATAAAACTGCCTGAATTTTTTTTTTTTTTCTGAAACACTTTGTTTTGAGAAAATAGTTTCATTGAGGTCCTGTCTACATTGCATTTCAGTAATTTTCACTTGTTTCAGTCACAAAAAATAAATTGCAAGACTATACAAGACATTAAAAAAGTTGACAGAAGTTTGGGCTTTGAACAAGAATTCTGTGCCATTTGGTTTGTTTTTAACAGTAACGGTGTTTAATGTTTCTGGTTCTGGGTTCCACCATAAAAATGGCAGTTTAAACAAAAAAACATTTAGTTCCTGAACCAGTTAATTATGTTCCTTGCCAGCTGTTAAAGATGTTTAACAATTCCCTAGTGGTTTTCCTTAATTCCAGCTCAACATCCCTTGACGTTGCATTTATGTGTTTGTTGCCGGGTCAGGCAAAAAATGTTATCTCATGGGATTATCAGAGTGTCTTCCAATCTAAACACAAGACGTGGCATATATGTAGATTAGTACTAAACTAATAAAGATTAGTTTGTTATTTACTAATGAAATATTGTAGTCTAACTTGACATTTTTCATATTGACAGACTACAATATTTACCTGTTACTGTTGCCTGAGATGTGACAGTAAATGGTAGTCAGTCTTCCCCATATAGTCTGATGGTCCCACACGAGTGAACCACTTAAAATGACCAAAATGTGGGTCAAATCTGTTTTGATCAAACCTGAACAAAAACAGAGAAATATCTTGCATTCAAACATTTTCATTGAAAATCTTTTTGGTCCTGACTTAACACTGAAACTGTAGTTGAATTAGCAACCAGTGCAGCCTTGACTGAAAGTGACAGATTAGAAGACCAACCGATGGAGATTTGCTGAATATCAAATAATTCTTCCACATCGGATCTGGAATACAAACATTCTGATGACTATGCTGAAAATTAGTGGATGAAGGCAACGCAAAATGCAAAACCTGATTGCATAGAGCACTCCCTGTGACATTCTCTTCCCAGCAGGAGGTCTTTACAGAGAACACATTCTCTCTCTCCTTGCATGGTTTAAGTTGGTAACTAAAGAGATCATCTCCTCAGATGCTACTGTATCAGACTGGTCAGAATTTTAGAACAAGAACATCTTCTATGATGGACAATGAAAGTAGACTTGAAGTCTGTCAACACACATTTTGCTGAGGTCTATTTAGATCCACTGCACTTTGTCAGGACTCAACTTTGATCTGCGTCATAAAGATCCTTACTTGGATGTGAAAATAAAGGAGAAGAAATGATGCAGCAATTGACCTAAATGCAATACTCCATACTATGAACCTTCCTTTGGTCGGTGAGTCCATTGGCAGTTATGTGGGTCAGGACGGTACTATGATCAGAGCACCTTAATCAGGGATTCAAACCTGAAACCAAACACCTCCTTAACCACTAGGCCACTTTTATAATGTACACATAAGTGCGGGCAAGCTAAACATTACATTTTTCTTCAATTTTGTAATTGTGTTATTCTTTAAAACATTAATATTACCTCATCCAATTGCAATGCCTTGATTTTATTGAGGTTCAGTTCATAGTTATAGCCACAAATGCAATGGTACTAATAATTTGCGTTACAGTTTTTGGTTCACCTAATCTTCCTAGATAGCAAACACTCTGCTCAGCTTTAGCATTTAATAGTCATATCTGGATGGATGAATGTAGGTCAAATATGTTCCAAATCCATAATCATAATCACCTTAACTTCCATACGTCAGCCACATTTTAATATAAAGCCAGAAACCTGCAATGAGAGTGTAATTTTTAGTAAATTGTTGATTATAAATCCATCCATTTCCTTATAGGCTGGGACTGCATCTGGCAACCTGATCAGTAGTTAGTATTTGAAGGCTCTGTGCATCCTGGAAACTCCCTACATCTGAGAGTCAATTCCGAATGAACATTTAATCCCATGTATGTTTTTGGACTGTGGGTAGGACCCTGCAGTACCTGAAGAAACCTCATAGATAATTTTTTTAATGATTAAAACACACGTCCCTGAATGTGGCCTCCGTGTGTCTCATCATTACAAGGTCATCTACTGGCAGCTCAATGACCCAACTATGGTGGCTGAATACCAAGAAGAGACTCCAACTGTGCTTAAACGGCAGGGCACGGGGGGGGCGGGGCAGATGACAGTGACAGATGATGACTCCGCTGCCATGGCCTGAAACAGTCTCAGATGCTAAACGGTCCAGGCAGAAGGTGGACAAGGAGATAGCAGAGACAGATGACAGGAGATGGTAGAGCATGACTGCAGGACATGAACTTGAGAGGTCAGTAGGACGCGGTCGCGAGTAAATCTGTCCCGAGTACAAAAGCTGAAACTGATGAGTCACAGAGGCAGAAAGATATGACGAAACGCTCCATAAAAGCACAAGCGATTGGTTGTTTTTAGGCCAACACTTTATTTAGTAATTTTATAAAATTTGATGAGCTGGATAACTACATAACTAGAACCGGGTGCTAGGTACGTTAGCAAGATACAGTTGTGTTTTATCAGAAGGTACAAGACTACTTGTGTCACGATTCATGGTGTGGTTGGCAGGCAAAAGTGTTGAGGACCCAAACGCAGGAACCGGTGGAGCTTTTCTTGAGTGCGGATTTTTATTTAAAAAACAAGAGGAACAAAAAAAAATCAATACCGAAAAAGGCCAGGCAGGTACAAAGAGTGGCTTGGCAAAAACAGAGAATGGACAGAAAAACAGAACTTTAAAAACTTGACACATGGCATGACAAGAAACATCCAACCTGAAACATCCAAACTGAAACAATGATTCGACAAGACTGAATGAGGGAGAAAGGGGTGCATATACTGAGCACACCAGGTGACACGAGTGAGACTAATGACAGAGACACAGGTGAGTGTGATGACAATAACCAACCCCAGACTACAGCAGGGTAGGTAAAAGAGACAGAGACAGACAGTCCTCACAACTTGGACAAACCACAAACCTTCTGATTGGTTGTTTAACGTGCTATGACGGCCTATCACAGTGGTGCTCAAGCCCTGTTGTTGCCCCCCATTGGAAAAATTGCAGGGCCTTAAAAAAAAGAAGATATTCTGATTTTATTAATCAGAATACCAATATGAGAGAGAATATTTGGTTATAATATGATCAAAATATAAATTTTAAAAAGTGAGCACAAGCATATAATGCAATCAGAATTAGATTTACTTCCTGCTCTAACCCTTGGTCTGTGAGGATCATTAAGGTCAATATGTCCTCAGCTGTTTACAAGTACAGACTATGTTGAAGATGACATATGCAAAGTTTGTCTGTACTCATGGGTGAGTGTGTGTGTGTGTATCTGTAAGACAGCAGTGTCCTTGCAATGATCAACTGACTGCCACACGCACACAAATTTGTGATTCGTCCTGACAGGGTAGCCTGACAGCAGATGTCTTTGTCGGGCTGGTAAGTGGTGTTTGACTCCCCGGTGGTTTTTGCCGGCGCTGCAGGCGTCGTACATGTACAGATTAAGAAAAGCCATGAGTGTGTGTGAGTGTGTGCACTCCTGGTGATGTGTCTGTCACTAACATGCATCAGGCAGAGCAGATCAGTTAAAAGTCCTATCATTCCGAAGATTAGTTTTAGCTTAGCTTGACAACCAGACTGTACTGGATTCCGTAACGTTCTCACCTTTTCATTTAAATAGCTTGTTCAGTTCTATCTAAGACAGTGCTTCTCAATTATTTTCTGTTACACTACCCCTAGCAAGAAGAAAACAATTTGCCCCCACCGCCCTCCCCACCACCCACTCTCTGTCGTAACAATAAACACTAGCATTTGTCTACTAAATAGTTATAGGTACGCCTGTGCATAACATCGCATCCTTGTTAACGTTAAGACAAACAACAAACAACAAAAAAAAGAGATATAGTTCAACTTACAAGGATGTTCAATTACACTTTATTGTGGTACGTCGGGAAAAAAGCATGCGCGCCCCCTCAGCATTGCACCGCGCCCCCCAGGGGGGGCCGCCCCACACTTTGAGAAGCACTGATCTAAGAGGTGATACAGTTATTTGGTTAGGTACATAGTAACATTGGGTGATCTTTAAAGGTTATTAATCAGAACTTGCTGTAAATGAGAACTACCTCAAGGGTGGACTTTCCAGGTGCTTGGTCTTTAAGTGTCCCCTGAGATGATCATGAACTGTACAACTTTCGAACCATGATCCAAGTTCATCTGCCTTATCCAAAGCAAATAGGTCAGACATGGGACAATATTTTTGACCCAGGTCTGGAGCAGATGGATGGAGCAAGATAATAACTTGTCATGAATAGAAATTGGCCCAACTCCCCTAGGATCCTACTGTTGTGTGATTTGAACCCAGGACTTTACCTTATGGATCATATGAACTTGAATAGACTCTGAATGGACTTCATTGTACCCTTTCTTTTTACTTTTTACTTTTAGACATAAATAATTTGTGTTTTTACTTGCCTTGCCTGTTGAGTTAGCCTGCCTGTCTGTCCTGGGAGAGGATCCCCTTCACTGTCAATCACCCTGAGGTTTCTTCCTTTTTTGCCTGTCTGGGTTTGGGTTCAAGTCCCTTAAAGCAATTGCCATGATTTGGCACTATTAACAAATAAAAGTCGAAGTTGAAGTTGAATAAATGCTAAGATGCTTTGAGCCTTTTCTGTGCTAT
This sequence comes from Paraplagusia blochii, assembly GCA_016785265.1. NCBI lineage: Eukaryota > Metazoa > Chordata > Actinopteri > Pleuronectiformes > Cynoglossidae > Paraplagusia > Paraplagusia blochii. The sequence goes on from JAFBJS010000758.1 coordinate 121,204, forward strand.
CTATAGCAGTTGGTATCTAGCAGTTTCCATAGTTTTCTTTATAGTAATATATTTATAGTAACATCCTTATAGTAACATCACTTTAGTTCTTGTATTGCCATAGCATTTGTAATGCCAAAAACAGTACTTTTAGGCATAACACGTTTCCTGTTTATTGTTGTCTTCAGGTTATGCTCCTTTAGTGGTACCAGGGTTAAACATGAACAAGAAATTGAGGAAAACAAGTGGATTTTTTTTCATGACCATGTGTCAAAATGTACATGCAAGTTAGGACAAATTGAATGTTTTGGTTTCCTAAAGATTGTTTTACATCTCATCCAACTATAAGAAACCATGAGAGTCCAGCCGTCCTGGACGGACCTGGATGACGGAGAACCTCCAAGGGCACCAAAGAGTTTGGTTGTCTTGTGAAGGTGACCTGAAGTAACCTACACCTCTCCAGTGATTCAAAGTGTGACTCTCAAGTCCAATTCTAAATCTTAGATTGCGTTTGAATTCTCTCTCCTTGTCTGTGACTTAAGTGTCCGTGTGTGAATGTCAGTGGCTGTCACTGCGTCCGATCAGTCTGACAGGGAAATGGCCGAAAATTGCTTCACAAGAGATTTGTTTTGGTTTTTGCTCTGATTACTGAACAAATTACATTCCTTTTAGGAAATGGCAGGGAGACGGTCCTGGCTGTGTGTGTGTTTGTGTGTGTGTGTGTGTGTGTGTGTGTGTGTGTGTGTGTGTGTGTTTTCAAGGCCTCATTTAAACCCCTGGACATTTCGGCACTACGTCTTTGTCTTTGGCATAATGTCAACTATTTCCTGTCCCTGCAGACTCACAGATAGGGGTCTGATGATAACGCCTGAGGGCACAGCACTTTCGCTCGCACACATGCTCACACGCAAACACACACACACACACACACATGCACACACACCTGAGCATGTAGCATTTGTCCTCTGCACATATCAAACTGAAGACACAGAAGAAAAAAACAAAAAAAAAAAAAACTTTTTCGTTTTATTTTCCATCTGCACACTACCGGGGCTGTTTATTCTGCCCGTGGCTGTTAATCTGCTCAATCCCCCGTCATCTGAACACAACATGATTGTTTTGGTAACGTATATTTATCTACTGCTGACATCTGGAGGCAAAACACCAGTCAGATGAACCTTCACTCAGTTTTGTGAAAAAGTATTTATGATTCCTCAAACTTGACGTAGTAGCAAATTGTTTTTTATCAACACAAATTCTAATATTAAACTTAACTTCATTTTTTAAATAAAAAAATCAATTAATAAAATAATGTAAAACAAATTAAGTTTGACTGAAGTATGATTAAGACTTTGTATATTTTATTGTTTATTGTTTAAAACATAAACTAAACCTGTGTTTAAATTAATTTTTATTTTTATCTTTACATTACTGTACAACCTATAAATCTAATGAAGAAAACAAATACAGTCATGTAAGATATTCTTAGACCACACTTCTGTTTACTTCAATGCCTGGTTCCACAAAAAGTAAATTTGTTCTGACAAATACAGTGAAAACAATGACAATAGCTGTTAATACAGAAAGAAAGCAAAGCTAACCCTTGTTACGTTGACACTGCAACCCACATTCCACACAAGAAAATGTGACCTCACCGAAGTGAACAGAGGGCAGCTTAGATCACCTGGAGAGCAGTGAGTGGAGATGGTGCCATGCTCAGTGGACCTCAGTGATAATTTGGCAGCTGGTGGATTCAAACCTGGAACACTGTGCTCTCCAGTCCAGTTCCTTAACCACTAGGTCTTCACTTTGGTCCAGAGTCAACGTCTCTGTCATTGGTGTGGAACTCTATGGTTCACCTCCTGGGCAAGATCCAATCCCAGTTGGGGTGGACGGGTCCTCCCAGTGGACTGACATCCTGGAGGAAGGTTCAAGAAGGGCTGGTAAGAAGAGTATGACTTGGGTTGGCAGTTGTGGGGACTGCTCCTCCTGTAACCTTTTAATGGATAGAACAGGAACAGATGGAACAGATGATGGATGGATTGATGGATTTGAGTTAAGAATATCTTGCCCATTTTCATGGTTATCTTAAAAGTAACCGAAAACACTACAGTGTTTACACCAATATCTATGGCAGCGACTGCAAAAACTATACTTTTCAGCTGTCACTGTGTTCCTGTTTGTTGTATTTTTCACGAAATAAACTTTTAGTTGTAGCATTAACATCTGTAATTTCCCGAGGGATACTCCTGAGGGATTAATAAAGTTCTATCTATCTATCTATCTATCTATCTATCTATCTATCTATCTATCTATCTATCTATCTATCTATCTAAGATAAACACAAGAAATATTTAACATTGAAGACATGTAGATATGTAATACAAAAAGGTATTATTATTAATAATATTATTATTACTGATCTTCCATTATTTATACTAGCCAATCTCTTTCTTTATTCCTTTGTCTCTTTCTTCTTGTCTTATGACTTTTGCACAAATCCATGACATCAGTCAAAAACTTTTTTCAGTGAGAAAAAAGAGAAGACAAAACATATATATACTTTATATATGTATATATATACATATATATTTTGCATATATATACAAACACAGTATATGCTTACGCAGAATATATATATACATATATGTATATATATATACACATATACACATATATATGTGTGTATATGTGTGGTACCCAACCACTGGGCCGTGGACCGGTACCGGTCCGTGGGTGAATTGGAGCCAGTCTATGCCTACGCAGAATATATATATATATATATATATATATATATATTCTGTGTAGGCATATACTGTGTTTGTCATGTCAAGATCTCCGCAGGGGCAGAGATTGAAAGCAGCCCTGTACTTTCATCTCCCACCATCCCTACTGGTTCAAATTAGGAGCGCTGACTCCCGTGCACACAACACACAACGTTCAGATTTTTCCGCCACATCAACTAATTCCTCGCAGATTTTCACGGTGACACAGCAAAGGTCACTGATCACATGTGTCATACTGTGTGACCTACAATTAAGAAGAGGAAAGGACAGAAAGAGTCAGGTTATCTTCAGCATGACACGCCTATCTTCACAGCATCTGTCAGTTAGCTTTCAAAAGTGCGTTCAACACATGTAACGGTATGTTACATAGAGCTCCCCCTGCAGCTGATGATTTGAAAAACATGTTTTTCTAGAGGTTTATTTCACAGTCATTGGCATAAATACATAAGTGCCTTCCATCTATCCGCACATGTTCTAAAGGAATTCTGTTCCAAGTACTTTAGACAGGTTTTCAGGATTAGAAAGAGGGGTCCTCAAGTTTTAATATTGTTAAAGTGACAGCAACATCAGCCGTAGGGGAGAACAGTTTGTGTGTGAGATTGCTGTCAGGCAGTGAAGCCATTGAGCAAAATACATTAGGTGATTTGATTGGCCGGTGCTTTTGCTTGAATATTAACATATGATTTGATTTCTTTCTAGTGACTGTCACATCTGATATACGCCTAAAAATCAAAACACCACACATGAGGCAGAGGGACAATTTCATGAACCTGAAAAGTTACCTCCACTGTTTTTCTATTCACAGGTCTATTTGTCATTGAGGAAGGCATGAAGGAAATGGTTGAAATAAACTAAATAAAATAAAATCAGAAAAAGTGATTAATTCCTCCATGTAACACGACGACTGTGTAAATATATGGTTTTTTTTTTTTACATTTTCTGGAATTTTGGTTGCATCTAATTTAGTGGTTTGGTTAGTCCTGCTGCTGGAGTTTGTATCAACGTTTAGAAAACAAATGATAAGGAATATGAGGAATATCAACAAACACTGAATGCTGTCACACACACTTCTAGTATCTTCCTGGGAGACCTTCATGCTATGACCTATCAACACTACCTTACAAAAAGGCCTTGTTGAGGTCCCTGCACTCGTGAAATCCATTAATCTTGTACAGTAATCCAACTCTATTTCATTGTTCTCCTTTCTCCCCCTACATCTCGACAGTTTCCCTATGTTGATGAATTTTAGGACAAATATTGCAATAATATTCTAAACACTTAAATAAATAGCAAAAAAAAGAACTAGAAATAGAACAATACGGCTAGATTTTCTCTCCCTTATGTTTACACCTTTTTGCTTTTATTATTTTAATTGTGCCATTGTTGTTTTTCTATGTGTATCTTTGTGAAATGTGCTTTTAAATAAAATGTAATATTATTTCATTATTGTTAACTAAAGCACAGCATTGGTAGCTTTTTTTTTATCTAGAGACATTGAACACAGCATTGAGCATGCGTCCCCATTCCTCATTCTGATCTCATATCTCCTTTATTACTGTAAAGTTAGTTAAAGGTTTGTCCTAATTTAACACCCTACAAAAACTCCTGAACACGAAAGACAGGAGTCTTTGTGTATTAGTCTTTAGAATAATATGCAGTCCTGCACCGTGGCCACCTCTCATTGAAGTACTGTCTTCTGTCAGTACTTACACAATCTGTCAGTCAGTCTTACACTAAAGAACAAGAATTTTGAATTGTCAGACATGGTTACCTCTATACCATGGAAGCACAAATTACCATGGGTGCACAGCAATGAAATTTTCTTTGCTTTTGATGACTTGCCACATTGAGCAGGGACACCTGATGTCTGGTGTCCCCGCCTCAAACCAGACACACACACTAACAACTCTTGCAGTTCATCTCACTGAAACACACACATTCCATTGACTGGAACTCTTTTTCTTGTAAATTACAAGTTGCCTACGGTGCAGTAACCTTGTTAAGTAAAAAAAAAAATATGTGTAATGTCTTAGCCTATGTCCGGGCTTCATCACCCCACCCATGTTTTTCATGGATATGTATCCAATTTCCGTTCATAATCTGTTCATCTTATATTTCCATTCTCCAACTCTACTGTCGTAGAACTGTGTGGGAAAGGCTAATACCATCTAGGGAGGGTTAATAACAGTGTGGGGGAGGTTCGTAAAGGGGAAATAGAATTTTTCTCCAACCATGTGCTGGGTTTTGGAATGCATCCACTGCGATAGGAGCGGACTAACAGTATTCCCAGTACAAGTGATAAACTTGTGGCTGCCGGCCAGGAACAGCCTTGGTGTACTTAGCCCACTTCAGTGTGCGGAGGAGGCAACTGAGTTGCTCTTTAATCACATCTCTGCTGACCGTGAGAAAGTGTCAGTGAACGTCAGTGAAGAGGCATTCGACAAGTCAAGTTTTAGTTCAGGGCAGCGCACACAGCGATTTTTTTTTATATGGCGATTGGCTTTCGGGCCCTTTTGTCGGCTTGAGTCATGTGACTCAAGTTGTGCAGTGTACAGGGGATTACGACATGTGATTACCGGCTCACAATGGCTTTCTGACTACCACATAATGGATTGTGTGAAAATCAGGCATGTTTGAAATCCTGCTGATTTAACCACGATTTCCCCACAACAAGCCACACTACACATGCACGAACATTGATCAAGGAGCAGCATGGCAGAACTGACATGGCCAGACTGACCACATCAATCAAGACATTTCCTGGTCTAAACACCTTGTTGTTGTTAGGTTTTCTTTCCGGTATCTGCTCGCAGAATGACGCAAATTGTCAGGGAAGTACGTTTTTGTTGGCTGAGCATCATCTCATCGTGTCTCAGCAGCAGTAATCATCTGCGCACCTACTACTAAATGTATCTTTTATCTCTCCATCCTCTGTCTTCTTTTGTTTTTAACAGTCAGTAAGGTTTCCTCCCTAATACAGTTGGGCAGACGCTTTTTTCCAAAGAAGTTCTGGCTATGGGAATGTTGTGTATGATCATACAGTGCGATCAGTCCAAATCACACCTTCTTAATGAATCATACACTGTGAGAAGACCAGCTATGAGCTGTGAACCTATCACCCCAGGTATGCACTCATACAGTGTAAGCAGTTTGTTGACGGCACGGTTACAAAAAAAATCGCACTGTGTACTCCTATGCTAAACGATGACTGCCAAGCCAATTGTACTTTTGTCTCAGTGGGTGGATGAATTCACCTTCAGTGAAGAAGATGACACTGACTAACACATGATGTGTGTTTAGTCAGTGATATGGTCAAGTCAACCCATACCTAATGATGTGTAATCCCAACACAAAAAGGTTAGAGAGCACTTATTTGTCATTGTCGTAATATGAATGTTAAATGTTATACTGGTTTCACTCAGTCAAATAGAGCAGTGTTCCCCAACACTATTTGCGCCATGGACCGGTCAAACGTCTAGAAATTTTTTCGCGGACCGGTCTTTGGGGTGTAGCTGATAAATTCCACTAATGAAAATTAAACGTCCAGCATAAAAGTGGTATTTTTTGGACATGTCCTGGATACTCAAACACGAGGGGATCTGGTCCTTTATCAAAACACTTTTAGCGTCGAATAATAAATAAAACATAAATTGTGTTAAGCTGAGCATCATCTCTCTGCGGTCCTGTACCAATTGCCCCGGCACCGGCACCGGTCCACGGCCCGGTGGTCGTGGGCCACTGAAATAGAGTGTACATCTAGGATCCTCAAGTGTCAAAAAAGAAGGATTTAACTTAGTTATGGAAAATTCACAAATTTGTGAAGGGCTATGCTGCTAGTAAAGTTGTGTGAATATAGTATCTTGTTCATTTGAAGTAGATTCATTTTACTACAGTCATTGTGACACAGCACAATGATGAGGAAAGCAGATATTCTGTTCCGTTTGCTACACACATGAATGTTTTGATGCTGTGCAAGTTTAAAGTGTTTTCTCAACCATGATCCGTACCAATGGTGTCGGTGGTGGGCCGTGCATTTCAACCATAGACCTTCAGTGACATCATAGTTTTGTGACGTCAAATGAATACGCCTCATAATAACATCAGACACCAGGACTTGAGAATTCACACATATACATTATATCACCCTTAATCATCCTTATATTGCTCATCAAGCAACATTTAATTTCCAAAGCATTTAAAATCAGTTATTCTTAGTATTTTTGACATTTTAACTGTGCAGATAACAATTTGTTTCGTCCCCACTAGGTTCCGGGGTGCGATGGCAGCCAAGCAACACTTAAAAAAATCCCAAGGACCGACACCTTTGCACATGGGGAGTCAAAGTTCAAACGCTTACAGCAGGTGGTTTGACAAAGGTGATTCTTAATGCTTAGGTTTACAGTATATGGAAATTAGATGAGTACTAAACAAGTCAATTTTTCTTTACTTCAACAAAGTCCGTTTTGTCCGACTTATGAATGTTAATAAATCACGTGTAACATAATTACACATGATTTAATAATGTTAATAACTGATAACCATGACAAAAGCTATTAAAAATACAAATATTCCTTGTTATTTAAAAATAAAATTCATCCATTTATCTTTTTATCATTTCAGATCCATCAGTCTTTTTCCATGGACATGTAGGCCGATGCTGAAAGCCTCGTCTGTCCAGCCTAGATGTTTAAGTGCCAAGAATAAGCTTCGACGGAGGCGCTAAGTTGCCCCATACTCCCACTCAGATTTTTGATCTGAAGAAAATCATGGAGATCAGCGGAACCTTTCCTTTAAAAATCTATTTTCTGTTTGGTAAAATCAAATAAGATGACGTTGTCAGACTCCCAAGAGAGCTTATCCAATCACGGAACACGCCTTTAAGGTAGAGCCAGCTAGTTGCCACTGACGTCGCAATCTGGCGAGATAATTGGTTTGAGCCCTTGAAACTCAATGGGCTGTGTCTCTTCATGGAAGTTGACAACAATAGCTGGCTGAAATGTATGGAGCCAGAATAATCTCAAAAAGCATTCTGAGAAGAACACACAAACAACGCTTCACACGTCAAAATACATTTCTGAATTCTTCAAACTACATTTGTGATATGTGGTACGCGCATGCAAGCCATGCCTTTAATTTGTGAAACTACACCCACACGAATTTGTGTTTTTGAGGCTCGTCCTACGCGGACCAGATTAGCATGCGTAATTTTGCTACATCAGTCCGTCATCAGCCAATCACAAGACTCTCATTTGCAGCCAATCAGACGGCAGTATCCCCACAAGGTTCCATGTGTGGCATCACTAAACTTCGCCCAAGAACCAAGTTCACGTCCCACAAAAATGCTGTTTGAGTGCAAGTATGAAAGAATGATATAACATGATACTTACACTCGAACACTCGCCATTGCCGCTTCCAGACGCCATTTTTTTTAGGATGTGAACTTAGTTTTTTCAGCGCAGTTTAGTGATGTCACACATGGACCCTCGTGGGGACACTACCATGTGATTGGCTTCAAAAGAGTGAGACATCTGATTGGCTAGTGATGGACTGACAAAATTATAGCAAATTATGCATGCGAATCTGGTCCACATAAGACGAGTCTCAAAAAAAGAAATTCATGTGCTTGTAGTTTCACAAATTAAAAGCACATTGCATGCTTGTACGACAATTCAAAAACGTATTTTGACGTGTGTTTTTAGTTTTTTTACCTTTCACCTTTAACTGTAAAATACTCTTTTTATATTAGTAAAAATAAACGCAATTTTTATTTGAAAATATTCATGACCTTTTTTTTCTGAGTTTGTTCAAGCCAGCAGAGAGGCTTTGCTGGCCTTCACTGCCCACCACTAAGTGGCGTCCAACACTGGTCTGCTTTTTGGTGTTTGCAAAATCCCATAGTCCAACACAGGAGACCATGATTTACTTGGTCTTCCAAATTTTGCAGGTCTACTTTGTCTTCAGACAACATTTAGGATCACTTGGTTGGCGTTCATTCTGTGTGATGATTGAGAAGTGTGCCTTCCTCCAGTACAAGTGTGCACTTTCCTTGTCATCCGATCTCAGCCACGGGAACTATTGGCTCTTAGTAACAGCAGGATTAGGGAAGGTCTTAGCAGGAACACCAGTCATCAGAGGTGTCTGTTGTGGTCTGGAGGCTACATGTAGATCCTTTTGACTAGACTTTAGATACAGGTTTGTCAGAAGTTATTTATGCTGCTAAATTACAGAATTTTTTGTTCAGAATAAAGAACCCTAAATATACATATTTCTGCGTCCTCCTCTACTTGTATTACAGGGCGTTGTCTTGTTGCTTCTGCAGATTTACTATTGGCTATAGATGGCAGCATCCATTTCTTATTGACTATCCTGTCCATGGGGATGCAAATACAGGACTGTCTGTTATGTTTGTCTTTAGAAATAGGAGATTAAATGTATCTAATAACAGGTAATAAACCTGGTTTTGTGCTTTAAACCTTTTCCTGATGGCTTTAGACCAACAACTGGGAAGTTGTGGAAGAGATTTGAAGTTAGTGTCCTTTGTGTCTTGCTTCTTGGCAAACAGACCAAAAGAACCTGTAAATCCGAGCTGCAATCTAATCACAATCAATCAACGAGCCAAAGAACTAAATGGCAAATGGAAACCTGCTGTTTAAAACCAGGGAGGAAACAATCAGCTTAGGTTATTGGATTTTTTTCAATTATCCTTTGAAATTTCAGGGTAGAACTAACTCAAACAGCAAATGACTGTACCATGTGACTGTTGTCAACTCCACATTTTACAAGAAATTCTTCTAGACTGTGTCTTACTTTAACAAATACGCTTTTATTTTTGGAAGATACCCAAAAATAGGAGAAGTTTCATTGACTTATCAAATCCCTTTAAACATGGAAGTGAAACAACCTGCTGTGCTTTTCTTCAGTTTTGGTGTCTGATCTGAGTTGTCTGTGTCTCTTTCTTTGTGTGTGTGTCTGTGTCTCTTTCTTTGTGTGTGTGTGTGTGTGTGTGTGTGTGTGTGTGTGTGTGTGTTTTCAGAGCTGAAGGTGGCGTCTTCCAGAGGGGTTGAGACCCGCTTCACAAAAGCAAAACTAGAGGCAACAGACCAAACAATGACGACCACCTGCCCACTGAGAGCAGAGACTCCAACGCAAATCAAAGCGAACACAGGGGAGTTGACAACCTGCTGTATCTTAATAGGATTTGAGTCAGCAGGTTTTTTTTTTTTTGGTTTGTTTGCCTCCTCTTCCTGTGTTTCCTTTACAGCTTCTCAGTACAAGGTGCCGCAAGGAAGGTGACGAACCCTCATGCTGAGCGTCTAATGATACCACAACTGCAACAGGAGTTGAGGAGAATTTCCAGGAGTTTCAGCGAGCTTCTGAAGCCCAAGAGTGCAAACACAAGTCACTTTAAAGTGGATTTATTTTTCATAATGAGTCAAGTCTGTTTTGAAGTGTAGTTGAACAGGATGAAATGCTGACACCTTGCTATGCACCTGCCTTTTGTTCACCTGCTTGTTTAGACGAGACCTGAGGCAGAGGGATCGGCTTTGAATGAAAGCAAAACTGCCAGTCAACAAAATATATATATATATATATATATATATATATATATATATACTCTTTCCAAGTAAAGGTAAGGCTAATTTTTTTTAACCTTGTTTGTTTACTGATGAAAAATCCATAGATTTGATTATTTGATCACATGTTGGTGCATGTTAGAATTAGTTTTTACTTTCATTGTGTCCCTTCTTCAGGGGTTGTCACAGCAAGTCAGCGTTTTCCATCTCCCC
>JAFBJS010000760.1:0-29312 GCA_016785265.1 Paraplagusia blochii
TTGTACAATCTTTGTATAGAAACGGGATTTTTCCCATTTGCACATTTTTTTTTTTTTAATTTCGCCAGAATCCCAGTCCTTGTCCTTTAAAGATGTATGCTCATGTAGATTCCATTTTTTTATTTTTTTTGGTGAAAATATATTATGCATCTATGTCTTGATATGTAAAGAACAGAATCATTACAACAACACTTTTATACAAACAAAACATTTCCTTTAATTTCACCATAATCAAACCTTTGTCCTTTGAGGTTTTTAATTTTACATTTGGAATCATGGTAAATATTTTCAACTACTTGTTACATCAATGAAGTATACATATTACGCATGTATGCATGTCAAAGATCTATAATATATATCTATAAAAATATATATTTATTAATTTAATCTCATCTGAATCTGAATCCTCATCCTTTGAAGTTGTATACTTATTAGAATCCCTTTTTACCAGGGTTTTGAGCTGTTTTATTAGTCAAAGTGAACATATTCAGACACTTGTTGCTTCATTTAATATACACCTTATGCATTGATTATATATTCAATAAACAGGTGACTTGTCAAATCTTTGAGGATATTTTTCTGTTTAAGGCTTTTTTTTTCACCAGAATCCAAATCCTTTGAAGTTTTTTTTTCTGTCCTCTGAAGGACGAGTCCATCTACAGATTCTACAATTCTTCTTTTTACAGACTCATAGCTAATTTTGGCCAAAAGCCTGCAGACTGACGTGTCCCATGAAGGACCATGTGACTCACGGCAGACTGATCAAACTGGCTGCTTTAGCAGCAGTACACAGACCGTTAGAATCCTCCGCGGGGATGTTTTCCTCTCTTAAAAGAGGAGGAGTTGGCATCGCATCCCAGCAGTCGCTGTTAGTTAGTTAAAGCGGCGTTTATGTTTTAAATCAGACTTTAACCGTACGTCGGGAGCGGAGGGTGGTAAATGTTACGAGCTGTAAATTATTAATGGTGTTTGTGCCTGTGCTTATGTCTATTTTAAAGCGTTAATAAATTCTAACGCAGAGCCTTTTGGACTCCTGCAGCTCTGGTTTGTTAGCATTTAATCAGCGAAGGGCGGGGAAGTGATGAGCAAATAAGCAAAGGCCTGCAGAGATCGCCAACCCCGGCTATGAAGTGCAAATGAGCTTCGTCTTCCTCTCTCTCTCCATCTTTTTCCACATCCAACCATTTTAATTCACTCAATAACAACACTGTACAGGGAAAATGTGCTCTTTTTCCGCTTCTCCAACTGTTACTTTTAGAGTTATTTTTAAGAGTAGATTTTTCTAACCCTGCGGAGAAACACAAATACCACCCATACACATGCATTCAACGGCTGTGATGAATTGACATGACAGCGGGTGTAGTAAATACATCCCGGGTGAAATGCGCGACATGTGCCTTTAGCTTGCCGCAGTGGAAGTGGCAGCCGACACTGACACCTGATAGAAGGCCGACCTGCTCACGGGGCGCGCTGCCTTCCTTCCTTCCGTACTAATGGTTCTCATAACACATAACTTAATAACAAAATACGCCGCTCCACTCTCCGATGACACATAAGCAATTTGTGATGACAATACGGCGTGTGTTGCCAAAATTACACCGTCGAATGGCACTCTGGGTAGTGGGAGCAGCTGACAACAGCTCGACAGGAGGGAAGAAAGTTTCTGTCGTTGCCACTGCAGATTAAAAAAAAAAAAAAAAAGCAGCAGCGATGCCGGGGAAGGAACTCGCACTCTCACCGCACCGGGACACGGAGCTAATTTCTATGTAAAGTCTTTAATTTAGGATAGATTCACCGCAGCACTGTGTTCCTAGCTACTTGTTTGGTATATTTAGATCCGCGACAGTTAGTTCCACTTCCACCCACACGGAGTGAGGTGAACATTGTTCACTTTAGTAAGGTCTGCTAACTTAGCAGTTTGTTGTGTTTGTTTGCCGGGTTGCTGCCCCGTGTCCGGCTTTTCTACCTTTTCTCTGTGTCTGAGGTTAAATGCAGAGCAGCCATGCCAGTCCTAGAAATCTAAAAACATTTTTTCTTGTCTTGGCAGGTGTAGAGACCCACCAGGACAAAGACCTGAGGCCCAAAAAAGTCAGAGTCGGAACAAAAACTATCTGAAGAAGTAGGAGAACCAAAAACCAGGTGTAGATCACACTGGTCAGAGGTAAAGTTTGATTGTTTGATATCAGTTTTCGTCAATACATAGATTACAAAGATAGAGAACTTGTAGAATTTGTCAAACTCACGGCATGGGGACCGAATTCAGCCCGTTAAGAATTTTTGATGTGGCCCGCGAGAGCTTTCACAGCATTTTAGAATGAACAATATTTGAGTGGTGGAGTATTTACATCTATGCAGTCTTGGATTTACAACTAGCCCTTCAATGGAACTGTCTGCTGATGTGGGAACCCAGTAAAAAAATGTTGGATGGCGTTGCTCTTGAGCAATGTTTTTTTTTTTTGGTTGTTTTAAAACTTTTTAACACTATTGTTCCAATATCACTCCGTCAACTATAAAATATCCTCAATGATGTTACGGTAATGAGTCGGCAGTGGTGGCCAGTGGTTAAGGATGCATGCTTGGCTCTGCAAGGCTTCAGGTTCTAATCCACCAGCTGCAAGGTTGCCACTGCTGCCAGCTGCTCTGTTATACATAACTTCTCGTGGGCTCACCACCCACAGGAAGGCTCACAATATGGAGCAATGTGATTTGGGTGGCGCCAGCTGGCAACAGACAAGCAGAAGATGATGAATTAATGAATGTTCAGTCTTTGGTCGTGAACGTTTTTCATTATTACAATATAGTCCCCAGAAAATAAAATTTTGGGAAACACTACTCAAGATTTAAAGCCTCAGAAGCCAAATCCATGGCAAGGGTGAATGTTCGAGCTCCGTATGCCTCTGTGCACAAAACAATTTTTAAGCAACATTTCAAGTTTATCGAGCTGTCGCAGAGTTAAAGTTAATAACAAAGTCAATAACATCAAATACCATAAAGTTGTTTTTATTTTTTAAATCCTAATAATACTGCAGTTGCCTCATTGTCTTTGCCATTGCATTGCAAAAACTCTCTGTCTATTGTGTCTCTGTGCTGGGGCTCGAAAACGTAGAATATGGTTGTGAATCTAGTAGAAAGTCTATGCCAGACCTTTGCAACCTAAGGCCTGGGGACGGGATGTGGACCACTGGGTTCTTCAATTTGGCCCGGCAAACTTTTTCTAATTATACTTTTCTTTTAATTATCATTATGTTTTTACCTTTTCCCTGCAACGACACCATTTCCCCAATAAATAGTTTAAAAAGGAAAAAAAAAAATTGCTTTTATCCATTGTGTTCCATATTATTTTTACCATATTGGCATCCGTTTCAATGCAATATCTTTAGGTCAGCTTGGTCAGCAGCAGACCGTTAATAGTCACCATAGGTGTGAATGATTGTGAACGTTGTTTATTCATCGTCCAGTGAAACACTGTAGTCATAGTAATAAAAATAAGGATGTCACTGTGTCTAAAAAACTATTTGAAACTGTATGAACAAATACCGAAGAAACTCCCTCAGTCAAAACAAACCCTGTTACCTGGACACATCAGCTGCTCAGTTCTGACTCCGTATTAGAGCGGACAGACTGTCACGGTTACTCTGGTCCAAACTCTGGACCTTCTTCACCTTCTTCTCAGAGCTCATAGCACAGCTTGACCTTCTTTTTCCCCTCTCTGCTGGAACAGTTTGAGTCGTGCCCTGATTAAAAAGCACAGATGTTGGCTGCGTCTTCCTGGGAGGTAGGAGCTAGAGAGGAGCTCGGCCGAGGCCTGGGGGAAATAAAGATTGGGATCGAGCTGATTTGAGTAGATGAAGATAGTGTGGTAATTACAGGCATCCCAGATCTCGGCAGTAGATACGCTGAGCTGGGCTCCCGGCCTATGGGAGTGCGAGGAAGATGGAGTCCTGTGTATTTCCGTGGATGTGATGAGGGGCATTCTGTCACCGATCCGCAAAAATCGCATGAAATCGGACTCGGTGTGAGTCGCTTACAGCTCGCCATCTTCGATTACAGAACCTAAATAAATATGTGCGATCTGACACCCTTCAAAGCAGCGTTTCTCTTTCTGCAACATCACTAATGGGTTGCTAATTTTTTTTGTCCTTCATTGTAGTGAACTCTTATTAGCCCTGCCACCTATTATTCAGTTTTATGGTTTTCCTTTATGTGGCGCCCCCACACTTCCCTCCTCTGCTCTTCACTCTCTGTGCTGTCGCTGTTATTTTATATTGAAAATCTGGTGGAAATTATGAAGGGGAGTGTGGAAGGTAACCTCCTCTGGTGTCCCCCCGCCCCCTAACCACCACCTCCACCTCCACCACTCTGGTGATAGACACTAATAGGACCCCATTGTTGTTAGCATTTAGCCTGTCCTGATTACCTTGTTTTTCATGGCTGCATCCTGAGCTGGGTCTCCATCCCGCCAAACCTCCATCCCTCCTCCTGGGTGACATTTCAGACGGGCCCTCGGGGCATTCGGAGGGAAGGCATGGAACAAGGTAATTGCAGCGAGGTTTCTCCTCACTAAATTAACCTCTGCTCGGAAATTTATTGGCCAGCCGCTCTCTGGAATTATTTAAACTTGCTGTTATTAGAGCAGAGAGACACTTTGACTCTCTGAGCTTCATTTATAATCACGCATAGAGTGGCTCTGTGTATATTTATACATGCATATATGTATATATGTGTCTTTATATATATAATATATATATAAATACGTTTATACTGCATTCTTTATATACATATATGTATATACACATATTTGTATATGTATATGTTTTTGTCTATATACTGTACAGAGGGATTGGCATCGGTCAGTATGTATATTACTGCATATATTTATATAGATACATACATATATCATGAAAACGTGTAATTAATACCTATCAGGCTATGTACTTAGAAATACACATGCAGATATATGCACACACACACACATATATATATAAAATAACATACATTGACATACTGTATATTAGAATATATAGGTCTATATACTCCCACAGATACTGATTATATGTGTGTGACTCCAAATAAATATGTAAATAGGTGTGTGTGCCTTGTATACCTGTATGTACATACATGCAATACATTTCTTTTTACATATATTTGAATATATATGAGTGTATTTATTCAAACACAGATATCAATTACATACATGTGATTTCAAATAAATTAATATACATGTCTATATATTATATATGTCATTGTCTATATATATATTTGTGTGTGTCTATATACTTGCCACATATATACTCAAATATAAATATATGCATACTTATCATTGCATTCATGAAAACACATCTTAAAAGACATAACTCTATTAATGCAGAATATATCTAATATGTACGGTACTGTATATATATATGTATATACATACATATATACATATACACACACACACACTGATTGGATCTTTTCTGTGGTATTTTCCTTGGCATGGAGGCTCTGGTCCAGTCACTAATTTGAGAGACAGACTAAAGTGGCCACCTGTGAAAACAAACCTCCAGTCGCTTGGTCATGATCGGTCATGATCAGGGGGACTGGCTGAAGTCAGCTGACTTTCGGGGGGGCAGAGTCGGGGCACAGAGCCGTAATGGCGCAGAACACTCGGAAAGCCAGACGGAGAAATTAGCATTTTCCGTTCTTGGCAAGTTCCTGTGTTGCTGGTGAAATGAAGTCGCGTCCACTTCCTCCTGGACACTCGGTTCTGTCTTTTTTGACACTCGCCCAAAATTACAACCCACCATTTGTGCCTGGGTCCCTCACTGCTTCTTGTGCACCTCAGCAGATTGACCCACTCCGCACACACACACACCGTCAACCTTTATGGTAGATTATTGCAGCTGCGGGGAAATCAAATGTGAGCAATTAATATTTAAGAGGTAACATTAAGGTAGAAGAAACCACAAACCTGACCCCGGTACAACTTTCCTGGCCGGTGTTAAAGATCACTTAGAGATAAATGAATACGCTGGAAACTTTCGCAGCAGCTTTTGTCCCCTGCATGGCATATTAAATTATCCCCAGTTCACTTACCAGGCCTTGACTAATGTTTAAATGTCTCCTTCGCTGGTTGTGTAACTGAAATATGTCGACGGGCTCTGAATAAACATCAATCTCTGTGCCCGTGCTGCTCCGCCAGATGATTGGCCAAACCGTAAAGCAGAGACAGCTGGTGGGCTAATGTCAGCCCGGGCTGAGACGGACAGCTCGCGCATCATGATTTACATTCCATCTGGCATTTCGGCCAAGCGGCGGAAGAGAGTATCACTCAGATTTATTTGACTTTTCTTACCCCTCCCCCTCCGCTCCCCCCCATCTCTTTTTCTCAGTTTGCTGACAGGCCCTCGAGTCATCCCAGTGTATCTACACATGTAAGAGGCTCCTTTAATGAGGAAGTTACGAGGTTACACTCTTCTCCTCATTCAATCAGACTTCCTCTCATTGGAGCCCTGCCAATTTGCCAACGCCGCCCAAGTCGGAGCTGGTAGACGGCGAGTGTTAGTGACAGGAGCTCAAATTACTGACCAGTAGTGGTGCGAGGTACTGCAAGGTTTGGTTTCCGATCCTGCGCCAGTATCCCTGATGCCAATGTGGATACATTTGAGTAAAGGTGGACGCAACACCTCAATACTAAATTTTTGAAAAAAAAAAAAAGATCTGGTGACCTGGTCGACAATGTAAACGGATTTAACACAGAATATAAATAGTCAATATTTTAAGTATTTTTCATATAGGTTTAAAAATTCTATATTTTTTTAAGGATTGAAAGATGTAAACATTTAAGGATTTTTTTTTAAATTACAGATTCTTATCTTTCATTGTTTTGCACCATTCTATCATTGAAGACTGTAGTTTTGCTGATTGTTTGGGCTTGTTTATTCCAGCAATGGCAATTGAAACACAAAAAAGCTATATGCTATTTTTATATTCATATATATTTATATACATATATAGTATATATGTATACTGTAGATATGTGTGTATGTGTGTTTGTATACATATACATATAGATAAAATTTGATTGATTTATTATATACTGTATATATATTTACTGTATATTCCTTAAGTCCTTAAAGTATATAGATATGAGTCATGAGTAGCACATATTTAATTTCAGCTTTACGTAAATACATATATGTATGTATTTACATACTTTTAAGTGTATTTAAATGTACTGCCCATTCCTAAATATACAAATATAAGCCATATGAAATGTTTTTCATTGTGTTCATTCAAATATATGTATTGTAAAGTCCACACATTTAAGCCATCAGTAATCTGTTCCAATTACACACACTATATATATATATGTATATATGTATATGTGTTTATATATATTTATATGCATATATACGTACATACTTATTACTTGTTATTTGGGATTTAGATTGTTATTTCAGAACAGTAAAACATTAATATTGGCTGATGTTTGGATGAACAGAGTATCATTACCGACTGCTGTAATGGAAATCATAACTCGATCATACACACGGTTCCTTTCCTGCCTTGTTTTAAATTTTGACAATACATCATAAAAGATAGAATAAAATCTCCAAAAAAAGGACCCTCAACTAAGGTAGTGACAACAACACAATAGTAACACTGTAATTGTTGTCAATATCCCCAGTGATCACTGATACTTTGGTTTGTTTCCTTCACTATTTGAGCAGCTCCAAAGTGGATTTTTTAAAAATCTAGCCATTTTTTAATTCCTCTTCCCCTCCCTCCTCACCTGGCCGTCGACTCTCCTTCCTCGTCCCAGCATCCTTTACTGCAGCAATTTGTGAATCAGCTTATGATAATGGCCCGATCATAACAGAGCGGACCCCCCTTCACTGCAATGAGATGTGCTGCGACAGAGCTGACCTTTCGGCACAGGCAGGAGCGGCGGCGCTCCCTGTGCCGTAACAAGGTCTGTTGAGTAAGCAAGTTACGAGGAACGGAGAGAGAGAGAGAGAGAGAGAGAGAATGTGTGTGAATCTGACACAATGTCCTCACAGTGATTTCACAAGGCGATTAACTTCTGTGAGTGCCGTGTGTGTGTGTGTGTGTGTGATGTGGACGTTCTGCTGATGCCGGTGGTTTCAGCAGCGTTGCAGGACACCGACGGGCCGAGCAGGTTGATGTAGATGATCTTTACGCCTCAGATGGAGGGGCATCAATCTCCGGTGCACGGCCACTGCACCCCTCATCGAGACCCAGTCCTTTACCCACTGGGGTAAAAAGAGATAGAGAAGTGATGTACGTCCGGCGTTGCACGCAACAATGTCAGGGTTAGTCGTGCAGAGACGCCACATTTTAACATTTTCCGCCGCCTGTTTGTGTTCCGGCGTCCTTGGGACCGGGGACGATTTCTCTCCGACAGTTTGAGTGACTATAAATAAAGTAGCTTTCAGTGACCCCTGCTGACAGCTGCTGTAATGGACTCACTGCATCACTGGTCTGACTGACTGACCACTTGACTGACTGTTACGTGTGACTGTTGGTGCGCGGTGCAGATGCATCACTCCTGCCCCAGGCCCAAAAACAAGTCGATTCAAGTTTGTGTTGACGTCGATGATATCCATGTCCTGTTTTCTTGATGTTGTTATACATCTTCCGGTGTCACCTCCCTCACCCCCACCCCCTCAGTTGAGTTGCACGTGTGTACTTGTGTGTGTGCGCGTCAGCACCAGCAACTGCATGGTGCCTGCACGGCGACACAAAAAGAGGTGAGGGGTGCGCACGATCAATCTTCATTTGGTAATTTATGAAGGCGTCCGCTTGTCAGGTATCCAGCGGTGTCTGGTACAACTCATTCTGCCGTGCTGGTGGGGGGAACCCCGGGGTATCTGTGCCTCCTGTCACCTCCCCTCCCTCCCCATCACTTGCTCATACAGGGCCTGCTGCCGTCAGCAGCCCAGAGGCATGGTGGAGAGGGAGACGGAAGACGGAGTGCGGGAGAGGAAGCCGGCGCGGGATTAACCCTGTGGCCACCCACGGCAGGTGCTGAGGCAGCCACGCGTACGGCCTCATTAAGAAAAGGGAGAAGAGGGCAGCGTGGCAACAAACACACAAGGTGTGTGTGTTTTGTTTCTCCCGACACGGGCGGCGCAAACACTCACATCTATTAAACCCGAGCTGATAGCTAAAACTTTCCTCTCGCTCCGCTCCCTCCCTTCCTTCCCTCTTCCTTCAATCTCCTTAATTTGTGTCGTCACTCCCTCGACTCCAACTTCACTCCTTCCTGCCTGAGTGAGCTCATTTTGGAGTTGCCTCTCTCCATCAGGCAGGCATGTGAGGCTGTGGGCAGCTGGCCATGATAATTGTTGACACCTTGTGTTCTGGGTTCACCGGAGAAGATGTTAAATGGTAATTTGGCTTCCAACCCTGGGAGCACGGAACAGCAACCGGAGCGAGGTCAATGGGCAGCAATTAGACAAAATTAAACCTAATTAGCTCCAACACATGTGGGTTGAATTTGTTTGGAGTTTTTTTTTTTTTCTTTTTTTAAGTGCTGCCTGACGAGGTTTTAAAAAGTCCAGGGCTGGGCATGTCTTCAATCAAGTTTTATCTTTTGATGACAAGTAGTTAAAAGCAATTCTGCAAAATCTTAACTTCAGGCTATTGCTCCAAGTTTCAACATAAATTTTTACAGCCCACTTATTTAACTGGAGTGTTTTAATCAAGGCAGTGGACTTCCTCAATCATTAATCATGTGGAAGTGCAGCAAAATGAACTATGGTTGCAAATTTTCCAATTTGCCCGTCTTCCATTCCGTTTCTTCTTTTTCTTTTAATTTATCTCATCGGTACGATTTACGATTAGAATTCAAGTGTTGCGTTGAGAAAGAAAGAGAGAAAGAAAAAAAAGTTTCGATCCACGCGTGGATGTTTCCGTTCCTTAAGCGTCTCTAGAAGGTCCATTTATGCGACGACTTTGCGAGCGGTGAATAATTCAAGGCACTCAGCAGCTCTTTGGGCCAGATTCCCCCCAGTCGGCACCTTTGATTGAGATAACAGAATGATTTGTGAATGATGGCCTCGGGGCTTCTGGCCTTAGGCAAGCTTGGGGGGGGACACTGGCCTCAGAGCCCCTCCTGGCCCCAGGGTGCCGATGTCCGGTCCATGGCCGCCAGGCCTTCCGGTCTACAAAAGCGATTCCTCGGCCGTCTGCACCTATCTGCCCTGCCTTGTGGAAGTGAGGAGCGAGGCGGCGACGCTCTCAGGGAGTGATGTGGATGAGGGGCTTCCTGAGCGGCGCCTCCTCTCCTCCCCTCAGCCAGAGTTTCCATCTCCTGCAGCTGCCTGGGCAATTTGTCGGTCGACCTGCCAGGAGCAGAATGCAAATCCTCACCGGAGGAGATGCGCGCGGGCCTCCGTGCCTGCCAGCTGTGTGTGCGTGCGGCTGTGTATATGTGTGTGTTGCCCAGCAGTCTCTTTTTTAACAGCCTAACAGGATAACTGTCATCAAGACCTCAATGTTTCATTGTGGTTGTGTGCGTGCGCGAGGCATCATCGGGCGAGGATAGTGGCTTCTCTCGCTCTCGTTGGGTGTCTGAGCTGAGAAACGACTCTCCTTCACTGCTCATCAACCCACAGCTCCTAATTTATAGGTGGGCATAAAAACTCTGTATTTTCACTCACCCGGCCCACCTTCCGCCCACCGCTGCACAGCAGCAGCATGACAAAATACGACACATGCTGTTAACCATGTAAAAGTTTTTTTCCGCTCTTTCCTTCACCTTTTCTCCTGCAATGTTTAAACTTTTCCCTTCCGCCTAAGACGCTGGGGCTCCAGCGGCTCATATCCCCCCACCCGTGTTACTACAATCAGCATTTTTAGAAAAGTTGCTACAAGTTGATCAAAATGTTTAAACCATTAATAACTAATTTACTTTACTAAAAAATTGCATTGAGACATTCTAGAATTCTCTAGTTTAGAGCATTTGTTACATTTCTGCTTAATTTCGTGACTGTTTTAATTGAACACATCAGTGTCAGCAGTGGACTTGGGTCTGTAGGGTTTCTGGTTCGAAACCACCATCTACCAGGTTACCACTGAGGTCCACTGAGCATGGCACCAACCCCACTCACTGCCCCCAGGGAGCTCAAAGCTGCCCACTGTGGTGTAGAAAACATTGACAAGGAATTCGCTTCCCTTCCTTTCCTTTCCTATCAAACGGTGGCCCGCAGGCTCAATCTGGCACACCGACTAAAATCGTGAAACTTCATACGAGCAACAATTCCAGGTGGTTTTTATTTAACAGTTTGTTAATTATTCTTTGGATTTGTCTGTAAGTAGGGAACCAAACATAAACAATCCTCTTATTGGAAACATCAGGTAACTCAAGCTGTGATGACATCACAATGTGATTATCAACTGCTTGGTGCCAGTGGGCATGCCAGTGGTAGCCCCATGGTAGCCCCTAAGGTGCCCGCGAGGTTTGTTCTAAGAATCATAATGGTCAGCAGAATGGTCACTATTGTAAGTCCCAGAAGCTTTATCATTACATTAAGTCTGCATCAAACAAGCAGCTCTTTGTATCACTGAGAGCCCTTGAGATGGAGCTACCACGTAGAACTAAAAGAGGGGATTGATGGATGCAGTGAAGTAGGACATGGAGGTAGTTGGAGTCAGGGTAGAGGGTACAGAGAACAGGCAAAGAATGAAAACGTCACTGTGGCAACACCTAAAAAAGGAAAAAAAACTGAAGGGTGTTAGAGCTGTTAGAAACCTCAACTCTTTGGACATTAGCTCAAGTTCTTAACTTTAAATAACTCACATGCTTAGAGGTGCAACAGGGTACCGTCCCGACAGCACAGAAGTTTTCAAGGACAACTCGAGAGGGAAGCTGAAGGTGACCGTTCGTTTTCCTCATCTCATCTCCTCTGCTTGTATCCAAATAAAACCTGCTCGTTTCTGTGCTGTCAGCACTTTATATCTGGAAAATTAATACTTTCTTCTTCTGTGGTCAGATAGGCGCGCTTCATTTCGCCGCCGTTTGCCTGGAGTTCTCCGCATCCTCTGAACGCGGGAGAGTTGACGGCCAGGATAAAAGACACTTTTCTAATCAACATTTTCTCCTTAAGGACTTCTTTCTTCTTTAAAGGCAGTTCTACATTATTTATAAGTGTTGTAGAGGTGCCACCGAGCCCATTCCTTTCACCAGGCCTGATATGAGCTTGTAGAATTGATTAGATAAGCATGGAAATTACAATGTGGAGAGTGCGGCGCTCTGAGATGTGTTTTAAAATATACCGGGTGTGAATATTAATACCCAGGGCTTATGAGCGGAGAATGAAACGCGGTAGGGAAGTTGAGACGTGAAGTTTCTCCCTCTGTCCACTGTGTATTGCTGCAATTTTGCTGATCAAATGAAACATTAGCCGAATGTCATAGGACACACAGTGATGGGGTAGGTAATCTCAATTTCATCATTAGCGCTTCCAGCGCTAATCTCTGTTTTACTAAATAATTCTGAAAGATGTTAATCAAACATACGGAAGCAGATTTGAAATATTTAACCAAACGATATTAATGAAGATCAAAGTGCAGGCTGTTTTTAGTGGATGTTTTACCAACGGTCCGCGCGCAATAGCCCGGTCCATAGTAGCACATGAAACACTTTATCTCCTGCTAAATATTTCATGCTCTGTACCTGTTGTGTGCGGCTTAATGAGCTACGGGGGTAAAAGAAAAAAAAGAAAAAAAGAAAAATGTAATTTATCATGCAAAGTTTTCAAAGGAAATGCAAATTTAGATACACTCAGGAACACATATCTCTGGCAAATTTTCGACTTTTTTTTTTTTTTTTTTCGTTCTCTTTCTTCATGCAGCCACGCCACATTTTCCAGGGCGAATATTTTAGCCTGGAAGAAAAGCAAACTCAAGCGAGAGCAGGAATCAGGGGTCAATGGTGTGTCTTTAAAGAAAGTTTCCCTCCGTTCGACTCCCCCCCACCCGACTCCGTTCCTCCCTCGAATACTAATATTAGCAGGGAGAGCGGGGAGAAGGAGAGATGACAGAAACATTGCGGACGTATGTGTCAGAGAGAAGGGTCAGCACTGGGCAGGCTGCTGTTCACGCTCGCCCATTAATAAAATGTATTCCACCTTCTCTTTTCAGCAGTCAAACCCAGGTGTACTTCGTTTTAACCTCTGGTTTTATTCATGATTTGAAGACAAGTGGTGTAAAGTGGCATAGTACACATAGTAAGTATATAAATAATTACTAAAAATAAGGGGACTGGAATCTGTATCTATGGTTGACAAAGACAAATTACGGTAGTTTGATTCTTTAAGCGTCAAAGCTGACACTTTAAAAAAATATATGGTAAAGTTCACCTCATCCTTCAATCATGACAAAGTAGAGTAAATGACAAATTGATAAGTTATGTCTGCGATAAAAAAAAAAAAAATGGTTGGAAGTCGGTGTCTGAAGACATTATAACAAAGTAATTTGTTTGTAAAAGAGTCTCCATCAAAGCAAACCTGGGCAAACTGAGGCTCAGGGGCCGGATGCAGCCTGTTTGGCATTATATCCCGGCCCACAAACCTGTCCAAATTAATTAATCATTACCTTTCATGACTTTTACACAATATTTACGTTAGGTCACACAAATGCTCCATTTTTACCAGCGGTGGCACGGGAGTTTTAACATTTGCCCATGTCTGCATTAAAGGGTTAACGACAAAAGGTTTATGTTTGAATATATTTGTGCTTCACAGAGTTATTTTTAATTAATTTCTGCTTTAAAATCATTTAGGTACAGGTTTGAGGTAAATACATATAGAGAAAGTGTTGCAACTTTTTATTAAACACATTTTTATAATATAAAAGTGAAACAAAGAATTATCCATCCGTCTTTATGTTTCCATATATATATATTTGTGTAAATATATTTATATTTTTGTTTATATACACATATAATTGCATAATTACATATGTAAATGTATACGTGTATGTATAAATATAGATAGATGTATATATTTGTGCTACACAGAGTTATATTTGATTTATTTCATCTCTAAACCCTATTTGTTTACTGCTTTGAGTTTAATACATTTAGAGAAAGTGCTGCAATTACAATACAAGGAATTACCTATCTCTCTTTATATTTCCTTATATATTTTTGCACATATATTAAAGTATTGCTTTGTATATGCACATGTATATATGTAATTGAATACATGTATATATGTATAGATAGATTCATATATTTCTGCTATGCAGAGTTATATTTGATTTAATTCTTCTGTAAACAATATTTGTTTACCACATGAAGAGAAAATGCTGCAACAGATTTTATATTATAATAAAGATACAAGAAGTTATCCATTTGTCTTTATATTTCCACATATATATTTGGGTTAATATATTTATGTATTTTTGTGTATATACACATATATTTGCATGTAAATGAATGCATTTGTATTTGTATAGAAACAATTGCATACAACATATATTACATTTATAAATATAAAATTTAATACACTCAGTATTCCCAGTCATCAGTACCTGGTGACTGTAGGGAAGTCAGAGACTGAACTCCATGACAGTATATTATGGAGAGCTATCGGAGGTCCGCGTACGAGTAGACGGGAGTAAAGCACTTGGATCTTTTCCAGGGCAGCGAGGCCCGGAGAAGAGCGGAGCAGGGCAGGAGCGAGGGAGGAGTGACAATCGTCAGGTGATTAGAAAGACTGCGAGGCTAGGTAGACCTACAAAATGAATAACGGTGCACCCCAAACTGCGCCATAAGGCTCAATGGTTTGTGATTTGCAAGTTGATAAGACAAGAAGATTAATAATGCCGCATGATAATGGCTGGCTGAAGCTCAGCTGGGGAGATGGTAATGATGGGATATTGCTGTAGGAGCAGTTCACTGAGCCACAGTGGAGTGAGGGAAAGAGAGAGAGGAGAGAGGAAGAAGCTGCAGCCACGCCAGAGAAGGAAAAAAAAAATCACTCATCCCAATTGGCCCTCAGGATATTAGAGTTTGAAAAATGAGAATGCAGTCATCATTTTAATTAGATGTAATTTTTTTTTTAATATATACATATAATGTGTGCGTCTGCGTGTGTGTGTGTGTGTGTGTGAGTGTGTCTGCGTGTGTAGTTTTGCTGAACCAAGGACTTCCAGGAACATAGGTGCAGCATTTTGCAGTGCACACTTTTTATGTGAATGAATGTTTCCACTTCCTTTTTTCTGCCGATGGCAGCAGGTTCTTATAGCTGATGGTCAAAAAGGTAACTCACCGTACAGTACAGCACACGCGCAGTATTTGGACAGTACTTTCCAGGTAGTCGTCCAAAAATAGAGGAGGCAGACTGATTGGAGAAGTTGCTTCATTTAGACACAGCGGTGTCCAAACTTTCCTTATGGTTTATTTTATATTTTTACATGGAACTATACCTGCAGACTCCTCCTATTATACAGCAGTATAGAAACTGACCTGAATTTACATTCATGTATTTCTTTTGTTTCTCTTATCAGGCAGTGGTGGCCTAGTGGTTAAGGAACCAGACTTGGGTCTGGAGGGTTCCAGGTTCTAATCCACCATCTGCCAGGTTGTCACTGAGGTTCATTGAACATGGTATCATCTCCACTCAGTGCTCCTGGGTGCTCAAAGCTGCCCACTGTTCACTTTGGTGATGGGTCAAATCAGTGGTTCTTAAAGTGTGGGGCGGACCCCCCCTGGGGGACGCAGTACAATGCTGAGGGGGGCGCATGTTACCCTGGGGAACATGCACATTTTTTACACCGTACTACAATAAAGTGTAATTGCACATCCTTGTAAGTTGAACTATATCTCTTTCTTTTGTTTCTTTATGTTAACAAAGATACGATGTTATACAGAGGTGTAGCTAGAACTATTTTATAGACAAATGCTGTTATTTATAGTTGTGGCGTAGAGTGGGTGGTGGGGGGGTGCCAATTGTTTTCTTCTGGCTGGGGGGGCGTAACAGAAAAGGATTGAGAAGCACTGGGTTAAATGCAAAGATTCATTGTGTGCAGTGCCGTGGATCACAATGACAGGAAGTTTGTTTTCCTTTCCTAAAGTTGTTCAAACTAAGGTGATGTTGATTAGACAAGAGTTTTGATTCCTTTGTGCTGAACTTGCACTTAATTCATTGGCTTGCTTGGTTAATACAGTCGACTAAGTTAATATAATACATTTTCATAAATGCAATAATTGCATTATGCAATAAATAGAGAAAGCAACTTTACCTGGAACAGTCCAATGATGTCATATTTGCCAATAACTAAAAACATAATAACTTCGACAAAAATGGCTAGTGCTACGTTTTGAAACTTTTGAAAACTTTGCTGGTCTGAAAAGAAGAAGTTTATTTTGGGAACATCAACAATGGCAAATTGTTTCAAGGACTAAAGATAAACAATCAGAAGAAGAACATTGTGTTACTGTTATTCCTTCATTCATCTCTATCCTCTTATCCATTACCTGGTCTTGGGGGGCAGCACTACACACGACTACCACACAAATCACACTGCTCTATACTGTGAGCCTACCTGTGGTGTTGAGCCCACTGGAATGGCTAACCATTAGCTAAAACAAATATGTTACATAATATAATATCAGCCCAATTCCCAATTTGACAACATAGCACAGAAATCCTTCGAGAACTTCTGCCTCTGCATTTAACCCATCACCCTAGTGAGCAGGGGGCTGAGCCTGCACCCGGGGACCATACTCAGGGCACATCAGCGGTAACTTGGTGGTATGGGGATTCGAACCGAGGGCCTTGCAAACCCAAGTCCGCTTCCTTAACCATTATGCCACCAACTGCCCGGTTGGTTACTCCGTAGGCAACAGGACATAATGGTTTCTTCAAGACGTTTCACCTTTCATCCAAGAGAGGGAGGTGGGGTTATATGAGTAATGGATCACACCCTGTTCCAGGTGAACCACCCAACTAACCCTACCTCTGACTCCACCTCCATCTTTTGTTTTCTGCAACAACCTCCCTGTTACAGGTATGCAGCCTCTTTGAGGTGAAACGACTTTAAGAAATCTAGTATTTCCAGTTGACAAAATAACTATTTTTTGAATGACCTGGATGACCTGGGGTTCTACACATCCATCCATCTAACTAGTAGTTAAGGAACCTGGAACCGGTCACATTTTGCTGTGTGCAGTGATTGTGGATCACAATGACAAGGACCATGTTCGGGCCACGGGGGCATTAGTCTCAACAAGTGCCACCCAAATCACATTGCACCTCAACACCAACCGCCCTAAATGGGATTTGAACCTGCCCTGGAGTTTCATATCAAATCGGTGTTTAGTAATATCACAGTGATTCTATATGGTCAAAAAAGTCATGTTATTATGAGTACGTAGTTGATGTGAATATTTCTTGAATGTTTTTGATAGTGACTCTCATGTTAACGTGGATGAAGTCAGCATCTGCGTCATCCTCAGTTTTCCATAGACTTCCATTCAAATAGAACAGAGGGAGACTTAATAATAATCCTCATATACTCCGACTCCTATAGTAAGTTCCCATATAGAGTGTCAGTGTTTGATCAGTCGTGGAGCAGCGGTTCTGACTGCCTGTCAGAGGAGGCAGCAGATTGAAGAAATATAATATTTATTGTCTGTCCAGAAATAGCCTGCGGTTTGAAGTGTTCAACTCCTTCTTCTTCTTCTTCTTCTGTCTGAGCAGATGGAGCGGCGTCGGTGTCAGCTCGTACAGTAAGAAGATTCCCCCTCGTCAACACAAACATCCCGGAGTTTATTCTCCCGTGTAATTCCTTTGATTTTAAACGGCACATTTTGATGATGACAAGTTGATAAACGCTGCGTGATCTCCTTCTGCCGTTACATCTCGGCTTTGCTGTTGACTCGCGTGTTTACACCTCAGACAAACATTTTGTCACGTACACGCCTGTCTTAATTGGCGCACTTTGTCGGCGCTTGTTGACGATGTTTTAGCACGAACATCAGTCAACGTCGACTCACTGGCTTCGTTCCAAGTTGACCGTCTGAGCGAGGTGGGAACTGATAGAAATGTCCACCAGTGTAATTAGTAATTTTCCATCAGCGGTCAGTCCTCTACCGATGTTCACAAACTTGGACATTAGTCATAATAGTAATAATTTTTCTACTTTGGCCGGTTTGGACAAAACTTTAAATTAGGTTTTTGAACTTTGTGTATCGTTTTCTTGTCATGTGAGCGTCAACATTTAATTATTGGCTAATTGAGTGGTTGGTTTTTAAAATGAGTTTTATCAGTGAGACTGGAACATATCAGGTCTTTTAATAACAACATTATTTTATTTATTTTTTTTTGCTTTTCTTCTTTTCTCAGTAGATTGAGGTCCACTAATTGGGTACCAATTGGAATTGAGATGGATAGATGGATACATGTATACATGGATACATAGATTGAATGACAAACAGACCGAGAGACAAATAGATCGATGACTAAATAGATGGATAGACAGATTCATTGGAATAGATAAAAATACATATGGATAGATAGATTTACAAAGACAGAAAGATAGGCAGACAGACAGACAGTCAGATGGACAGAGATATAGACACATACAATAAAATAAATACAGATAGACCAAAAAAGACACGACTAAAGTTTGAGTATGTAAGACCTGAATAGTGGATTTTAGTGACTCAGTAGGTTAGTAGTAGATAGATGGGGTAATATTAGTAGTATTAGTTTATTAGTAGGTAATACTATGAATTACTATAACAATATCACTACTAAGTTAAGGTAGTATTATATTATTATCTTAATGTATGTATATATATATTCATATATGTATTATCACATACATATATTACTGCATTTGTGTAGCTGTAGTAGATCATGAGCAATGAAATGACATATATAGCAATGATATATATATATATCTACATGTGTATATGTGTATATATATATTAATATATATATATTAATATATACTAATGCAAATATAATATACTAATAATATGGTTAGAGGTTCCAAAGTGTAGATATCACTTTAAAGACAGATTATTTGATCTCATGTGTGTCTGTCTTTTATGGCTGATATTTTTATGTGGTATGTTTTTTTCAAATTTGCTTATTAAATTGTTGCCGGAGGCAAAACAGCTAAGTGTAAAAAAAAAAAAAAAAATCTACCTTAAAGCTTCACACTTTTTTTGGTTTAAAATGATCATTTCCACAGTTGAAACATCAGTTGCAGTCTTTTTTTTTTTTTTCTTCTACTTGCATTTGTGGGTGAGCAACAAATAAATACATTCACTGTGTGATGTTTGAGGTCAAAGCCGCTCCTAACGATCCCCTAATGTCTGTTCATGAATCAATAATGGTCATTAACACCCGATTAAAGCACAGCTCTGGGATCAGAGTCGTCGTCGTCGGAGCACAACCCTTCAGCGCCGAGGCAGAGGAGAAGCGGGCGAGTGTGGGAGGCCTGTTTGCATAAGTAATCGTGTTAATGAGTGACAAAGTTAATTGTCTGACAAGTCGCTTTTCCCGGAGTTCAACCCGGCAAACAGATGTTGTTATTGATACAGCTCACAAGAATAGACGTGACAGATGATCCCCACGCCCGGCGTGGCAGCCATGTTTGTCACTTTGTCGCAGATGTGCGACGCGGGGGCCCTTAGGTGTACTTTTAGGTTCAGGACACTTTCGATGATGGACAGAAGTTTGAAACAAGTCACAACAGAGACATCATAGAGTAGGGACAAAAGCGGAGGAGAGGATGAAGAAAGAAAGACGGAGAACTTGGAGGCGCAATGTCAAAGTGCCCTCTTACGCCCCCTAACTTTCCCTTCAGAAGAGTGATAAGATCCTAATCCTGTCAGCATATATTCTACTGAGATTTCCACTTAGATTGCACTGAGTAATTAGCATGTCTGAAGTTTCCGTGTCTGGGGAGCAGATCTGGTTTCTCCCTCTCTTGCCTCCACGTACCCCTGATGAATGCCTCGTTTGCCCCCGGTGCTCATGATAGCGGTGACAGAAAAGATGTTTGTCCAAAGTGAGATTGACACTCACTACTCAGCCACGCCGCTCGACCTCCCCCCCACACCGCCCTCCGCGCCCCCCGATCATCGACATGACACAAAGTGGAATGAGCCACATTAGCGACATGCAGCCGCGCACGTGCAGCGCCCCTGCAGTTTACACCCATTAAACGCCCATGATGATGTTCTGAGTGCCCCCCCACCACACACACACACACACTTGCCCGCCCCTCTCCTGTCTGTACTGTAGTATCTGGTATCTTCCTGTACCGCGGCGCAGTAAGCAGTGATAACTGATGACAAGCAGCGAAGACGTGACAGTGTCAATAACCATAATCGTCCCTGGGCAGGAAATAATGAAGCGTATGTGCCGTGTCAGGCCGACATGCCTTCAATATCCTCTAATAAAGTGGAGTGGAGGGAGAAGAAAGAGAAAAAAAAGAAAAGAAACAACAATCAATAAAGCCATCTGATGATAAATATGAAACGCCACATGGGTGGAATGTTAAATACAATCCAGGAGGACGACGACGGAGATTATTAGGATGAAGGAAGGAAGCCTATTTGTATGTAAATGGCAGATTGATTATACTTATTTGCAGGGCGAGCACAAAGACGAGCGAGAAGCTCCGTGAACGTCTGGTCACTGGTATTTTCTTCTTTTTTTTTTTTTTTTATAAAGTCTGTTCGGCGTTCAGGCCCTGATGACGGAGGAGAGAAATAATACAAAAAATAAAAGAGAAAGAGAGAGGAAAAAGGGAAGCTGCCAGCTCCAGCGGAGCTCACCTCTCCAGAATATTCTAATTACCAGCCCTCCTCATTTCAGATGTCATGTGAATGAGAGAGGAAGGGTGGAGGAGAGGGGTGAAGCTCTGTTCTGTAATTTCTTAATCACTTTTTTGGCAACCTCTGCATGTGCCCTGGTTAATGCCCCAAATTGAATGTTTCTTTGGTTTCTCTCCAAATAGGCTATCATAGCCCGACGTCGGTGCTTAGTGAAATCTGCATCATTTGCATAGGGTCTTTTTTTTTTTTTTTAATGGCAGGATCCGACAGGGAGGGAGGGAAGAGGGGTGGTGGTGGTGGTGGTGGATGAAGAACAAAGGGCTCATGAGGGAGAAAATAGGACAGAAATGATCCGGGGCGCTGCCTTCAAAAACGTGACGTCAGGTCCCTAATGAAATCTTTTGACTGAGACCATAGCAAATGGCGGAATCTATATCTGACACCTAATGGTTTGCATAGAAATTAGAGGCAGAGCGAGGACCGAGGCGCCAACAACTCACCCAACTCCCCTCACCCCCCTCAACCCTCACTTCCCTCCCCTCCCCTCTTTGCTTGATGTCCCCTGATTAATTTACGGCACTTTTGTTATACATCGGCATCGTCCAAAATAAATTAACCGTGCTGGAGATATCAGGGCTGGGAGGTTGGGTTGGGGGCTGAGAGCAATTTATTACAGTTTAAAAAAAAAAAAAAAAGGAGGAAAAAAAAAAGAAGGCGCGATGAGATTAAACGAAACAGCTAATTGACAGAATAAGTCACCAACACAGAGGAAGTGTCGGCCATTGTTGAAAGGAAGCGTGTGTACGTGTTTGGGGGGGGGGGGGGAGAGGGGGAGGGGGGTAAAGAGAAAGAGCTGGCCACTTGATTTCCTATGAAAATTAATCGGCTATCAAACAATCTTGGTCTGCTGAGGATGATTATACAGCCGGGGCAGCGACAGGGGGAGAGAGGAAGAGAGAGTAAGAGACAGACGTAGAGGGAGAAAGGGGGGAGAGAAGGAGAGAGAGAGAGAAATAGAATGCCCTTTGTGTAGGTGAAATGTGTCGCGGACTGTCATCGTAATATACCTCAGTGAAATGAAGGTTAATTCTGATGTACAGCCTGCATGGCCGTCATTATCGGCGAATCATGAAAATAAATTAAGCCACTGAAATAGATACTCCTCTGGAACGCGGCAGGGATCTGGTGAAGGATGGACGGCTGAACTTTACAGATTATTATTGGGAAATAGTGCCGAATTCAATTAATGCACCTAAAAGACACCTTTATAGAGGGCAGCCATAATTTAAATGACAGCAGGGTGTAATTTTGCTTGTTATAAGTCAAATTTGCAGAGTTTCATGTTTCGTGCATTTTTTTTCCTCCCTCACCCCCCGCCTATCTCCCTCTCCCTTCTCTCTCCCTCCCTGCCTCCCTTCCAATCCTGCCCCATTTTTTTTTTTCCTCCCTCCCATCCTCACATATTTTTCTCTCTTCGTCGAGGATGTTCTCCCCAAGAAAATTTCCCAGAAAGAAGCAAACATCCTCCGGTGTTGAGGTTTTAAGGCGGCTAACATCAGAATCAGATTTCTAAAAAAAAAAAAAAAATGAATACATAAATGATAAATAAATATATATAAATAAAAAAAAAAATCACAATTCTACCCCAGTCCTCATCTTCTCCTGAGCCTGCCAGTATATTTACTGTAATCCTCTGCGGTGGATTCTGCACCGACTGTCTTCTGCTTCTCTACGTCAGCGTTCCAGGACCCCCCGTGCGGACGAGTCCTCCGAAGCATACAGATGCCAGAGCCTTATGCAGATCCGGCCTGGACCCTGGAAAGAAAAGGAAAAAAAAAAAAAAAACCTGAAGCCCAGTGAACTGGGTAAATGGTGGACCTCTCACCTGTGCACAACCGAGACAGAAGCCGGCGACTTAATCCAGGCAGGTGTCTGACAAGAGGCTGAACACGGTCAGGTCCGTATCTCACTGACCCTCGCTCAGAAATGTCTTATCTGTTAATCTACACCTCTGTGGAGCAAGGGGCGGGGGGGGCTGAATTAACACCTCCACGGGGCAACGGGGGCTTCTGATTAACACACCTCACCCCGCGCCGGAGCCCGAGCCGCTGCCCGCCAGGCCAAACAGACCGAGCGGGAGGAGGGGGGAGAGATGAGAGGAAACCTGACATATGCAAACATTCATTATATGCAAACACATAAATGAAGTCAGAGGTGGAAAGCAGCTGCTCAACATGGCCGCCCCTAATTTTTTTTTTATTCTATTTTGTCTCTCCCACCCAAATATTAACACAGAGCCGAGTGGAAATGCTGAGATTTCACCTCTGTGTTGTTTCATTTGACTCTTTCTCGTCTAAACACGGGCCGTGTTAAATATTTATGTGCCTGTTTTTCTATTTTATGGAGGGATTTGTGCGACGCAAAATAGAAAAGTGACTCCGTCGTGTCTTTATGACGCATGAAATATATGAATGGATCCGGGGAGC
The DNA here is from genome assembly GCA_016785265.1 of Paraplagusia blochii. Lineage (NCBI taxonomy): Eukaryota > Metazoa > Chordata > Actinopteri > Pleuronectiformes > Cynoglossidae > Paraplagusia > Paraplagusia blochii. The sequence continues at coordinate 23,296 of JAFBJS010000760.1, forward strand.
GCAGCCGTAAAAGGCGACGGAGTGGCTCGTGGAAATAGGTGGAGGAAAACCGACGATATAAAAGTTAGGTTGTTAAAAGTATCAACCCAACTAAAAAAAAAAAAAAAAAAAAAAAAAAATGAAAAAAAAAAAAAAATAAAAAAAAAAAAAAATAAATGAAAAAAAAAACACATCAAGTAACTCCTGCTCTGACACAAAAGGCAAACAGGAGTAATTATTACTGAGGGGAGACGGCCGGAACGGTGTCGTCTGGGTTTAATCTCAGGAATCAAACCAAAGACAAACACGATCTTTACTTCCCGCCTCGCCATATTTTTCCTCCGTCACCCTCTCTCTGCCTCTCTTCCCTCGACAGTTTAAAGAATCCTTCCACTCTCATCATTAGTATTGAACTCATTTCTAAATTCAGAAATGGGCCCAGCAAGATCATTCATTGCAGCAGATAGTAAAATCAATATCTTTTGTGTCAGACGGCAGGGTCTCCGTCTCTGTCTCCGTCTCTCAGGGTGGGATGGAGAGTGTGTGTGTGTGCGAGAGAGAGAGAGAGAGAGAAAGAGAGAGAGAGAGGGGGAGAGAGAGAGCAGAGTGGAGTACAGAGTGGAGACAAAAGGCTGTGAAAACTGAGGAAGTGGGGCCACCTCTTGACGACATGGATACACAGTCCCTCTCTCTCCTGTCCAGACCACATATATGGACACAAACACCTGTTTACCAACACAAACACAACCTTGAAAAAATCATTTTCTTTTTAAATTTTCCTCCTTTTTCCAATAAAATATATTTTAAATATCTGCCAAATATTTGACATGTATATATTTGATTGAAATGTTCTACATCCTGACACATTAAATACATTTAAATTAAATACACACATTTTTTTTTCTTTCCCTCCACACACAGAGACCAGTGACGGAACGAGGACGACTCCGTTCCGATGAGAGTCGAATCAATCAAGTCCTTTTAATCACCACTCTGCTTTTATAGTGTGGCAGTAATGATGGAACCCTATGTAGGGGCAATCCCCTAAGACCCCACCCCCACATACACACCCCCCCACCCACCCACCACCCCCATGTGGCTCAGAGTGGAGTCGACACACACACTCACTCACACACACACTTCTGAGCCCACAACTCTGATGATTTTCATTTCTCAATTACATTATCTTATTAACCAATCAATTGCCGGCCTTATCAATAATTAATGTCTCCCCAACTATTAGAACTGAGATTAGATTAAACGCAAGTCTCTTGTCTCCTCGCTTTGATACAGTCAACCGGGCCCTTCATGGGCAACCACTGATGAAATTTTATCTTTTAATCTACATATGTACATATAAATCTTACCATATATTATAAGAATGTGATTATGTGTGAGTGTATATATATATATTTTTTTAATGAAGACATCATATGTATATATTTATTCCTATATCTATATGTTATATGTATATATTGTAGGAAATATTGTTATTTATTTCTTGCAATATATATGTAAATATGTATATATGTATATATATATAACAGGCAATGAATTTGTCTCATAATCTAGATATGTACATATATTCAAATATAGCATATACATATGTTTATATATCTATATATTTATATACAAATATAAATGTATTTATATATTACATATATGACATATGTGTCAATTTGACATTTGACATTATCTAATTACCTACATATATTGTAATATAATGATAAATTAATATTTATATAATCAATATTTAATTGTTTAGACATAATTATACAGACTTTATGTGTGTGTGTGTATATATATATATATATGTATATATATATTTAACTTGTTTATTACGGAGTTCATGAATTTCTTCATATAGGAATTTATGTGTAAACATATATTTAAATGCGTATGCATATATTAATGAAGACTATATGTTTGTATAAAATATATATATATTCATTCACGTATGTATACATGCTTTATATACATACACACAACCATTGTATATACATACATTTTCTATATATGTGTACATAAAGTATATTTGAATATATACATATGTGTTTATTGATTGTCTTAAAAATACATTTTATTTAAATTTTATTTTACCACATGACTCATTTCCACATTTAAAAATGAACGTGCACATATATTTTTTTTGTTCTTCATCCATATTTATATTTCTTTCACTGCTACTAATGACTCACCCACAATTGACCTTCAACCTCCTCTACTGTCGTCAGTTAATTCTGACCAGATTTTCTCACATAAAAAAATAACATAATTCGATTTAATCTCTTTATTTTCTGTTTTTGTTTTTTTTTTACATTTCTTTTCTCCTTTTCTGTTCAGCTCTGGAATTCCCGACTGCTGCTGCTCCTCCTGCTGCTGCTGCTGTTGCTGCTGCTGTTGCTGCTGCTGACTGCCAGATGAGTGCTCGGAGGGGTGTTAAGGGACGAGCTCACGGATCGATGTCTCACTCTGCTCAGCCCAGCTGTAGCTGTTGTCTCTCACACAGAGAGGCTTTGTCTGAGCTCTGCAGAAAAACAGCCCGTAACAAGTGTTTACCGTCTTCCGCCTCAGGCCTGAGCCGGGGCCTACGGTAGCCGCTGTAAGCTCACGCTTGGATGCTGTTAATACTGTACACGGCGCTTTGTCTGAGGCATGGGTGGGAACCTGGCGAGGACGGTGAGGACGTCACGTTAATATTGAAAACACATAAATACACTCAGTCAAATCTGCTCGCCGAGGAGTGAAACGTCATCCGTCCTCTCTCTCTGACCCCAGACTGTAGGCCGCTGCTGTTGTTAATTAAAGCCTGGTGCGTAGGTCACTCCCAGTTACACACCAGGGATCATACTGCTGGTCCACAGACACAGCTCATTATGATTTTCCTTATTTCTTTCTTCCTGATGTCTATTGTAGGAGTGTGAAGGCATCGCAGCCTCTGTTAGGAACCTGGAAATACTCAGACGGAGGTAAGATGAGAAGAGTAAGGAGAACAAAAAAAAAGGTGGAAATGTGGAGAGAAAATGAGATAGAAAAAAAAAAAAAAGCTCCCCTCGTTTTCCTCTTCCTCTCCCTCCACCCTTCGCTCTTCAGCTGGGTTCAAAACATCTGTCAGCACTCAGACGACGGTGGTGAGGAGGAGAGAGTGCAGAGGGCCTGGTATGCAGAGGGCCCGGCCCAGGAATCAGTGGAGCCGCTCTGCTTGGCACGTCTGCCTTGTTTATTTGCCCTGACCCGACGTTCCCCGCGAGGTTAAGGGACCTGCTGCAGTGAAAGGAGCCATTGTCCTGCAGGAAAAATCTGTTACAAATATTTACCATGGGGGGAGGATGCAAAGACAGGGCTCGCAGCCAGCCAGACGAGCTGTAAAAACGTCCAGAGTGCATTTCTGAATAATCCACTTCCACACCCTTTTCCTTTTACCTAAGGTTAAAAAAATCTGCCCTCGCGTTCTCATTACTCAGATCTCACTGCTGAGGCTGTTGGCTCTATCAACGTCAGCGTCACTTGGGTAGGAGATGATGTCGGAGATGATTTCCTTAAACTTTTATTTTAGCAGGTGGACGAAATATTAATTTAAAAATCAGAAAGAATAAATAGAATTGTTAGACCACCATGTTTTCTTCAATTCTCACTTAATTTATTAAAGGTTCATTACCTGAAGAATACAATGAACAGACTGGTATTGATAGTGCAATGTCATGGATATTGATGTAGGAATGGCAGGAATTTGGCTTACTATCAAGAACACCATGGGGAATGGTTAGATATCTTCTCTGAGATTAACCTCTTAAGAGCTATTTTTGTTCTTATTATATTTGTCCAAACAAATGCACCTTTAGTGGAACCATGCATTGAAAAGAACAAGAAATTGAAGAAAACAACGGGATCTAATTTATTTTTCATGACTATAGAAATGGATGCAGCCACAAACTGGGGGAGTAATTATGCAAAGTTGTATAAAGTCATAAAAAGTAAAAAGACATTTTACGATAAACAGTAACTTAGCAAAGAAATTGCAGGTGCTATAGTGTTTTTGCAGCAGATCGACATACCGTATACCTGGATGCAGAATTGATCAAAAGTTCTTGGTCCAAATTGAACAGAAAAGAAAATCCTAGAGTCTACAAAAACATTACTGGCCTGCCTGCGGTCCAGAGAAATTATCCAGTCAATGCTAGCAATTTGAGAAAATGTGATTGCACATATGTGTTTTGTCTTCTCTTCAGTTACTTTATTTGTGTTTTCCCGCCAACAGATCATGGGTCATAACGGTATTTCCGAGATCCTGCCAACTTTTCCGAAAAATGGGTGTCGTAAAGTGTCACTAAAATTAAAAACTCCTCGTATGTTATAAAGAAACGTGTACTGATTCGCTCCAGTCAATGCCCCCACCCGTTGCCCCGTACCCAGCTACCCGAATGAAAATCTGGAGCACATCCCTGCACTACATTTCCTATTCCACAGGGCCCCCCTGTTAGGTCACTAGTAACAAATGCATGTTCAAAAAGGCTGCATAAATTCTCTTTTCCCCTCGTATGAGTTTTCTTGAAAATGCCATGCTGGTTTTAGCCGGAATAAATCTGTCGGGGACTTTTTTTTTTTTTCCTGTGACGTTCGGCATCCCACTCTTGCAGCCAGACCAGGTGGACACCCTCAGCCACCGCGGCGCATTGACATGCAACAAAGCTAATGGTGGCCGGGACAGGAGGGCCTAATCTTCACTAACTGACAAGATTTAAATTGAGGAGACATCTTCCGCTGATTAGCTCCCACACCCACAATTATCCAACTGGGGTGTCAAGCAAGGTTTAACATCTCCACTGATTCTTCTCTCCAGAGACATCCAGGAGGCAATGCAATCGCTTTTAATAACTGCCTCCCTACCTCCCTCCCTTGCACCTCCTCTCCTTCCCTCACTCCTTCTCCCCTCCTTGACGCCCAGCACTCCTCATAGCGCAGTCCCCCCACCCTAGTTGCTTCTCCCTTTTTTCTCCCATCATACCAATCCTCCCTTTGCTCCACCTGATTCCGAGACATTCAAGCCCCCTTTAAAATTAAGCTATTTCCGTTGTTTTGTTTCTTCTTCTCTTATTGTAATTATTATTATGGGGAAACATTTATTCATATTAACTCAATCCTATCAAACCCTGGATTTGGAGGAAGGGGAGTTTGAGAGGGAGGGAAAAGTTTATGCACCTTGTCGTCTTCTGGCAAATAAGAGAACGATCCCTTTCCCGCCTTCCCTCCCCAGTGCTCCGGCAGCGGTACCCCCACACCCCCACCCTGGAGTGTGCACCTCATTAAAATTCATCTGATCTGAATATTTTTTGCAAATATGGTCTGATTGCTCGCCATGACATGAAACATCCCTGTGTGTTATTTTAATCACACGCACCCCAACGGGCAACACTATATGATGGCTGTGACATTGAACTCCTCTGCCGCTTGACCCCATTTTACGAGTGCACGTCATTTTCGTGGGGGGGCGGGAGGCGTGGTGGGGTTAGAAGGAGGGAGGGTGGGAGGGTGGAGGGGTTTGGTGCAACGTGCGGAGGGTGAACTTACCTGGAATGATGGACAAGCTGGATAATTCTTGGCTCTTTTCTTCAAATGTTCACAAAGCATCAGCTCGGTTTAAAGCCCCTCTCAATCAAGCCGCCGCCACCTACCCCCCGCGACACACCTCTCACCTCCCCCGGTCTGTCTCCCTCCCCCCCTCTGTCTCTCTAATGAACTGTTTTCTTCCGGTGATGGAACAGGGACACAAAGCAACGCGATTAATAATTTACTGTTTAGTTTTACTAATTGATCTGTTTTGGGAGCCGGGATAAAAGCCAGGATGCACAATGCCTTTCATATGGCATTTATCCACAAGTCACAACCGGCTCCCCGAAGATGAATAATGAACTAAACAAGATCAAATAATTATCACCAGGGAGCAGCAGAGAGGACCGCGCTCACAAACACCACTGAGTTTACCTCGGGTTCCTCCTGCCGATCACACAACAGAAGAACGGGGGAGGAGACGGGTGTGG
>JAFBJS010000760.1:30910-72842 GCA_016785265.1 Paraplagusia blochii
GGAACAGAACCATTTTGGACTAGTTTTGTCTCCTGGAACACATCCCACTGGCACCTTAGGTAGACCTTGGGGGCTACCCAGTGCCCCTTGGCACCAGGTTAGTGACCTTCGCTTTAGCGACTTGGTTTAGCCCATGAGTCACTTTAACGCTGCTAATTTCTCCGCATTGGGTGTAGAAACCGAGGGGTGGGGAGTTCTAGGTGAGACAGGGAGTCTATTTATACACCTCAACACTGAGCGGGGATTAAAAATGAAACGAGGCGCGCTCCTCCTTTGGCACGGCGCGGTCTTAAAAGAGGCAGAAAAGCCTGAGAAACATGTTGTATCAAAGAGACGTTCATCTGTTTGGAGATCAGCGGCGTGTGAGCGTGCGAGATTTACTCAAATGTGCCTTTTATTGTTCTGGATTACACGCTGTTGGCCCATTGAACCCTAATGTGGTTTCCCCCGCCGCTGCCGCATGTGTAATAGTTATAGCTGCGAGCTTGTAAATAAGGTTTAATACAGTGAGCCAGTGTGACGTCCACAGGCTCTCAGTGGTCTCTTATAAATATTCCCATGGCTGGGTGGAGAGTGTCATTATGCCTTAGCTGCAAGTAGCATAAGATTAAAGCACCAACTACATGCCCATATCATTACCCTATTAGCATGTGACATAAATGTGTATGGGTTCCTGCTTAATTAGTGTTGATTGATTGGAATCAATGGCTGTTGAAAAAAAAAAAAAAAAAAAAGCAGCGAGACTGGAGGGAGCAGGGTTGGTCGCTCGGCTGGCGAGGCGTGTTTTTTCACGCTGTATCGAGATCATTCAGGGTTCACACACCCGCCAATGTAGCAACTGTAATTAATGTTGTTGATGTAAACAAAATGACTTTGAGTAAATGTGACAGAGTGTAAAATGATAACTGTTGAAATGGTAAAAATAGCAAAAATGTAAAAAAAAATATCTAAGTCTAGTATATATGTGAAATATATGTATATGAGCCTAAAAAATTTATCAAAATGGGGAAAAAATTATTTAAAGCCAATAAATACTAGTAGTTTTGACAGAAATTTGTCACAAAGAAGTGTATAACACTCTAAAAGTAAAAAGAAGTTTCAGGTGTCTTTCTGTCTGTCTACTTACCTGTCTTTCTATTAGCATGCATCTGGTTGTTGATTTCTCTGTCTATCTCTCTTCATATATACATATATATATCCAAAATTTTGTCGTAAAGGCAAGTCAAACCTTTAAAAAAACTCTGAAAATAAAATTAGATGTCTTTCTGTTTGTCTGCCCATCTATCTATGTATATATTTATTTGTTTATATTTATGTAAATCTAGATAAATACCCAGAAAATGAAAAAAAAAATGCAACTCAATAATGTCCAAAAATCATTGCAAATTAAATGATGTTTTTTTTTTGTAAAAATGAACAGAAAAAAGCTCAAATACTGCTAACTGAAGTAGCAGTTATAAAAGATCTCATTTCACCAAAGACATCTGAACATTAGCCCAAATACATTTCTTTATTTGGAAGAAATTCAAAGCTCAAAAACAGCCACTAAGCTATAGATTTGATAATAACAGAGCAGCTTATGCTTTTCCAAAGTATCATTTTACAGTTCTATCCATGGTCTTGAATGGCAGGTTAATGTTACCAGGTGTGAAAAAATTAACTAAAAAATTTCTCTTTTTTTTTGGTTCCATTTGGTTTTAACAGTTAACGTGGCAGACAACCTCGTCATCTTTAATTATTTTTTTCTCCCGAATTCCATATTATCCTCACCTTCCTGGAATAAAAAAACTAGACTAATTTTGTCATGGATATTACACAGACACATGCATGAATCAGTGCAGGTTGTCACAATTATGCTAAGGTGGGGAATATTAAACCAGACAGGCCTATTTCCAAAGGTGAAGCTGTAGAATCAACCCGACGCTCGACAAACCTTCTTGTCAATCACGCCAGCGATTCATATTCAGCTAAAGTCAAGTGCGTCCGCCCGGATGCATTATTTATGTCGGAAATAAGCAGCTTTACCGAATCATACCAGCAGCTATTAGCAAGAGACAACCGGCCCGGCTCCCCGTCTCTCATCGGAGGCCATGTTTGAAGTCAAAATAACACAAGTCTGATTGGGCCGCCGAACGCTAAAGCAATCCCACTGAAGTCGGCTGTTTTCCGCAACAAGCCGCAACAAAGGCACTGATGACGAGACGTGTTTGTTCTCATCATCAGTGCCGTGTTTTTTCCCCTTCTTTTTTCCCACCGCTCCCCCCGTGCCTCCCCCGCCCTCCCCGAATAACGGCAGAGGTTATCGTTCTGGAGTTACGGCTCTATATCCTCCTGTCACGAGCGCAGGTCTCTGTTTTAGATCAGCCGTCGCTGCCGCACCTGATGGACAGCTGCGAGGATAAATGAAACATGAATAACAACAGCACTGTTGACTGTACGGCTGCTCCCGCTGCTGTGGATGGGGGGGTTAAAAGGAGGGGGTTTGAAGAGGAGTCCGGGGGTTTGGAGAGGGTTAAGCGCTGCCTTGTAAGTGAGAGTCCTCCTCCAACTCCTCCTTCTCCTGCTCCTCCTCACCGTTCATGATCAGCCTCCACCTTTCAAATATATCACATTCATAATGGATCGGTCCGGATCTCTGTTTTGCATCTTCCACTGACAGTTTTAGGGGTTTTTTTTTTTAGCCTCCTCAGCCTCTGTTGTGTTTGTCCTGTCTGGATGTTCTCCTGGTTACGGTGCTTATATTCTGTTGTACTCCCACGGGAATCACCCAGCTGTCTCAGAGCGGAGGCCTGGCCTGAAACGTGAGCTCTAGTTTCTGTTCTGTCTCAGGACACCACAGACCACAAGTGTGGAAGTTCGTCCCTCCATCCATTCATCTTTGTCCACTTATCAGTCACCGGGTCCTGGGGCCAGTAGTCTCCACGACTACCACCCAAATAACATTGCACCAGACCAGCCCCCAGTGAACCCTACTGTGGGTGGTGAGCCCACTGTCAGGGTGGTGTTGATGTTGATGACAACGCCTTCTAGTGGCTCTGCAGAACAGATCTGTTTTGCTCCAATTCTCTGGAACAAAAGTCTGTATGTCTGTCTACCTACCTGTCTGTCTGCCTATTTGAATGGTCTGCTCTACCAGTCTGTCCATCTGTCTGTATGTCTGTCTATCTGTCTCTCTGTATGCCTGTCTGTCTCTTTGTTTGCATGTATCTGTCTGCATGTATCTGTCTGTCTGATTGTATGTACAGTATCTATCTGTCTGTGTGTCTATTGCATGTATCTGTCTGTCTGTTTGCATGTATCTATCTGTCTATCTATCTATCTATCTGTCTGTCTGTCTGTCTGTCTGTCTGTATGTATCTGTCTGTCTGTTTGCATGTATCTATCTGTCTATCTATCTATCTGTCTGTCTGTCTGTATGTATCTGTCTGTCTGTCTGCATGTATCTATCTGTATCTCTGTCTGTCTGTCTGTCTGTCTGTCTGTCTGCATGTATCTCTCTACCTGTCTGTCTATATATCTGCATGTATCTATCTGTCTGTCTGCTTTATTGGTCTGTTCATTTGTCTGATTGTCCATCTGTCTGTCTATCTATCTACATGTCTGTCTGTCCATATGTCTTCCTTTTTCCCTACATATCACATGCTCTGTCACTGACCGACTGGTGCCAATCACACCAATCAGGTCAAGTCTCGATCTGACCAGGATTCGATCTTTCCCAGGAGTTGAACCCTGAACTTCCCCGTCAATGACAGAGACATTGACTCAGGGCCAAAAGGACCAAAGTTTATAACAAAAAGACAAAAAAAAGGACTCAGAACCGTCTCTCCATCCGCCAGGCCTGACTGTCATGACACTAAGCCACAGCTGGACACAGTCAGTGGATCAGCTCCACTCACATAAACAGCCCTGCACTCACACTCTCACTCAGACTCATAAACCAAACGTGCACCGGAGCTGCGTCAGGTGGTCCCCACAGGTTAGCCATCATCAGGCCTAAATACAGCACTCCATCACAGACAGACCTCCATTTACCGCCACGAGCGCCACACACACACTGGCTGCAACCAGCGCCGTCCCAGCAGCAGCCGCCTTTTACCCCTTCTTATTTAGATGCACTCGAGGACACAATGGGGGTGCATTAGCAGCGCTCGGGCTGCACAACAGCTGTAATTTCATTCTGGTTACCACATGCATCCTACTTGACTCTCAATTCACATCCCGGGCTGAGGGCCAAATAATGGGATTTACCCTCTCTCCCAGCCGACACACTCTTTTGGCAGAGTGTCTGTGTGTGTATATAAGTGTGTGTGTGTGTGTGTGTGCTGGTAAATGAGGGTATCTCATACATACCAATAACTACAGCTGTATTTTGTGATGTTTATGTCTGCAGACTTATGACGTAGCTCGTTCTGCTGCCATCGTTAACATGGGAAATAAATGCAGCTCCGCTTCACCACGGTGCCTGAAAGGAAAGTTCTTGTTAACAAGCGAAGGGAAAATGGAAAAAAAACGTATACATTTTTATTTTACTTTTACTTTTTACTACAGGAAGTTGCATGTACGTCCTGGCTGTGAATGGCGTTAAGCAGAAGCTACAAACTGATGTCATGGGCCAGACCTGTACAATTATAACTTGTATATTTAATTTTGCGGATATTGACTAAAGTCTTCATTTTAATTCCGATATCGGTCGATGCAGTTCGCATGCAAACCTGAAGTAAACAACTCAGGACCTTTTGGGCATTTTCAACAAATTTGTCAGAACCCACATATCGTCTTATTGGAAACTCATTTTCGGAAGAAGAATTGATGATGTTTTTATTTAAGTATCGCACAAATTCACTTATGTCACTAAGTCGATGTTTTTCCTATTTGAAGGTGTCTTTCATGCAATGACATAAATATGTAAAAAAAGAAAATAATATAACAGCTTTACAGCAGTTTTTGTCTTTCAAATATTTCCAAAACGGGCCAGAATGAACCTTTACACAGGGCGGTTTTGGCTAACAGCCGTATATTTGCAAAAGATAGTCGAGATATCAATAGAGAAACACAAGTTTTGTTGTTGAAAAGAATAGCTGTAATAGCTGGAGTTATTTTTGGCCAAATTCTGATATTGTCTTAACTATGATAATGTGCAGACCAAAAGATGTGGGTTTTTGTTTGTCACTGAACTATGATTTAAGCAACTATGCTATTAGGCTAGCAAAGGCCTCGCTTGTTTTCGCGTTGGCTCCTTTAGGTCATAGCGAAGCCTATTTTTGACTTCCATGAATCCTCTAGTGGGCAGATTTTGGTCCTGGAGCCCTATGTTTGATAACCTGTGTTGTAGTGTGTCGAACCTCTGTGGGATTTATTTGATTTATTGAACAACTAAGTCTCAATGTTCCTGTTGTCTAAGTGTCAAGCTTCCTGTTCTAGTTTAAAGTAAAAGTACTAGTAAAAGTAATAGTAAATGTGTAATCCCTCTAGACTGTGTTTTTTTCTTGATTGAGCTGAGTCTTGGTTGAGACATGATGTCTTCAAGTTGATGTCATGAAGTTCTCATGACTGTAGTGACCAAAGCCGAGGTCTATGGAGTGAGTCATCGGTCAGCAGGTATCTCAGAATTCCCTGGCATAAGTAGAAGACCTCTGCAGACAACACTGACTGGACATGAGGACGTACTGGACATTATTGGACACTGTTACTCCTGCAAGGAAAAAGACATGGTATAATTAATAATTTGGACAAGCTTCATGGGCCACATCTGGGCCTCGAGCCGTAGTTTGCCAACGCCACGCTATTGTGATAAGCTGCCTGGGAAAACACCATGATATATTGTGTACAGTAGGGGGCAGTGGTGGCCTAGTGGCTAAGGAGCCAAACTTTGGTTCAAGTAGGTTAGAGGTTCAAGTCAATGTTTACTTTAGGAAGGAAGGAAAGGTAAGAAGGAAAGCAAACTACTTGTCCTGGGAGCAGTGAGTAGGGACGGTGCCATGCTCAGTGGTAACCTGGCAGCTGGTGGATTGGAACCAGAAACCCTCAGCTCCAGTGGTAGTCGCTTTCACTCCACACTTGGTCCAGTGAAGATGTGTGGAGTCGTCAGAACAAAAAGAGTGACTGCAGTAAATACGGGAGGAGAAATCCTCCAGGTCCAGAGACTGACGTGTTTGTGAAGAAGTCGTGCTGAGATTCTCTGCTCTCTTTAACCCTGATTTCTCAGTAATTAGAACCAGAAAAGACCAGAAAAAAAAAAAGAAAACTTTTAATTTGTATTCATGAGATAAGAACAGTGAGGCAAACAGCACCCCGTCACAACACAGAGAGACATCACTTTTATCATGCAGTCCACCCTTCACACACACACACACACACACACACATACACACACACGTACAGACGCCGGGCATGCAAACAGTACCGGGAACAAAATACTAATCAGGACGAACAAAGCCTCTGTGAACATGTGGACGCACACACTCGCACTGACACACAAACACAGGGAGGACTAATTTATTCAGGTTAGTGGTCTGCTTTAATTATTACAACCAGAACCCCCATCCCTCCCTCCTCTGGAGTGGCCAGTGTGTGTGTGTGTGTGTGTGTGTGTGTGTGTGTGTGTGTGTGTTTAACTGTCAAAAACAAGCTGAAACAATTTCATCTGTGAGCTGGGAAACAAATACGCTCTCTCTCTCCTTCTCTCTCCTCTCTCCCCCTGGTGGCTTGGAGCAGCCATAAAATGTAATTCAAGAAAAAGAAATGGATGATGAAACTCACTGTGGCTGTGATTTTCTTTCTGTGGTGGAGACTGACTGTTAATCAAACCCACCCATGTCTCTATCATTGGTGTGAACTCCAGGGTTCACCTCCAGAGGAAGGTTTCAAGTCCCAGTCAGGGTGGTTGGACCCACCACCCGAGGGATAGTATGATGCAAATTAGTGGCTAACCCCTAAGTATTAGCCAAGTTTGATCAGCCCTCTCATTGGATGGGGCGGGCCTGACTATCAAGCGGGCGGGCCCCGTGGCTACACCTATGGTATAGCCATATATGGTATAGGTGTATCAGTGGGTGGAGTCCTTAACAGAAGTCTCTCTCTGACAAAATAAAAGTTAAAGTTTCTGGATCATGGATCTATAGATGATGGATGTGTCAGGAGTGATCTGTGACAGAAGAGAGTCAGCTAAGGTGAAGGGAAAGGTTTACAGGACAGTTGTGAGACCAGACATGATGGATGGATTAGAGACACTAGGAATAGGTAGAAGACAAGAGGCAAAGCTGGAGGTGGAGGAGTTGAAGATGCTGAGGTTCTCTTTAGGAGAGACAAGGATGGACAGGATCAGGAATGAGGTGATTAGAGGGACAACACAGACAGGAAGGTTTGGAGAAAAAGCTAGAGAAGACAGATTGTGAACATGTTCAGAGGAGGGACAGTGGATACATTGGTAGAAGAATGATATAGGCGATTGGTGGATGCAGTGAGGGAGGACATGTATGTAGTTGGAGTCAGAGTTCAGGATACAGAGGACAGGAGGGAGATGGAAATTGTTGTCTCGCTGTGGCAACCCCTGAAAAAGGGACAAGCCGAAAGGAGAAGGAGAATATTTTGAAAAGTTACTCGAGTAAATGTAATTGGGTAAATGTAACAAGTTACTCCCCATTACTGGTTTGTTTATTTGATAGTGTGAACACAGCCTGTAAACCTGGTCTGTTTCTCCTGCAGTGGGAAGTGATAGGGAGTTTCATAATAAGCAAATTAATGAGTTACACTGAGCGAGCAACTAAACACCCGCCGCCGTCTCCTATCTCCACGGAGACATGAAAAGCCCAACTTTGTTGTCAGATTTGTTTGTGTTACCAGTGTGTGTTTCTCTGTGTGTGTGTATTCGTCTGTTTAACTTTCCTGCTTTGTTTTTTTTTTTTTTGTTCTTTTTTTTTTTTCAGACACCAAAACATTGTATCATTTTCTTGCTTTGACTTTAAAAGCTATGCAAATAAACCCAGAATCAAACTTTGAAGCCAATAATTCTTTCAACCATCAATAATTTATTTTTTCTTCTCTTTTTTTTGGCCTGGTCCACAGCAGCCTCCAGAGGAATTTTCTTTTTTCCTGGTCTCTAATATCTAACAGTGTCAAAATTGGCCACTTTGACAGCAGGTTATTAATGAGCGGCCATTTTGTGCTTTTGACTGCAGTTGCACTTGGTTTCATTAATTCCTGGGGTCACGTCCCTGAGGAGGCAGCCGTGCGTCCGAACGTCGTTGATCTTTTTATTTTTTCCTCTTATCGACAACAAATATTTCTCTCCGTTAGTTTCTATTGTCATCATCAGACGTATTTGTATCTCAGGCCCGGAGTGACCGTCCCCTTCCTGTTCCTCGCTGTTGTAGTCGCCACAAAACAGGAAACAGAGGTAGGACTGTGGTGATAGATGGGGCCGTTGCAGCTCAATAACGATGGCCAGGCTGCGTCACACTGAGCCACCCCGGGGCTAGAGGAGGAAATGAGAGGCTCTTTAGAGGACAAAGATGCCATTAGGTCACCACAGGTGTCCCTCCTGCTGTTTGTCTCTCATTTGCTCTGCATTTCTTCCTTTTTTTTCCCTCCTCTCTCTTTCTATTCCATGCCGTTTCTCGTTGTGCCTGTTGTCGGCAGCGGGCGGCGACAAAACAGGTGTGAAAGTGCAGCGGAGTGATGTCACGATCTCGCCGAGTGTGGCGCTTCATGTGTCTCTGTGTCGCTGCAGTGTTTCGAATAAATTGGTTGATTGACAGCCGGCTTTTACAATATGTAAGCTAATTAAAGGAAGTAGATGGAAGTGGTTGATACCAGAGCCTTAGGAAGCAGAGTGGGTTCACAAGGCTTCAGGTTCAAATCCACAACTGAGGTGCTTTGAGCATAGCACCGTCACAACTCACAAAACTTACATCAGGCTCATCAACGACTGAAAGGTTAACAGTATGGAGAAGAATGATTTGGGTGGCAGATGTGGAGACCCTGCAGCAGATATGAGATAAAGATGAATGAATGAACGAGATAAAGTATAGATCAATTACAAAGTATATCTGGGGATGTTTATGGTTAAATTAGTTTTTTAAGTATTTAAAAAGTGCATATATGTTCTACCTTATTAAGTGTTGCAGAGACAACACAGAAATACAAAGAAATAAAGTATTATTGAAAATCCCTTTAAAAAACCTTTCAGTTTGCTCAAAATATTGTTACATCTACCTTGCAACATGAACAGGATTTTTCAGCATAACTTCATTTTGAATTGTGTTTTTTTAGAGGAAATATTAACTTAGGTTACTAGTAGTAGATGCATATATAGTTAATATAGTAACAAAACAATACAAGTAACAAGTAGAATTAATTTATACATATACAGTATATGCAATATATATATATATATATGCGCACTATCTTGCAACACTACTAATAATCCAAATAGAAATTTGAGAAATGAATATACAGTATATATATATATATATAGTTAGCATAGTTATACATGTCATAGAAGCTAAAATGCTTTTCGCATTATCTACAGATCGCAGTTATCAGACAGCTGATTGGTCAACCTATGTGCTCTTGGTTTGTTGGAACATAAACCAGCAGCCACAGCGCCCCTTTGTGGAGCAGTTTGGACATGCCTGCTCTACGACATCTTTACCAGAAACATGCACGCTGCAGGGAAGAGTCAGAAGAAAAAAAACAAGTAAGTTTGGCAGGCCGGATTGTAAAGCTGAACTGGCAACGTCTGGCCCACAAACCTTAGTTTGTCCATTCCTGCTTTAAGGTATCTAGGATAGTTGCTGACCCCTGGTGTAAAAGGTAGCCTGATGTTATCCAATGACGGAGCAGTGCTTGATGAAGAGGCGTCAGACGTTGGCGTCTTTAACTGATATATCTTTTACTCCTAACCACTTCACCTCTGTCCTCTCACCCTCACCCCCCACATTACTCCCTCTCTGCCCCCTCCGCAGCCCAGACAATAAATATCATGTCACCAGGATGGCAATGCTCCTTCATGGAACACTGCATGATTATTAGAGGCAGGAGAAGTCGAAGAGAAATGCTAACAGTGTTCATTAATGGGCCGCATCCGCGTTTGATGAGCCATGGCACATCCCAGCCAACGACGGGCGAACAGGCGCGCCTCCTCTGGGTGGAGGAGTGTCGCGGGTGGGGGGATAACGGCCACTGGTAAACGGTCGGTAATTGTGTCCAAATTGTATGGCGAGAAGGCCTCTCAAGGACTGACAGTGACGGAGCAATTATGGCAAACCAAGCGAGATGTGTCAAATCTCGCCCTCCTCACTCCAAAGCCTTTCCACCGCGGTCTCGTCTTCCTCGTCCCTGAGTAAAGTGATAAACCCTCGACCTGGAACGATTGAAGACGATGACTCAGAGTGTCGATACTTTAGGAGCTGAATCTTGGATGTCTTAGGCTAATGTTGGCCTGAGACAAAAACCTTCTGAGCCCACGGTGGGCGGTTGTGGCGGGGCGGGGTCTGACGTGCTCAGCGACCCAGCTGAAAGAGTCTTTACTTGGGAAGGTCATCAGTCTGCGCTGTCTGTCAGGGATGGATCACACACGCTGGAGTGTGCCTGACTTTGGTAATTACATCTGACTGCGGAGTGGAGATGTCTTCTTTTGTGGGCCCACAACGGCTGCATAATTTATAATTAACTGCAATCAGTTCAGTCACAAGGATGTTCATTAAGGCTTTTTGTTTTAGGCTGGGACGGTTGGACGTGCAGGCGTATGAGTGATGACTCCGACTTATGAATGGTACCGTTTTTTTTTTAATTAGCGACAAATTATGCCCCGGCTGTGCTCTTTTTCACTGTCATCCTGAAACGCCTTCATCTTTTGAGACAGTCTGTACGTCCCCAAAAACGCCAGTGCACATAAATCCAGAAGAGGAGGAAAACTTCTGCTGAAATTGTGCGTAAAGCCAGGGTTTCGAACTTCGATGAGTCGATGGGCCACTGCACCAACAGGGTTGTCAAACGGACTTTAGCTAAAGGACCACATGTCAAGTCAAAGTCAACATAAATCTGCGACATACGGCACAATGAAATTGCAGTCCTTGTCTCCTGAATTTCTCAAGGAACAATATTTTTTTTTTGCTCTAACCAGTTCAGGAACATCTCCAGATTTTAACCAGAAACGTCAAAATGTATTGTGATTTGTTTTTGACTTTGGTCCGAAACGCCCCTGGGTCAAATTCCCCTACTGCCAAGTCTCCGCTGAGGTCCACTGAGCACGGCACTGTCCCCCACTCACAGCTCCCTGGTGCTCAAAGTTGCCCACTGTTCACTTTAGTGATGGGTTAAATACAGAGGTCACATTTTGTTGTGTGCTGTGGTGTGGTGTGACACAATGACAAAAGAAGAAATTTAAATTTAATTCAAATACCATTTCTGTTGTGAACCAAGTGGCAAAAAATTCTGGTTCAAAGCCCTGGCTACTGTAGAACTTGTAGAGGACGATTGACTTTGATTGTAGGCTATACAGTATTTATTTTTTAATATGCACTTATTTTACAGAACAAAATTTTATGTTTGTTTTTTTTTTCTGATGCTTGAACAAACCCTGTTAAAAAATAAATCCCTGAATATCCCATGGTTGAAGAGTTCTGCAAAAAATCTGGACCTGTCTTCTCCAGCTCTTCAGATGTTAAGAAACATCTAGAAATTGTCTCATACTAAATATTTCTAGTTGCCTAATATTGAAAGTATTTGTCATAACTGATCGACCTTGGGAATGATGGTGTCTGAGTTGATTAAAGTTTGACTAGCCTGATAATTCACTGAGCCTAAAATTTGACAAAAGACCAAAAATAGACGATTGACAATGCACCTTGTAATGTGTTCCAAATATCGTTCCTACCGTTACTGTTGAGCATGAGGCGTACCAAGGTCTTCTTCTTTCAGCTTGTCCCTTCCGTAGTGGTTGTCACAGCCAGTCAACATTTTCCATCTCACCCTGTCCTCTGTATCCTCAACTCTAACTCCAACTACCTCCATGTCCTCCCTCCCTGCATCCATCAGTCCCCTACCTGGTAGCTCCATCTCTAGGATCACTCTTCTACCAATGTACCCACTGAACATGATTAAACCATCTCAATCTAGCTTCTCTGGATTTTTCTTCAAACCTTCCTGTCTGTGTGTGTCTCTCCGAAAGAGAATCTCAACATCTTTAACTCCTCCACCTCCAGAGATAAAGATGTCTTTAAAGGTGGTTAAAGCTCCATGAGGCGTACCAACCTATACTTGTATTGTGTACTAGTGCGCAGTATAAGAAATGCATTCTCTAAAGTCTCTTATCTTGTATATGCAAACCAGATGAAGAGGGAAAGAGGAAGGAGGGTGAGGAGAGGAGAGGAGGGGGGGAGTAAAGAACAACCTATTGGCTGTATGAGCAAACTTCAGATGGAACAAATGGGTTTTTATGAAGATCACAGTGAAGCGGATCAATAAGACTGATGATTCAAGGTGTCGATCCATACATGCAAACACACTCTAATTGATTTTTCTCCTATTGATTCCCACTCCCGCCTCAGTGGGTCTGGTTAAGACGGCTGGCGAGGGGGCACCGGTGCGGAGGGAAGGGAGGGCATGCATTTGATGATAAAATTTCAGACGCCTAATGGTCTCGCTGCATGTCCAAATCAGTGTAACTTACTTTGATTTATGATTACAATGCATATTAAATAATCCCCAGACCACTCGGAGCTGGATTTAAATAACGATGAGAGCCGTATAATTTATGTGCTCTCATGTGATAATTAACCCATGAATAATGTAAACAATTATTCCCACAAATCATTTTTTTTTCACTCAAATCCTCCAAAAATAGCAACATGTAAATGAAAACCTCTGAATTTTTATTGTAATTCCCTCTTTTTGCACTCCTAGCGTCGGCATTTTATTCCTGTAGTGTCGCTACACTTAATGAGCAATATGTGTATTATGTGTGTGTGTGTGTGCGCTCATGCATAAGTACGTAGGTGTGTGTGTGTGTGTGTGCGCCGCCCTGCTGGCGTCTCCATCCGAGTCCAAGCGTATCAATCTTGTTGCTGCCATTAATGTCACTTTCAGCTCATCATTCTCAGATAATATTTAATAATGGATAACTTTTGGGCATAAATGTTAATGCAGAATTGCGAGTTAGGGGTTTATGTTAGGAAAATGACATTCCTGAGTGAACCTCCCAGCATTTAGGAGGATGATTCAACCAAATGCCAGAAAAGTAAAAACTTTTCCTCTCAGTACGACCCAACTATCCTCTCAGTGCTGCCGAGCAGTCAGCGTGGTTGATGATTTTGGCCTTAAAAGTAATTAAAGCCGCTATTGTTAAGATAACATGTCAGCAGTTATACTTTTTAAACCCGTTGATAAATGCCATCTCCACAAATCCAAGTCAGCAGCAGGTTTTTCCACGTCAAAGTTCATCAGGGCCGCCTTAAATCTGTGCTCTCGTCCTCACATGAGATACATTCACTCTGAGCTCTGTTTAACCAGCTTGATTTAATAGTTAGTAGATTATTGGTCCGTGTATTGATCAGCTCTTAACCCACTTACACCTAATAATCCGTTTTAAACACTTTACCATCGGCCACCGTTTGATGTGAGGTTGCCTCAGGACAGAAATGTTGATTTTTTTTTTTTTTTTTTTTCCAGTGAAAGCTGGAGGGTGAGAAGCATTTCTTTAGTCCCATTACATATTAACAGCATCTCCAGTTACGTTCCTTAAAACATGATGAGCAAAGATGCCTGCGGGATGAATTATTGACGCTGTCCTCTGCACAACCTAATCTTGAAAGTGCGTTCTGTGCTTCGTCAAAAAGGGGAAAAAAAAAAAGCAAAAACATCCTCCAGTATAGAGATGTGTTTCTGCTTTTGACTCGAAAAAGCATTTAAGTATCTTGTCAACATGCTGGGACACAGTCTTAGATACCCAGTTTGCAAAAGCAAAGCCATAAAAATGAACTGAAATTAGAGCGCCCCCTACAGCAAATGCGTAGATGCTACACGTTATTTTGGTTCTATTGTGACTTATTTCTTGTTTGTTTTTGTCTTTACCATCTTTTTAACCCTATCCCCGGTGTGTGATTAATAAAGAAATTGAACCAATCCAATCTACTCTTGTATTCACTCATCTAATCTAATCCAATAGTATGTCCACTAAACCAATCTAATCTTAATGAATCACATCTAATGTCAAATGCAGTAATCTTATTTTATCGAATGAAACATATTTAAACCAACCAAACATATTTAAACCAATCTAATCTAATCTAATCTAATCTAATCTAATCCAATCTAATCCCATTCCTACTCATCTAATCAATCCTAATATTACATCCAACAAAACAAAACAAGTATCCTAACTAACTCAATGTACTCTAGTTTTTTCTGATATAAGACAATGAGTTTATTTAATCTAATCTCCAAGAATGTAATCCAATCTCATCTCACCTCTTAAAACATTTTAATCCAATTCATCTAATCTCTGCTAATCTAATCAAATTTAATAATGCCTACTAAACTACTAACTTCTTTTGAGTAAAGTAATTTATCCAATCTAATCTCATATCCACTAAACTAATCTAATAATATGCCCACTAATCTAATCTAAACTGATCTTTTATTCACTATACTTGTTTTATCTTATCTCCAATAATCTAATCTAAACCAATCTCATCTCTACTAATCTAACCCAATCTAATCTCACAACCTCTAAACTAATCTAATAATACACCCACTAATCTAATCTAATCTGAATTGATCTATTATTCACTATACCTGTTGTATCTAATCTCCAATAATCTAATCTAAACCAATTTTATCACATCTACTAACTT
The DNA here is from genome assembly GCA_016785265.1 of Paraplagusia blochii. Lineage (NCBI taxonomy): Eukaryota > Metazoa > Chordata > Actinopteri > Pleuronectiformes > Cynoglossidae > Paraplagusia > Paraplagusia blochii. Next base: position 45,766 of record JAFBJS010000760.1, read on the forward strand.
AACCCAATCTAATCTCATGTACACAAATCTAATCCAATATGATTCAATGTAATCTCCTATCCACTAATTGTATATAATCTCCACGAATCTAATCTACACCAAAGTCATCCTAACATGACTAACATAATCCAATCTAAATATTTCAATAATCTACATACAAGTTCAGGGCATTGATGTTTTTTTTTTACCTTTTTAAATGTTGATACGACTTGCGTAAAAATAAAATGAAATTAAAAAGGTTATTAAATTAATTGATAATAATATTTTTGAATGATTGTTTCCTTGTTTTATTCGGGCTTCAAGAGAAGCTGAACCAGCTTCTCTAAGTGACCAGTCCTGGCCTTTGTCAGTCTGTCTCACTACAGTAGTTCCCCTCGGTCCATACAGTGAGTCCAGTCGCTGCAGACCCCTGGGGTCCGTCAGAGTGACACGTGGTTAGCATATAACAGAGCCCGTCCTCGTCCTGTCTCATTTCGCACCTGTCCCCTGCGTCCCTGTGGGTTCATTTTGTTTATTAGCAGGATCCTCTCATCCTGTTGTCTATTCATAAGGCATTGTTTTAGAGCACGGAGCGCTCTATTTTGAGGGGTCCCATATTTGTCAGCTGAATGTCGGTGGATGGCACTTACACGCCTCCAAACACCTCCAGAGACTCCCGTTCTGACAAGGACATTTTTTTTTTCCTCCCCCATCGTCTTCAAACTCCCACTGTAATGAAAACTAAATACGCAAGTCTTCCCTGCTGTCTGTCTCTTATCCCACTCTCCCTCTTTACTCTCTCTCTTCCTTTTTTTTTTTATCCTTCCTTTGCTGCTTTTGTGACACCTCGGCCAATGGGAGTTGTTTCTGTGCCCGGCGGTTGTCAGTAGAGACAGCCAATAAGCAATCAAAGTGGCGGCCAGTGGCTGAGACAAAGGAGCACTCTGCTATTTTCTGAGGTGCTGCAGTGGGCCGTACAGAGGGGGCTTGCATGTATAATTAAGTGAGGGAGGAAGCAGGGGCCACTTAATCTTCCCCCTAATGGTGATCCCAGCTCCATCACCCGGGCTCCTCTGGGGGGGCCGTACCCCAAAGACCCACTCTTCGGGTCAGCGCTGTCCCCCAATTGTCATTGGCAAATCTTTTTTATCAGCTGGAAGAACTGTTTCCCCGGCATGTTGGCATTGATCCATTCATCATGGCTTTGTTCCTTTAAGAACTCCGAGGGCACACCGAGGGTCCGACCAGCGAGCTATTTATCATCCGGCAAAGAAAAATAGAAAAGGAAGTGAAGAGATGCGTATTCCAGAGGAGATTCTTTTATGCTCACAGACTACAATAGGCTGACATATTTTTGGGCTCAGACTGGTATTGTTACATGGTTCCCTGTCACCTGTGTGATTTATACCAACATTAATCATGCTGGGCTGCAGCGAGAGTCTGTCTCGATCAGGGATTCTAATGGGCAGACTTGGCTCTAAATTTGACTCCCTTGTTCTGCGAATATGAAATACATTTCATTTGTTCTGAGAAACAACCCGTTTGCAACAGGTTTCTGTTTTAACTGGGTCTTAGACCCAGGACCAAATATTTCAACAGTGGTAAATATTGTGAACCATTCATCCAAATTCCATCCACATTTTCTGTGGGGGTCCCTTAGATCGGTGTTTCACAAACTTTTTGGAGGGACCTACTGTGTATTTTGAAAGTTCAAGCCTCCCAAGTCAATAGACCAGGCATGGGCAATTATTTTGACTCGCCGGCCACAGCTGGGACTAAAATTTGAGTCAAGGGCCAGGTCAGGATCAGAGAGATTGAGTATTTACATGAACAAAGATACAAATGAGTAAAGTATTGAATAAAGGCAAAATGCTGTAAGCCTCTTTAGACTTTTTATTGGGGAAATGCTGGCTTTGCAGGGAAGAGGTAGAAGGATAACAATATTATGAATTGAAAATATAGTTTGGACAAGTCTGGCGAGCCAGATTATAATGTCAAATGGACCACATTCAGCCCTCGGGCCTTAGTTTGCCCATGTCTGCAATAGATATTTGTTACTAGAGGGACAACACAGACAGTAAGGTTTGGAAAAAGACATAGAAAAGCAAGATTGAGATGATTTGGACATGTTCAGAATAGGGACAGTGGTAAAAGAATGCTAGAAATAGAGCTACCAGGTAGGAGACAAAGAGGAGATTGATAAATACAGTTAAGGAGGACATGGAGGTAGTTGGAGTCAGAGTAGAAGATACAGAGGACAGGGGGAGGTGGAAAATGTTTATTGACTATGGGAACCTGAAATGTAAAGAAAAATATTTTTATAATTGAACCAACCACGATGACCCACAAAAAACGACCCATCTGAGGGGCCTGAACCAGTCTTTGGGAAACAATGCCTCAGTCCATTGTGGGGCCATATACAGTAGATGAAGATAGATATATACAGTAGATACATAGATTAATGGTCAACAACTATATTTTAATGGACTATTGCTGCAATCTACACCACAGTCAACCACTAGGAGTAATGGATCTGGTGTTTTGGTTGGCTGGCTTTGGCCTGAGGATCATTGTATTACATTACGTTTAGCAGACTCCTTGTCAGAAGCAGATCATCACCTGCTGTATGGGGCCGCGGCTTATCAAACTGCATGATGTTCTGGTAGTTGGAAGAAAATTTGGACAAGAAGCAAAACCAGATTTCCTGAACTGTCATCTCAGCATCAGATCACTTCTTCATATCCAATAAAATATATCTTAAATCAAAAGCAACCCTACTCTACATCAGTTTGGCTACTTTAGGCCAGTTAAACTAAAAAAAAAAATCACTGACTCAGATATGGCAGTGATGCTTGTTCTGTCCTAGGGAAATGTTGGAGTAGTTGTACAACTTTAAAAACTTGTATTACTACCTTCCCATCCAAGTCTGAATCTGTCCCTGTTTGTCCCTTGTATTTTCTACTTCCTCACTTTAGTTAATGATTCAATATAGAGCTAGCTTCAATGTTAGCATGGAAAAATTATAAAAAAAATAAGACAATGCTTAACCTTTTGTCTAAGACAGGCCTGGTCAAACTTTTTGACTGGGGGCCCATAATAAGTCCTTAAATTGGACATGGCGTTTAGCCTTCTCTACGCCATCTATAGAGAAATTATGAGCATTGCATGAGAATGAAAAGGCATGAGCATAGTCACAAAGCAAACCAATTATATATATATATTAGGAAAGTTTGGTTGGGCCGTATTTCAGAGCTGAATGGTCCGCATCCAGCCCCCGGGCCTTAGTTTTCCTATGCCTCATCTAAAATCTTTACACCACAGTGATTTGTGAGGTTTGTGTGAAAAACTGAACAAACTAAACAAACAACAGAGCCAGACCCCCCCGGGCCCCCAGAACCCCTTACCTACAAAGACCAAATCCCCTGCTTCATAGATTGACTGGGCTAAGAGCCTTCTAATAGGCCCATTACGGCCCATACCTGCATCATGCTTAATTCATCACCGTATCTCTGTGTTTCCTTATTCAGCAGCCCCTTCATTCCTGTGATTCAAAACAGCAGCCGCAGCAGTCAACAGGGGGGGCGGGGCGCGGGGAGGGCAAACCCACCCCCTCTGAGCCCTCACTAGGTCGGGACGGGGCCTTGGAAGTCACCAGTGACCCTCTCGCCCGGTCAGGACCAAGGTGAGGAGCTCGGGCCGAGAGGACCCGTGTGGCTCCGTCCAAATGGAGCGTCTTGTGGTTATCCCTCTAATTTGGACTATTATGTGGTCCCAGCACTGACACTAATGGGATGTTACAATGATTTAAAATGATTTAATGGCTCCCAGGTTGGGGCCCCTAATGGCCCTCTTTATACGCCAATGCGTATTATGAATGGCAGTGACAGTGTTGTGAAGTGCCTCTGTTTCTCCCGGCTTTCTTTTCTGCCCCCTCCTCCGCTCTCTGTCTCATTCTGTCTCCCTCGTCCTCCTTTAAGCCGCTGCTCAGGCAGTGTGACAGGTGTCGTTTTGTGTGGTGATAGGGCTGCAGACACTGCAGTAAGTCAGTGGATGCTTGACGGACTCCTAATAGGTAGCCACAGTGTAGCCAGAGTGTTCATTAAATGTCTTATCGCGGGCCGCTTTCACTGAAGTGCACCAGACCACACAGTGGACAGTTTGTTTGTGTTGTGCGCTCACCGTAGCCATCGTCTCCAGCATCTGGAGCGATTGGGCTGAAAGGAGCTTAAAACCTCCGCCCGAAATATTTTATTAATGAAGAAATTCCACTTTTATGACGCGTTACTTCTGAGAGTGGGCTTAGAACAGGCTGCCCTGCTGCTTTTAGAAGTTAGTTGTGGGTGTTGCTAAGGACAAACTAATGATCAGAGTTTCTGGGGGGATCTGGGGGGTGGAGGTGTGTGTGTGTGTGTGTGTGTGGGGGGGGATAAGTCAGTGAGATTTCAAGGTTTGTCTGTAACAGTGTGTAAACAGCTATATTACATGGTACATGTGATGGTGTCAATGTCTTAAAACCATAGTGACCCAAGTTCAGCTACATCCTGAACTACATCCATCCATCCATCCATCCACCTATCCACCTATCCATCCATCCATCCATCCATCCATCCCCCCACCTATCCATTTATCATCTACCCATCCATCCATTTATCCATCCTTCCATCTATCCACCCACCCATCCATCCATCCATCCATCCACCCATGCATCCATTTATCCATCCTTACATCCATCCACCCATGTGTCCATCCATCCACCCATCCATCCATCCATCCACGCACCTACCCATCCACCCATCCATCCACCAAACCAACCAACCACCCACCTGTTCATCCATCCACCCATGCATCCATCCATTCACCCATGCATCCATCCATCCTTCATTTCTTCCATCCACCTATCCATCCATCATCCCTCTCCTTTCGGATTGTCCCTTTTTCAGGGGTTGCCACAGCGAGGCAACAATTTCCACCTCCCCCTGTCCTCTGTATCTATCCATTTATCATCTACCCATCTATCCATTTATCCATCCATCCATCCATCCATCCATCCACCCACCTATCCATTTATCATCTACCCACCTATCCATTTATCCATCCATCCATCCATCCATCCATCCATCCATCCATCCATCCATCCATCCATCCACCCATCCATCCATCCATCCATCCATCCATCCATCCATTCAGCCATCCACCCATCCATCCATTCATCCATCCATCCATCCATCCATCCAATAGTGACCACTCTGCTTACCATCACCCTTTAGGCACAGGAACAGCGTCTTTTGGACTAGTGTTGTTTTTCTGGAACTCGGGCACCGTAGGGTACCAGGTGACCTTGTTTAAATGGTTGGTGGTCTCCTGCTCTAAAGTGCCTGTATATTTAGCTATTATTTTTAAATGGAAAAAATATTATAAATAATATTTTACTAAAACAGAAAATATTTGAATAATTTATTAATATATAATATTAATAATATCATTATAAATAATAATAATATTATTATATTCATTATTAACACTTCAAGGTTTTGTAGTACTTATCTGTCCATCACTTCTGAGCACATACAGTTGTTGGAAGTTTTTTTTTTTTTCTTAATTCTTAAAATTCTTTCCGCTGCACAGTGAGAGTCACGTTGTGATAAATGAATACAATTAAAAGTACAGAGCACTCCAGAAAAAAAAGCATAACCGATGACTTTAATTTTGAAATTCTTCCAATGTTCACTTTATTCCTTATAGACGTTTTAAAGTATGGATTAACCCTATTGATCACCTCTGCAGAGGGAGGTGAGGGGAGGTCAGCTGAATTATTCATCATCCACAGACTTGAAAAGTGGCAGACTTGAAGAAAGTGATTTCTTTGGTCTCTCAAAAAAAAAAAAAACCCTCCCACCTCCTGACTGTGATTTCTTCAGATGCCCTGGATACACTCTGATCCCCCCGAGTTTTCCACCGAGGGGGAAAGAGAAGACTTGTCTGGTTCCACAGCCTGGCGTCCTTTTAGAATCAGAAAGGATGAAGTGAAACAGGCCCTCAATTATATAAAAAAATACAACTTAAACTCCCCTTTAAAACATATTGAAAAACCACATTCTGTAAACGGATCTTTGTCTGACAAATGTGAGGTTGATGTTAACCTCAGACATCACTGTTGGTTTTCCACTGAAATTAGAATTTTGAAGCCAAAGGAAAAAAAAAATCACTATTTACACTACAGTTGTGTTTGTGTCTGTTTTATTGCTAAAATGTTTGACCTTATTTTTTTTCTTGTTTTTCTCTTTTAGTTCAGAAATCAACACAATACAAACTCCAGACCACTTGCTGACCCCAGGTCAGTGGAAAGTCCATCAAGGTGAGTCAAAAAGTTCTAAGACAGATTTTTTTTTCTTTTTTATGGCATGTTTAATATTCATATTTTTCAACTATATTGTCATTTCTGAATTTCAACCTGTATATGCAGCTGCTTGCCCGATGGGACCCGATGTCTGATTTTAGCAAATCTAACAAAACCTGGACATTGTCCCACCAATGACAATCTTATTGATGTCACATAATTTTTAGGGATGTCTGTTTTTATATTTTGTCCAATATCTGATTTTGCTGATATTTTCCACACTTGACACCGAAGGCACTGATATTGGTACTGACATGTATCACTGTTTGCCCCACAAAACTGAAGTGAATAGCTGAGACCCCTGTGTGAGATACAACAAATTTGCCAAAACAGCAATTGTGTTATTGGATTTTCGAAGGAAAAACTGACGTGGATCTTACAGATATCAAATAATTATGCTAAGACAGGGCCGATAATATCTGCCTATCAATATTATTGAACAGCCTCATAAACGTCTACAAAATATATATGAAGTAAAACATTTAGAAATCTGTGAGCCAAACAACTTAATAATCCTTCTCATCATGAGGTCTTCATTCAAATTTCGAACTGTCGTTCATTTGATGCCAAAGTGAAAATTTCTAATATCAAACTAAAATGGGAACCTGTTTGAACTAGGAAATGGTCTTTAAGTTGCGAAAAAAAAAGTCCAACTCATTTTCTTTACTAGTGCTGAAAAATAATTTGAAGAGAAGAAGATGACATCTCCTTAATTCTTTCACGACAATATACACCCAGCGACGATTTTCTCAATTTTGGTGTTGAGAAAACATCGTAATTTACAATCCAAAGTAGTCTCCATGTTGTTAAGAAAGCATTAAAACATTTTATAATTGTATTTTTAAACACCAACTTCTAAACTTTCTTTGCTGGTAAATATCTGTTCCTGGAACTCAAGCAGTAACGTTAACTTTGAAGCCCGAAAAATAGAGATGTTCTGATTATGGATAAACATATGCATTTATGTGTGGGTCAGTGTGTTCACATTTAAGTGAGTGCCTCTGTGTGTGTGAGGGTGAGACAGAGAGAGAGGGAGACAGAGGGAGAGCCCAGAGGATTGACAGCTCCAGCAGTCATTACACGCTGGATTGAATGCCAGATTAGTTCAAAGTGGCTCAGGGTCAAGCGGCTGCTGCTCCCTTTTGGCACTCAATGACTCTAATACCCGCTACTGTATTAGTCAATTACCTCAAAGACAGGGCTGCCCTCTTGTTACCCCTGCCACAGACCGGGCTTCTTCACCACCCTGTCTCCAATACATTGATTTGTTTTTATTTACACAAGATACAAGAATAAGACCAGGTATAAAAGCTTCTAAGATGTTTCTGCTCCATCAATATTCCATCCTCAAAGTAGACAATGAATGAATGAAATACAGTCATGGAAAAAATGATCAGACCACTCTGCTGTTTTCTTCAATTCCTTGTTCATCTTAATGCCTTGTTCCACTAAAGGTTTATCACCTGGGGAAACAATGAACACAAAACCATGCAATGACTAAAAGCACTGTATTTGTCAGTACAATGTTATTGCTAGTGATGTAGGAACGGAAGTGATTTTTGTCACTGTCAATAAAACCATGCAGAATGGACAGAAATCAGCTCTAAAATTAAACTTAATTATGAACCTTTTCTGTTATTATATTTGTCGAGATTAATGTGGATTAGGTGGAAGCAGACTTTTCAATGGACAAGAAATTAAAGAAAGAGTGGACTAATCATTTTTTTTCCATGAATGTATAAATAAAATAAAAATAAGCAAATATAAACATCTTAACAAACAGATCAGCTGTCAAATTACAAAAAATGCAAGATTTAATTCATATATCAATACATATATAATACAATTTTATTTACTTTAAATCATTGTCGGGATGAGAAATATTTGCACCATTCAGACATTGAATTTTCAAACCGGTGCGAGAACAGGTTTACATTTCGAGCTTAAAACACCATCAAAACAATGTCCTTAATGTCCAATATATACCCTGAATAACTATATAATGATTGACTAATGAGGACAACTGCTCAACCAAAACAACTCTTAACACTAGTGTCCAGCCACACAACATTGTCAGAAAATCCCCCATTACACAAAGTCAAATGTTCATTTATACCTTGGCGTATATTATTGTAAAGTTTCATTCATTTTTAACTTTATTGATCCCATATTAAGGGGACTTGTCCGTTGCCAAGCATGTTGTTCCTCTGGTAATTGAACCCAGGACTCATTGCTGCCCTCGTCTGAGCCAGACATTCTAATCACTACACTGAGCGATACAATAAAATTTTTTCTAGATCTAGGTCAATGACAAAAAACAGTTGTGATCACAATTGATTGTAATAATGTTTCATTAATTACTTTTTAATTAATTATGATTAATCGTGATTGTGTGATTAATCATGATTAATTATTATTGACCATGAATATCTGTGGTTAATTGTGATTAATCACAATTATTTGAGAATTATTGACATCTTGCCTGCATTAAACCTGTCTGTAGATTGTAATTTTCAACATATCTCATATGAGATACTATGTGAAAAGGATGTGAGGAAAGGTAAATGTTTTTAACATATTTAGTCTCTCTGAAGTGATGTCACCTCCATGTTAGGAGATCAAGCTCCTCTCCTCCTCCTCCTCCTCCTCCCCCTGTCCATCACTGCTCCTCTCCTCCCATTAGCTCTGATGTTAAATTGCTCTCGTGTGATTGTGTCACCGTCGTCTCCTTTCCTCTCCCTGTCAGGTGACTGATATGACCTTTAGGTACAGCCACTGACAATTACTGTCACGGAGAAATTGAATTATTAGCTTTTCCTGCCAACGGAGCTGGCGCTTGGTGTTTGAGAGTAAAATGCTGTAATTACTTAGCTAAATTGCCATATAATATTTTTGCCACTCCTTTTCCTTTATCACCGCTGCCTTTGAGTGATATAAAAGCAGGGTTTTTTTTCTCTCCCTCTTCAAAAGGCAGCCGCTGAGGCGAGAAAACTTCCTGTAATCTTTTCATTGTGGCGATCGTCAATAGGAACAATCGAGAGGTGGTCCAGGTCCGAGGGAAAGGCCACGTGCCGCCCTGGCTTTTCATGTCTCTTTTGGTCAGTGCGCCGCTCTGCACTTTTTCCTTTTTTTTTTTCTCTCTCGTCTCCTCTTCTTCGCCTGTTTCACTCTACTGTACACTGAATTGATTTGACCTTAATAGTGTGACTCCTCTGCGCCGCCCTCCTTCCTCCTCTCCCTCCTCTCCCTCCCCTTTGTCACACACAACACTCCAAACTGGCCATGCTGAACGTAATTATTTTTCCCTCCAGTCCGATTCTAAATGAACAAGTGCGTTTCTTTGCTTAGCAGCTTGTATCATGGCTTGTCAGATCCTGCACTTTAATTATGGTATCTTGCAATTTAGAGAAAACCTAAACTGAACTGTCATTAATTATTCCGAGGGAGTATGGATGACTGTGAGCGCCATTAGAGGTCACATGGGTTTCTCAGTAGTAAAGAAAAAAAATATATATATATATATGCCCCAGGAATAAAACGAAAAGAAAGGATTCACTCGTTGACAGCAGGAAACTAGAGAATACCGTCTCGGGGCGCTTGTTTTCCTCACCCTCTCACGCCTGCAGCACTGTCATCAATGCCTATACATCTGTATTAACCTTTTCTACCCTTATCCAAATATACAGCAGCATGCATGGTGGCACAAAAACACATCTCATCAGGCGTGTACTGAGTAAACACTCATTAAGGACAACTTGCAGCCCAGATGCTGTGTTTACGGTGGGGCTTTTTTCCTCCCTCTATCTTAAATGTCAAGAGGTCCTCTCATTAAACCGCTCATAATTAGTGTCCATTGTATGTTTATAGCAAATGTCTTTTTGTAGAATCGTGATTACTTAGTGTAAATGAAAAAAAAAAAAAGTAGCATCTGATACGTAACCCTTTTCTTCAATATAATAGAGTGGGCTGCAATATTAAAATTGTGAACTTAGACAAGATAAAGGATACATATATATATATATATAAAGGTCATATATATGTATGTATATATAGATAGATAGAACTTTATTAATCACTCTGGAGAACCTTTCAGGAAATTAGGTAGCATTAGCACGGCCAATGCTATTTCGTTACTATTTTAATAGTAATGCTCTGTGAAAGGAGCAAAGATGAATGAAACACAAGCATAGGAAAACTACGGCCCGGGGCCCAGATGTGGCCTGTTAAGCAATTAAATGTGGCCTGCCAACCATGCCCAAACTAAATGATTTATTAATATTATTATTATACTTTTGCCTTTTTTTCCCTGCAATGCCAGTGTTTCCTTGTGTATTATAAATTTAACATTTTAGGTTTCATACACATTTTTTTCACATGCCATTATTATCAGTTAAAATTATGGCTCCATCTTTCTGCTCTTAACTCGCCCACCATGCCACCAAAAGGTTTGCCCAAATCTAATATACATACATATATATATGTATATGTATATAAATATATATATATATATAAATGTGTCGGTAAGCATACATATGCAAACAGTCTTACTGCCCACTCTTCGTATAATATTGCCTCTTTATTTAGCACAGAAAAAATTTAATCTATCTGAGAGTAATGTCTATAGAGCTGCAAATATATTTATTTATTAACTTGATTGTGTGTATAACAGTAGGATTAGTGAAACTGTCTCTCTATTCTGTTTATCCAATTTTTTGTTTTTAATTCTGAAAAAAAAAAAAAAGTTTTACCTGTTAACCTGTTTTCCTCACATGTTTGGCTATAAGTTGATCAAAAAGAGAGGCAACACGATCATCATTACAGAATTTTCATTCGTCCATCCATCCATCCGTTATCACCCACTTATCCGTCAATGGATTGCGGGGGCAGCAGTCTCCACAACTGCCACCCAAATCACACTGCACCACATGCTACCTACCTGTGGCTGGTGAGCCCACGAAACAAAATAAAATTTCTTATTATTATTATCATTATTATTATTAATAACAGCCCTGACTGAAATTCAATCTTGCCTAGGGTTTCACACCAATGACAGAGACATTGCTTCTGAGCCATTTACAGATTTTTTTTCATGACATTATTGATCTCCACTGGCTCCATTTCTAACAACTTTGAAGTACATGGACCACAAAGAAACTCACTACAGTACTCGTAATACTAGTAATTGAATAGGCTTAGACTATGAGCAGAGGTTGTTATGAATACAGTAGACAGAGGACAGTTTGACCGGAGGAGGATGACCGTCAATAAGGAGTAGGGAGGATAAAAACTGAAGCAAATGAAAACAGAGACATAAAACACGCAGAAGTTAAGGACATTCGTTAGATATTTCTTGCTTAAGGATGAACCCGTTCAGCCGTTGTTTGAAAAAGAAAAAAAAAAAAAAAAAAGAGGACAATTTGCACGCACCATAAAGGACACTTACGCTCGTTGTCCCAGCAGAACCCCAGTGCTCTTTGTTTTAATTGTCCATGAACAAGGCATTGTTCTTCGCCATCAGGGTCTGGAGGAAATTTCCTCCGACTGGCTCATTGTGGCGAGGAGCACATTATAGTTCCTCCATTATTTTCACGCTGATATAAAGAATGTGTTATTTGAATTTACATAATTCTCAGAGCAGCTGCGAAGCCCCTTAACATAAATAGCTTTGATTCAAGTCGAGCGCAGATTCAAGCGGAGGGAAGAGTCCTAATCTCTTACACTGTTGTGTCTTTGTCTTTTCCCCTGCTCTCTTGTGTTCTTCGCACACTTCGGGCTCCGCTTCACAATTGACAGACTTTGCATGTTTTCTACTGAGTTTGTACTCAGTAGAATCACTCAGCACTGCAGGAGTTAATCACAAGTACATATTTTATTGGCTTTAAAAGACATAACAATATTTGTTATTTAAATAGTTTAAAAACGTAGGATACAAACCCAGATTCCAGTTTTACGAGTGGAATTCCGTTGTTCTGGACTGCATGCCGGCTGGCCGTTAGCCGTCTTCAATTTCAACAGAGGAATACGTTTTGCCAATACAGGAACTGTCACTGTCACAATTAAAATCCAAAGAATAGACACGATGTTAGAGTGAAGGGGATGCCTCTCTAAATCATCCATGTCATGGCTTCTGATGCTACTTCTCACTGTTTTTTGCTTCTTTTTTTGACAAAATCTAGACTTTCATTTACCCTGGATTTTTCATTCATCATATTTGCTTGTCCGTTGTCGGGTCAAATCACATTGCTCCATATTGTGAGCCTTCCTGTGGGTGGTGAGCCCACAAGAAGTGATGTGGGTTTGGACGGTACTATGCTCAGAGCACCTCAGTGGCAACTTGGCAGCTGGTGGATTTGAACCAGGGACCTTGCAGACCCAAGTCCGCTTCCTTAACCACCACATTTACCCTGGATGTGACAGAAAATCTATTTGACAGCAGATTTTTTTTTTCCTATACTTTGTAATCATTGGTAAATGCCCTGGTAGTTCCTGACGTGTGTTCTGTAATTGGCCTTTACACCAAGAGATTGTGAGAGACAAACAAGACATCATCAACAAAACTACATTTCAAACTCCTTTTATTGACACCTCTGTATTTAATCCATCACCAAAGTGAGACCGTGGGGCTTTGAGCTACACGGGGAGCAGTGTGTGGGGATGGTGCCATGCTCAGTGGACCTCAGCTGTTAGTGGATTCGTACGTGGAATCCTGCAACCACTTCCCTGAATGGCAAAAAATGAGTCTGTCGCTACCTTCATTCATTCATTCATCTTCTTCTCCTTGTCCGTTGCCGGATCGCAGGGGCAGATGTCACCACCCGAATCACATTACACCATATTGTGAGCCTTCATGTGGGTGGTGAACCCACAAGAAGCTATGTGGGTCGGGGCAGTGCTTTGCTCAGATCACCTCAGTGGCAACCTGGCAGCTGGTGGATTCAAACCTGAAGCCCTGCAGACCCAAGTCCGCTTCCTTAACCACTAGGCCACCACTGCCCTTTGTTGGTGGCAGAGCTTCATCAGATACTGTTTCATGACATGGTGATCGGTTCAATCCAGTCCTAACTGAGTCAAACCCAAGATGTGTTTTTTCAGCGGAATCTTTAGCGAGTGGTTTATTTTCCTTGAAGGTAAAGCACAAGACCTCAGGAGCTGGAACGAAACTTCCCTCAAGCTCAAAGGCACGCGGGCATAAATTTGTATTCTGTCAGGCAAACGGACAAAAATCACACACAATGCTGAGTAGGAAACGCACTTATCCGCAGCCTTAGCCCCAGTGCTTCTGTTTGGCTCTGCCCGAGGATATAATGTCGACATGTGCCGTCACAGACAGAAGCAGCGCATGACTGACTCCAACCCAACCGTCCCCGGCACAATAATTCCATTTATTGCAACAGTGGCGTCCAGAAGTTGTGCGCAGCCCTCAACAGATCGCTGTTTTTTTTTTTTTTTTTTTGTCCGCTCAAGGAATTACATTTACTGGAACTCAATTTTCACCGCTCACGATGTTGGCAGTAGATTTAAGCAAGTAGGTTTGTGATTTATTAGCAAAAGTGTTAATCCCAGCGGAACGATAAAAAGGTGTTAAAAGTGGACTGAATTATGATGTTGACGGTGTGTGGCCCGACACGTAGACGTCCTTCATTTAACCAACGCGGACTACAGTCAAAGTGAAGTTGATGTGTTTTTCTGTTTTTTTTCCCACCACCGCTGCCTTCGTTTAGTCCCAGAGCCAGACCATGGAGCTGGGTGCTGCTGTGTCCATGAACCCCAGCCTGGACTCCCTCACCTCCCGCCTCTCGTTTTCCCCAGTATTAATAATACAAAGGCATCCATAAAGTGGGAGCTCTGCTTGTATTAAAACAGCAATGGCCCAGGATTTATCCAAGGTCACCGCAAGGCTGAACTGTTATCCTTCCCGCTCGCAGTCGGAGACTAAGCCCCAGTCGTTCCAGTAGATGGAGGTGAAGGCTCAGACTGAAGCACTTATTTCTCTCTTTCTCTTTCTTTTTTTTTTTTAAATAGGCAATGAGAAAGCCATCAGAGACCTCTCTGGTTGTGCTGAGAGCAAGCTTTTTATGCAACAGCGATGTCATCTGCATTCTTTGTTGTGTTAAGAAGAGTTAAATGACCTCTCGGGATGGGTATCGGCGGACCTTTAACCTGCAAGGATAATGAATGAGATGAGGAGTGTCAGGTATAATAGACTGTTGAGGTTGGTATTATAGCAGGGGCCAAGTAGGCCTTTTATACTCAGGCTGTTTTTTCCAGCTTCGGGTCTTTTTTTTCTCATTGGTAAAGATGATGCAGACACAGAGGGGCAATTACGGAGGGGAAACAGAATTCCATTTCCATCCGACAGTCGGGGAAAAAGGCCTTGGCCTTCTTGCTTAGGCATGCAGACGGCCAGAGAGTTACAGGACGTCGGGAAGGGTGACAGAGGCCAACGTGGCCAGCTTCTACTCTCCGACTAATGGTCCTCAAAGGTTCCTGAAATACGTAGTTGTTGAAAATGAGTTCCATGATGTTTCAATTATTCATTCATTTCCAGACAGAAGAAGGAAACGGAGAGGAAGAAGCAGCAGGCAGGGAGGCGTGATTGTGATTATTGATTGTGATGCTGAAAATATAATGAACGAGAACCAGATATGAGGTTTTTTTTTTTTTTTTTTCCTCTGGTACGCACCGTGGCCCCCACCGCCCCGACTGTCACCAAGCGAGCATCCGTCTCACCCGGTGTCCCTGTCTCTGAAAGGGCACATTTGTTGTATCTGTGTCAAGAAGATGTGTGAAAGAATAGATCCCATCTCCTCCACATTTTAAACAATCACACGCCGCAGAATTCATTTGTCTTGGTTTGGCTTTGTCTCCGAGGTGACACACAAGCGGGGGCTCCTTTTGTTGCTCAAAATTGATGCCGCTAACAGTGCAATAAAAGTGTCCAAAACGTGCAACGCTGCTTGAGGAAGCACATCTTTTGTTCCGGGAGAAGCCCTTGTACTGTGAAGATAACTGCGTGTTGTGCTGGTGGCAAGATTAATATGTTGCCCAGTTAGACCAGGATGTTTTCGTACTCGGGCTTTATCACCGGTGTCAACATCAAAGCCGGGTCTTTGTGTTCTCTTGGAACCAGAGTGTACTTTTCTGCTGAGCAGTAAATAGTGCTGCGTGCTGAAAAAGCTTTTATCTTGACACGGACTTCTTTGGTGCCACATTATAATGGAGTCATCAGGCTTAAACCATGGTGAGGTGACAGCGTGGACTAATAAAATCATAAGGCTTGTCTAATCAGTGGAGAGGTCCGTCCCAATGAACAGTCTGCAAATATTGCCTGCAGAATACAGGACGGACGTTAACGGTGCTTTTTCTCAGAACTGTGATCTGAGATCTCAGGTCTAGGAAGGTCAATCAGTGCCTTTTCAAGGTTTAACAATTCTGGTTATTATGGCTGTTTTAATTGGATGTTTTTGTCCTTTGTCATCAAGTTAAGTTCTTTAATCCTTGCTTGGTTAAATCAAGGGACAAACAATGGTAAACCCTTTTTTTTTTAATTTTGCTTTAGAACTCTATTAATCCCTCGGGAGTATCCTTCGGGAAATTATGCCTCTGCATTTATCCCATCACCGTAGTGAACAGGGGGCTGCTGGCTGAGCCGGCGCCCGGGGACGATACCATGCTCAGGGCACCTCAGCGGTAGCTTGGCAGTAGGGGGATTCAAACCGAGGGCGGACCCATGTCTGCTTCCTTAACTGCCCCCAACCACCGACTAGGCCACCAAACAACCACAAAAACGTGGTCTCGAACCTGTGTCTCCTCCATCACGGACAGAGACATTGCCTCTGGGCTAAAGCGCAACTAAGTGTAACTAATTCGAAAACTCCACCACCGTACAAAATAAGCAATAAATTAATAGCGTTGGACCAAAATGTCAAGGGCTTGAACTACCATGGTCCCTTCCACGACTGCCGCTCGAATCACATTAATCCAGCCTCTCGCAGGCCTTCTGGCAGGTGGTGGCCTCGCGTGAAGGTTGCTCTAGGTTGTTTCAGGCTTGGCCCTTTGCACAAAGATTCAGCCACTAGGTGGTTGCTATTGGACCCCAATCCGAGGTCTGGGTACAGGGTGAGGCCCTGGTAGCACCAGTCTAAGCCGTTGGGAGGAGACCCAGAGGAAGGCCCAGGAGATGCTGGAGGGACATTGTTCCCCAGCTGACCAGGAAACGCCTTGGGATCCCCCCTGATGACCTAGAGGATGTGTCTCAGATGAGGAAAGACTGGATATTTCTGCGATCGGATAAGCAGATGATCGCAAGGTGTCCAGGACGTTCTTTGACAGTTATTCTTGAAGTCAAAAGCTGTTGAAGCTCTGTTTATTTTCCTGACAGTAGGTTGTGTCAACTGTGCTTGAAGTGTCTCTTATTTTCCATTTTAAGCACGATTTAAATATATATTTTTTTTATCATTAATCTTTTGTGACACCAGCATCAGTCTGTAGACATTCAGCTTCAAGTACATAAAATTATATCCTATAAAACACTACCTTTTCATTCATTGCATATAAGATATATTGAAACCTAGTGACAGTGGTAGTCTGTGTTAACAAGTACACATGTGAAAATACTCATTGTACTCCAACCCTCTGTTCATTAGATGAATGTTAAAAACTGGGGCCTGGATGTGATTTATTTTTTTCTTCTTTCCTATTTCTCGTAAATCTTATATATTCAAATAACGGAGTCCAAATGTGCTTTTAACAATTTCTTCTTGGACTGTATTGTTTCTGTCTCCTGAGGAACGGTAACCTGACACCACTGAATTACTGAACTGTATCTTAGGACTAATGAGAGAGATTTCCCCAGAGAACCTTTATCTATTGCCTCTAGAAGAGCACCTCGGGACCCGGCTGTCCCTCCTGTCACCTCCCTCACGCAAACACCGGGTCCAACCCCCTCCGCAAACTCTCAACAAGGCTTTGCCCTTCTGCTGTCTGCCCATCATCTCCTCCTCTACCTCCGTCACCCCTCCGCCTCCCCGCTCCGCCCTCCCTCTCTTGCTGACACCCCCAGTTTCTTCTAACACTATCATGTGGCACAGCCATTTAATTTTTGCACCTTGCAATTAAAACCAGAGTAGAGGCGCAGGAAAAGAATACACTTTCACTTTCACCTCCCCTTCCTCCTCCCCTCTTTGCCTCACCCTCCCGTGTACACACACGTACACACTCCTGTCAGCAACACAACCCTTTGAAATTCGTCTTTATTTTTTTTTTTTTTTTCCTTATACGTGCGATCCATGTGTACATGGTATGTGTTAGAAATCAGGAGTTTACGAGAAAGACAGGCGGGGAATAAATTAACAAAGGAAGTCGCACTGAGGTTAACGAAGATCATTCCCTATCATTCCTTTTAGTTTGGGTTAGCTACAACAATGGTGCGTAGAGTTGGATGTGTAAGTATAAGGGTCACTCCAGAATTGAGATATTTGGGTTTCAATGTTCCTGAAAAATAAATGTTAATTTTTTTGCAACGTGTAGAGATGGTTTGGACATGTTCAGAGGAGGGACAGTGGATACATCGGTAGAGGAATGATCCTAGAGATGGAGCTACCAGGTAGGAGACAAAGAGGAGATTGATGGATACAGTGAGGAAAGACATGGAGGTAGTTGGACCCAGAGTAGAAGATAAAGAGGACAAGGGGAGGTGGAAAACAAGGATTTCCTGTTGAAACCCCTGTTACTTGGCAAATTAGTTGTTTGTGCAAAAGTAATATATATATATCTTATAAAAATAGAAGAGATGACATTTGTTGTACTTATTCTTTAGGAACAGCATTGCGTGCGAGTTGTAGCAAAAACATTCTAAAAAAATGATTATTTAAAATGTTATGTTGATTAAAATATGTTTCCCATCAGTGTAAGAAGTTATATGAAAAAAAAAATTATATATATTTTCAACTGTTTGATGTGATATTTAATTTGATCACTAGGGGGACGGACAGGAGAAAAATGGCATGTCGAGGGGTACTCCAGGTATTTTAGCTATTTATGGAATTTTCAACAAAGTTATTGAATTTTCAAGAATTTTCAAGCATTATTTCCTCCTTGTTTGTATAGATTCGGTCTGATGACAAACAATTCTACTCAGAATTAGCATGTTTTCGTTTTTTTCCAGGTGGATTATTTAAAATTTGAGGGGTGGGACGTAGGATGTCCTCCAATTCTGGAGTGACCCATTAAACAATGAGTGGAGTGGGAGATCCTGTCCAGCGTCAGTCCCTGAATTCTGACGTTGTTACACTGACCTCTGCAGGATCCTCCCTCAGCTCTCTCCTCACACTGTTTACGTGTTTCTGTGTGGCCTAGCGTCATGTCGATAAAAGCGTGCTGATATGCGGTGAATAGGGAGGAACAGACATTGAAAATCTGCAATTAAAATACACATTTCACAGGATTTACTAGCATTTTCCAAACCTAGTGCCAGGAAATACTTCAACATTTGTGAGTATAATACGCCCAGACCCCTGGCAGGTTCTTCAGATTGACGTCTTCAGTTGAAGCAGCCAAGCTGCAGCTTGTAAAAAAAAAAAAACAATGACAGAATATTCTTTATTATTATTATTTTATTTTATGAGTTTTGGGTTTTATTTTCGAGATTACCACAACTCCACGAAATGACAGCCATACAGTTTGACGCATGCGTTTCATGAGTTGAAGTAGAGGTGGAGTAGATGATAAGGCTGATTGGACTCTCCACATGTAGAAGACACTGTCTGTTCTGTGTCCCAAAGCATCACTCACAGACAGTACGTCCTAGTATGAGATACAAAATGTCAGTAACCTGAAGAAATTGGATTTCTTCCTGCAATGCAAAACAGATGGGCAAGTTCTTGTACCTGGAACTGTTTGAGGTAGTCATGTTGGAAGAACCATCTGGAGTTAAATACGTTTGACCGATGAAAATGAATGGATGTCGTAACCGTGAGTTTGTGTTGCATTGTTGTGTGGCCCCAAAGATGTTCCAGAAGGTTCTGCTGGTTTGAGAAGAGCCCGAGTTGATCCAATTGAATTTGAATCTATATGATAATCTAGATTAACCTCATGCTGAGAAATCCATGTTCTAGATTACCATGTTTTCTGTCGACTTTCATAAAAATCCAAACCAGTATCATCTCTTAACCCTGTAGTTTTCTTTATAGACTTTAGGACAAGGGTGGCGCTATAACCCAGAGTCACGGTGTCTGTCAGCTGGTGTGGAACCTCGGCGAGATTGAATCCCAGTTAGGGCAGGTGGTGCCTTCCAGTGGGCTGACCACCCACAGGAAGGTTCACGGGGGTTGTGGAGACTGCTGACCCTGGTAGCGGATAAGTGGACGAAGATGGATGAAGGGACTTTAAGTTAAGGTCAGTTCTTCAAACAGTCAGGGTTAAACAATGGTGAGGTGACAGCGTAGACCAGGGGTGTCCAATAGGTAGATGTGGATCTACCAGTAGATCTCTGGTAGATCCTGAGCAATAACATAACAAACATAATAGTAATTAAAACAAGAGATGTAATTCTAATTCAGGATGCTAATTACTAGGCTAAAGCTAGAATCATATAGGTATTGAGTCAGGTCGTACAACATATACATATATAACGTAATTTATAGAATACGATTTTCATGACAGTTTAAATGGAAAAATATTAGAGTTTTCTATATAGGTAGATCACTTCAGCCCGGTCATTTGAAAAGTAGCTCACGAGACAAAAAAGCGTGGACACCCCTGCTTTAGACTATTCATTCCTTCATCTCTATTCACCTTTCCGTTGCAGGGTCGCAGGGTCTGCCACCCAAGTCACACTACACCATATCGTGGGCCTTCCTGTCAATGGTGGACTAGGACTGGAAGTTATGTGTGTCGGGACGGTGCGTTGCTCAGAACACCCTTGTGGCAAGCTGGCGGACACATTATTAACACTTAATTTGCGATTTCCGAAATCAACTGATACACATCATTTACCATTCTGATATCAACCAATAATGATAAACAGACTGATACCAAGGAACAATATCTTAAAATAAAATAAAAAAAATAGTTTGCAGTGGTGGCCTAGTGGTTAAGGAAGCAAACTTCGATCTGCAAGGCTTCAGATCGGAATCCTCCAGCTGCCAGGTTGCCACTGACGTGTTCTGAGCATAACACCTTTCTGACCCGCATAACCCTTTATGGGCTCACCACTCACAGGAAGGCTCACAGTATGGTGCAATGTGATTTGGGTGGTGCCAACTGGCCCTACGACCCGGCAACAGACAAGCGGATGAAGATGAATGAATGAAAATATGGGTAAAAAAAGTACCGCATTTTCCGCACTATAAGGCGCATACAATAGAAGCTGCTGCTTCTCGTAGTTGCTAGACAGGTTTCGGCTCACTATTGGTCCATATATAAGGCGTACTGGATTATAAGGCGCAGTGTCGGCTTTTGAGAAAATTCAAAGCTTTTAGGTGCGCCTTATAGTGCGGAAAATACGGTATATTTATGTTGGGTGCCTCTTACTGCCAAACATTGGTAGTGCAAGCAGAAAACTTTTTTTTCTGAAAAGATTGAGAAATTACATTTTAAAATTTTTTTATAAATGTATTCATAAAGTCACCAGTTCCATGCGGACACACTATTTAAGGGACTATTCTGCCGAGTTGTTGGCCATTTTTCTGAAACCGTCCTTTTGGAGACGGTACACAGTGATCAATATGCTGTGAAGAGGCCACTGATGGCCTTTGGTATCTATGTCATCAGACTGAGACAGAGCTCGGTCGGAGGAAACTGGTCAACAAAGCCGCCTGATGTAATGTAGACACACATGTGTACACAAACATCCACACACACACGGCAAAGCCCCGTGGGAAAACATCATCAGACACGGAGTCAGGGATCACTGCTCTGTCAACAACACTTCCTGATTAGTATTACATTACTGTTCAATTTTTTATTTGTTCCAAATTGGAAAACGGAGGTTGCCGTGTTTTTGTGTTGCTCCACCTCCGCCCCTCTCGTATGCCTTGATATTAAACATGGATTAGCAGCATCTAAAGTCCTGGTGGCGAGACACGACAGGCGGGGAAGACGCCGCTCTCCCCCTCAGAGGCCATTGATTTCCCAGCTACTTACGCCCTGTTTGTATGTACGGACACACTGGAGTGTAAGCTTGTTAAATGTGAAGTGCATCACCTGTCACCTGCCGGGTCGCCGTCTCATCTTCCGCCGGCTTATCAGCAAATAAACACACACATAACCGCACGGGCGTGTTCCATACCAGCGTTTTGCAAATCAGATTTAGATATTGTATTCACGGCAGCGTCCTCTGACCAGGCCGTTTGCGTCAGGGGTGTTTCATCTGCCGTATCAGCCTCGACCGACGGTGTCTGTGGGCGACTGCGAGCAGATTTATTAGGCAGGACTTCAGGCCCCACTGATGGACGAGGCAGCAGATTTATTTTACTGTTAATGGAACAAAGTGATGTATGGATGGTGTCTGTCCACGCATTTGATCTGCTGTCGGTGGTTTTCACCAAGAACTGGAGATGAGATGGGTTTATCAATTCATTTCTATGCAACATTTTTATCTGTTATACCAGAGGCACAAGCTTTAGATGACTCCGAAAGGGCTGATCGCGAAATCAACCGATACATCTTCTGATTCCGATACACCAGATTTCCAATTCTGTTGTCAACCAGAGCTCCTTATTTGGTTTCCAATATCAACTAATTTACTTGGTTTCTTATTCCTATATCAACAGATTCACTTCATTTATGATTGTGATATAAACCGATACACTTATTTTTTGATACCGATATCAACTGATACACCAGATTTCTGATTCAGATTTTAGCCGATACATCTTAATTCCGAATTGAATATCCAATGTCACACTAAATCCCCAATTTTGTTATCAACCAAATACGCTTTCTATTTCCGTTATCAACCCATTCACTTAATTTCTGATTGTGATATCAGTTGATACACATGGTTTTTTACACCGATATCAACTAATACACTTAATTACTGATACAGATTTTGTCCAATTCCTCCCAATTCCCATATGAAATGTTGCACTAAATTTTCGATTGTGTTCCCAACCGGTTCACCTAATTTCTGAGTTTATCAACCGATTCACTTAATGTCAGATTCTGAACAATACGCGATACAAACCATTACAATATCACACGATGCACAAGATTTACGATTTTTCATAACTGGGTATAACCTTTATTCTGATAGTCAACCGATACATTTAATTTCTGATTCTGATATCAATGGATTCCTGTGATTTTCGATTCCAATGTCAACCAATAAACCAATATCAACCCACTGACTAAATTTCCAATTTCAATATCAATCGATACACTAGATTTCTGATTCTGTTATCAACCGGTACTCCTTAATTCTTAATGCAATATCAATTGATTCGCTAAGCTTCTGAGTCTGACATCAACGGAGACTCAATTCCGATATCAACCGATGTGCTTCTTCCAATTAATTTCTAATATAAACTGAAACACTTACTTTTTGAACCAATACCAACAGATTCACTTGATTTCTGATTCAGATATCTACCAACACTCAAGGCAAGCCTCTGAGGATCCGATTCCACCAAATTTGACAATACCCTAGGACTGTTATCCGAGAAAAACATTGACTATCATACTTTTATCACATAATTGTGTGAATACCCGGTTGATAATATTGTTCGGCCAATGTTTGTACACATCCATAGTTAAAAACACTTTTTTTTTGTTGATAACATTCTCAGCCTTCAATACTGCGGACCATCCAATATCTCTATTTAGATCCTCAAAATTTTTAGAAAGTTTCAGCGGGCCTGATGTGGCCCACAGACCACCATATGATACTCATTGCTCTATTACAATTTTAAATGAACATTCCCTCATTCTATAAGCAGTGGCTTATGCTAAACCACGAAATCTGATTCTGAGCTCCAGAACAAGTGAAAAGTTTTTTATTGCTCATGAAGCCAGTTCTCTGTCTGGCCTTGGAGTTCAATACAGGAGGAGAACCCAGGTGATTACTGCCTCTGTATTTTCCCCTCAGCTTATTATGCCAAAACATCACTTGGCTCCTCTCCAAATATATCATAAATAATTATTAGCGAGCGCATGTTCAGCGCTCTGGGCCATGGATATAGCTTGTTTAGTTTCAAACACAGCCCGATCGATAGGAGCCTGTCATCTAAAATGTATGAGAACACCAGCTTGTATATTATTTATCTATTTGTTTTATTTATTTATTTGGTTTGATTCCTCACGTT
Organism: Paraplagusia blochii; assembly: GCA_016785265.1. NCBI lineage: Eukaryota > Metazoa > Chordata > Actinopteri > Pleuronectiformes > Cynoglossidae > Paraplagusia > Paraplagusia blochii. Next base: position 69,445 of record JAFBJS010000760.1, read on the forward strand.
CGGGCCCTTGTTCTTAGTTAATCTTTGTGAGGGAGGCTGAAATCTAGAAGTTGCTGCCACAGCTCGGTTCTATGAGGGTTGGGGGCTGACGGGGAAGGACGGGGGGGTGTTAACACATGCATGTTCCGCAGCAGGCAGTGTCACACGAGGGATCCTCGGAATTATGGATTGTGGACAGGAGTCATAGGGATGATTGACAGCCGCGTTTCCGTCGGAGGTGATTAGGTGCGCTAGGCCCAAAGAAAACAGACATGATGGAAATTACAACATCCCGACTCTAATTTCAGCTGCGGGTAATTATGATACATGATGATCAGTGGCCACACAGCCCGCTTGACTCAATGTCTCCAGCCCTCACCGCCTCCCTTGTTTTTCTCTCTACCTCGGGAGCGGGACGAGAAGCATTCCTTGTGAGATCGCGGCTAAGCGAAGAATTTGGCCGTCATGATGTTGGCGTGAACAGAAATGAAACACTGCTGTAAATGTTGTAGTTGCAATGAAAACGTCTTTTATGATACACGTCTGAAAACAATGGTCAGATTTTTGGGGGAAGAACAATTATGGCAGTAATTGCGATGATTGATTTTACTGTCAAGTGTGAATTACAGGCTGTAGCTGGAAGTAAGTCATGTCAGCTCGGCGAGAAATGAGAAACTGTTCATACTTTCAGCAGGAAATGGGGTTAACAATTTCAAACTGACGTATTCTGAATGGAATCAACACAAAGCTGTGTTTCTCTGCTGTAAACATGCCCAAAATACCATTACAAGAGCTCCGAAACATGAACCTGTGTAGTTTTAGGGGAAGTTGGTGGCCTGACGGTTAAGGAAGCAGACTTGGGTCCGCAAGGTACCCGGTTCGAACCCCTTCACCACCAAGTTACCACTGAGGTCCACTGAGCATGGCACCGTTACCACTCACAGCTCCCTGGACTAAGCTTTCCTTCCTTCCTTCCTCCCTTCCTCCTGTCCTTCCTTTTAGATTCAACCTAGCAGCTTGTTTTATGGTCGGCAGTGGTGGTCGAGTGGTTAAGGAAGAAGACTTAGGTCTGACTCACCACCCACTGGTAGAATCACAATATGGTGACCCTATCTATCTGTCTGTCGGTCTGTCTGTCTGTCTGTCTGTCTATCTGTCTACCTGTCTACCTATCTATCTATCTATCTATCTATCTATCTATCTATCTATCTATCTATCTATCTATCTATCTATCTATCTATCTATCTGTCTGTCTATCAATCTATCTGTCTGTCTGTCTGTTGGTCCATCTATCCGTCCATCCATCCATCCACTTCACAAGTGTTTGTGATGGTCATGGGGTCACCAGCCTCCATAACTGCCATCCGAGTTACTCTGCACCTGGTCACCTAAAGTTACCAGCTGTGGTATTTGGTTTCACCCAGTAGGTGAACCATAAAGTACCCAGGAAGTCATATATTGGTTGAATTGTGTAAGTTAACTTAAATGTTGACCTCATTAGTTAAACTCACAACCCAAGTGGAGCTCCATCTCTCACATATACAGTCAGGGCAGTGTAGGCCAGTGGTCTACCACCAGAGCTCCCAAGCCACAGTGGAAGTGTTATGATCTGAGAGTAACAATATTCCAGCTTACAGTTCATCTCGGCTTCTCCTCTCACACGTCCTCCTTGCTCTCTTCCCCGATATCTGACAAAAGCTGCGCCTCCCGCTCCCTCTCCCCCATGTCAGGTGCATTTAGCATGGCTTTGAACAGCGCCCCTCCATATTTTATTGAACACTTTGTTGGTTGATGCAGAACTCCCTGCACAATGCCTCGTGAAGGGTTCATACATTAGAGATGTGAGCGTTGGACGCCAGCAGGTGAAAGACGGGAAGAATATCTGAAAGTCCAGAGGAGGGTGAGAGTCTGAGTCTCTCTCTACCTCGCTCTCTGTTTTTTTTTTTTTTTTTTTTTTTTTTTTTTTTGTGGTGGTTTTTTTTTTTTTTGTAGACTGCAAGGAAGGTGTGATTTAGAATTACTGTCGGACTTCAGGTTGCGATAAAAGTCCATCGTGTCCTGCTTCGTATTTCCTCACTGTATGGCCATTCACTATGTTTTTTTTTTTTTTTCCCTGTCTGTGTACAATATTTTTATCTGTTCTTCTTTAGTTGTATTTTGAGCTATTCATAAACCGCGTTTCGTGTTATTTTCTTCAACTCCATGTGACATTTCGGTTCAACTGAAGCAGAGTGGTTTTCTGGACTGCGTCAGATGCTGCAAACATTGTGACTCAGCCCTGTGACATTTAGCTTTCTAAAAAATACAAGCTTGATTATGAAACGGATACAGAAAATAATTTGCATGCAGGGTTAAGCCCAATTGCCCTTTATATACAGTGGGTGTGAAAATACTGATTAATCCCCAAAGGGGACTGAGGGGTGGGGGGGGTGTAAAACACATATCTGTAACCTCCTGATTGTAATGTGTAGCAATCGGAAAAAAAGTGTTACACCTTAAATTAGCACTCCATATTTTAGTGCCATTTCCAACAGCAGGGTGCAGTAATGGCCTCCACAGACAGGGTATATCTCACTTGTTGTCAGACAGCCTCCTCTCAGCTCCGCATCACTCTTTCCTTCATTTGCATATGATATTCCTGTTGAAAAATCCATCATGTTTAAAATGAAAAAAAAAAAAAAAATCCCCTTTGTTTTTAGCTAAAATGCCTACACTTGAAGTGACAACAAATAATTGACAAAAAGAACGCTGTAATTGATTTTATTTTATTAATATTATTCATGCTTTTTATGCCCTCTGTTATAAAAGGAAATTATAGTTTCCATGACAAAGCCAAGGAAGAGTGAGTCCCACCAGGAGACAAGGGGGAACTACCAACCTTTTTGAAACCAAGAGCCACTCCGAATGATGCTAGCAAGAGCTACTTGTTTGATACAGACTTAACAAACAATGGACAAACAATAGTGACCACTCTTCTGACCATCACGTTAGAATATCATTGTAAGTGTAACCTGTGCTCATAATGCACAGGAACAGAACTATTTTCATTGTTTTTGGACTAGTTTTGTTTTTTTTTTGGGGGGGGGGACAAACCGACTAGCATTGGTCCAAATACTTGACATGGAGTTAAAGCAGTGTCCGTTTGAACTAAGATAAACAGCATGTAAAAGTCATGTAAACAAACCTTAATTGTTACATTTATAACAAACTTTATGGCGCCATTCACCTGTCTCTTATACACATCTGGCCAGTGGTCTACCACCAGAGCTCCCAAGCCACAGTGGAAGTGTTATGATCTGAGAGTAACAATATTCCAGCTTACAGTTCATCTCGGCTTCTCCTCTCACACGTCCTCCTTGCTCTCTTCCCCGATATCTGACAAAAGCTGCGCCTCCCGCTCCCTCTCCCCCATGTCAGGT